>JARLTB010000077.1:4867500-5467500 GCA_030141615.1 Unio pictorum
TGCATGATCAAGCAGAATCAGCTAGAAGAGAGCCATTGTCTGGCCGTTACAAAAGTTTGCAAAGCGATCGACAGAGGCATCTTTAATGGCCGAAGAAACAGAAATAGAGTGACTTGTGTTAGCAGCACATCTAATTTGTGCAGAAATCAAAATACTCAAAACTCAAACTACGAAAGACACAACTTGAAGACTAAATTAGAGAAAAATTAGATATACAGACACACGCTTTCAATTTGTAGAATTGGCAATTAATCGTGCGAATGTATTGGTACATTAGGAAGAAATGTGTTTACACGTACAAAGTTTTACACAAGCCTTGGACGATAGGTAACCCTGACAATGAGAACCGAAAAGAGAATACGGCCTAAAACAATGAACAGTCCAGGCCTGATCAAATTAAGTGCTAAGGGGTGGGGGTGGGTTTCTAAAATTGATAATGGACCATGACTTTTCCTCGAAAGGGCACCAAAGCAAAAATGTGTCTTTCTATTTACCAAATAAACGTGATCAATAATAAAACAATGGTCAAATGTCAAGTGATAATTTAATATACGTGTGTGTGTGCGTTTTCTGTTTTTGTAGCATGAGGGTCTGCCCCTCGATCATGCCCTGCGTTCGACTATAATTTGAGTTAAAACTGAATACAGACTTGATCTATTTTATATAAAAATGTGTTGTCACAAATGTTAATGTCATAATTGATAAAAATGAATTCCTTAATTGCTTACAACCACGTGATTTTATGTTATATGTGGAACACCATTCGTGTCGACGCACATCACACTTATTTATCTACAGTATGTTTGTGCGCTTCTCAATGTCAAGTGAGTTTTAGTGAAATGTAGTCATTTAACATTTCCTGCAACAATGCGTAAGAAATACAAAAATTAAATTTATTATATTTGTATGCGTTATAATTGTAAGATGCATTCTTAATGGTCACGGACGTGGTGTCTAATATGTTTGAGGCATCTTTTCTTGTGAGATTTCGACCGTGTGTCCTTTTTTTTTTATGTTTATTGTTAACCTTTATTGCGACCATGTATCATTTTTATTGTTGTTCGTCCGTCGATTCGACGAGGACCACTGTAGTCATCTGAAGATTGGAGGGTCTAATTCTGGTCTGTGCATGCGCAGGTGGCTGATGAGGCCAATCCTTTGGAGGAATGTTCGTTTGCAAAAGGAACATTGGATGGGTGGGACATCCGCAGGAGGTTGATGGCACGTGCTTTTCTGGCTTGCCTCTTCAGCTCTGCAGCTGCTCTCCTGCTAGATTCGCACAACTTTGAGCCTTTGTGCACGGAAGGACGACAAGTACTTCTATCGCTTGCTGTTTGCTTCCAGGAATCAAGGTTTATGTTGAACGCTTTCAATTCAGCTTTAAGACTGTCTTTGAAGCACTTCTTCTGACCTCTGTGGGATTGCTGTCCTTGCTGTAACTCGCCACATAAGTGTCTATTATGCAGCCATTGGTCTGGCATGCGTACACCATGTCCCCCAAGAGCATCTGGGACCGCATCAGGATGGTGTGGAATGCTGGGGAGATCTGATTGAGGGAGTTACTCAGCATCTGGAACCTTGTTCTGAGACTTGTGGTGTGAAAGTGGTTCAACTTCCTGACGTGGCGTTGGTATACCGTCCGCGTTTTGCATGCATACAGTAGTGTGGGGAGCACATCTGCCCTGTGAACCTTTAGTTTGGTCCGGACGCTGATGGCTGATACACGAATCCAGTCGTTTTGGTACTGATGGTGAAACCAAAGCTTGTGCAGAAGCTCTAGATCATGTCATCGCTGTGTTGCATGTCCATTTTCTAAGCCAGCATTGAGAACGCAGGCATCATCAAAATATAAATCCATGATGGTTTCTGTTGTAACCTTGGTTTTCTCTTAAAGCCTCGTAGGATTGAATAATTTTTCATCTGTACGGTACCTGATGCTGACTACAACCTCACTGTCTCTGAAAGCATTAGTCAGCATGGCGGAGAACATTAGACTGAAATGTGTCGGTGCTAGAACACAACCCTGTTTGACGCCATTGCCATTTTGTTTATTGGGAATAGCTCAGATTTCTATCTATTGTCCTATACTCCTGTCTGCATGCCGTCATGGAAATGCTGCATCATAGATATAAATTTTCTCGGGTATCCGTACATAGCCATAACCTTCCACAAGCCTATTCTGCTGACAGTATCAAGGACCTCTGTCAGGTTGATTTCGATGGAGAAAAGGTCGGCGTTTTGCTCTTGACATTTCTCTTGTAGCTTCATCGCAGCAAACAACATGTCGATGGTCCCACGTTCTTTTCGGAATCCACACTGTCTTTCTGACTGGAGTCCTTGGTCAAAGTGTGTAGTAAGGCGATTCAGTAGGATTCTGGTGAGTATTTTTCTTGCAATTGTGAGCAAAGCCTAGCGGTTCCCTTTGCGTTTATACAGGTGGATTATGGAACCGCCTTTGAATTCCTGGGGAATCATCTCTTGCTGCCACAACAGTAAAAACAGTTGGTAGATCCATTCTATCAGCGCTGTACCACCTTCCTTGTAGAATTCAGCTGGGGTGGAGTCTGAATCAGGGACTTTGCCACTGGAAAGCACACATATCACTTTATGTGTCTCAAGCTAGGTTGGGGGTCATCCAGTGTTTCGTTGATGGGTAATTGGTGGAGACGAATGATTGCTTCATCGTTGATCAATGAAAGGCAATTCAGGACACTGTCAGAGTGTTCAGCCCATCGTTGAAGAATCTTCTCTTTGTCAGTAATTAATATGTTCCGGACTGCACTGAGAAGAGGGATGTAGGTCCATACACATCTTTCAGGGCATTGTAGAAGTTCATGTCATGAAGTTCAGCGTTGCACGGAATCTCATCAGCTTTGTTGCTCATCCACGGGTCTCGAATCTGACGGATTTCCTGATGTATAGTTCTGCGTATATTGTTGTTTCCTAAAAGTAGACGTGGGGTTGTTGAGTTAGGTGTTAAAGAGGCGGTGTTTCTTATTCAGAAACTGCTTGATATCGTCGCAGTAGTTCTCATTAAACCAGTATGGATGCTTCCTGGTTGAGGGTCCTAGGATTTCCGAAGCGGTGCTGTTGACCAGCTCTCTGAATTCCACCCAGTGAGTCTTCACATTCTGATTGTCCAGAGGTCTAAATTTCAGACGTTATTACAGGGCATCTACGAGAGACTGTTTAGTACTCGTGCAATTCACCTTGGTGATGTTTATTCATTTTGGAGAATGTTTTCCTCGTGGGTGTATTTTGGGCTGAATGCGGGTGTTGAGCTTGGTTATGATGAGGCGGTGGTCTGTCTAGCAGTCTGCTCCGCACAAGGACTTGATCACACGAACATAATTATGTCCCTCTTCCTGACAATGACGTAGTCGATGAAGTTCCAATGCCTAGAGCGAGGGTGCATCCATGGCGTCCGGTTACTGGTAGGGAGAGAGAGGACTGTATTGGTGATCAGCAGTTCATGTTCGGCGCAAGTCAGGAGCAAAAGAAGACCGCTGCTGTTAAAGAGACCCACTCCGTACTTTCGTAGCACTCCACCCCAGGCAACATGATAACAGCCTCCTCTTGCATTGAAGTTGTCAAGAATGACAAGGTTATCTGCTATTGGAACGTCATGGCATACGTAAGATCCGCATAGAACTTAATCTTAACTTCATCCGAGTTGGTCATGGTTGGAGCGTTTCAACTGATAATTATAAGGTGCTTTCTTCCAGACAAGAGGAGGAATTTCATTGTCATGAGTCTGTCGTTTACTCATTTGGGAGGTCCAGCCAATTTGCCAATCATTGCTCTCTTCACTGCAAAGCCGACACCAGCCTCATGGCGCTATTCACTTCCTCGTCCGCCCTAAAAGAAAGTGTATCCGTAGCTCCTTTCACAGAGTTCGCCTTCTCCTCCATAACGGGTCTAGCTCAAGTCAGCAACGTCCAAGTTGTATCTGGCGAATTCCTTGCATATTAGGCGGTTCTCCTCTGAGATCTCTGTCTAGTACGTTCGGCACATTCCATGCGCCAAGTGTGAGAGGAACAATCTTCATTTTCTTCTTTGTATTTTGACCGCTGAGGGTAGGATCTTCGTAAGGCGCGATAAACTGGCTAGCCACTTCCTCATGCCAAGGAGGTGTGCAGTGAATTCCTGAAGAGGGTTGCTCAGTCGCTGAGGGGCCTGCCGAACTCCACTGGTGCTCCATGTCACTGGTGAACGACCCGAATAACCTAAAATTGCAAATCCGGTCGAGTTCATTTCTAACAGATGGATACAAGAAGTAACAGAGCATTACCCGCTTGCAGTTATCCTTGCACTTTTTAAAAATTCACGAAAACTGGATAAGTCTAAATTGTTAAAAAAAATTCACGAAAACGGGCCTAAATATGTCGATTTTTTTTTAAATCACGAAAACAGGCCTAAACATGTCAAAATTGTTAACAAAATTCATGAAAACTGGACTAGATATGTCGAAATTGTTAAAAGAAAATTGAAAACTGCTGGACTAGATATTTCGAAATTTTAACAAATTCAAAGACCTTTACATGCTTGGAGTTATAAGATGTCATGCGGGCTTGAGATCCTAAAACCACCTATTGGCTAAAGTTCAAAGACCCCTTGCGGGCTCATGGTTCAAAAAACCAACCTGCAAGATTACAGTGGGAACATTACGTTAAAGTTTTGATTCACGTATGGGTTGAATCATTGTGAGGATACGATAATCCGTTCTACGTGACACTTTGTCAGCCCTATGACCTTGGAGTCAGAGTTACAGTCACATAATTGATTAAGTTGTTAATTGAAAAGTTTCTTTATAAATTTATTTGCTTGTATTTTCTACACATCTTCATGAATTCCCTCATACGTGGAATAGATGACGCTAAGGTAATTCGTTTGGTGACACGCAGTCTGGCCCATTCAACTCTGGAGTAAAAATCACACTCATAATAAATGTGTGTTACAGCTGAGGTTAATGTATTTTTCATTTGCTTATATTTGGATGGATTTTCCCCCATTCTTTAGGAATAACAGGCAAAATTAACATTTAATCTCAGGTTAATAAATATGGTATTTTTTAGAAGGTCAAAGCAGCAGACATAACAAATTTGCAAATAAAGTATACCCATTTTCATGGGTTTTTCTCATGGCAAAAACAAACAACTTATTTTATTTCCCGCAAAAAAAATCCAAAATTCTCCAAAAGTGATCTTTTTATGTAGAGTGTATATATTGAAAACAAATCCAGTAAAGGAATATTTTTGTGGTTAATAATGAAACATTCACAAGTTAACATAACCATACTATTATTGTGGTATAATTTACAAATGGGTGTGGTTATACAAGAAAATATGGGGGAAATGTGCTTTGGCCAATCCACAATTTCCAGCTTTAATTACTCAGAATGTATGGGGTCCCGAGTGGTCGAGTGGTCTAAAACGCACGCCGTTGCTAATCACTGCCATCTCACCTGTCTACGTGGGTTCGAGTCTCAGATTCGTCTAATGTGGGTATGTGAGAAAGCTTGCTAGTAACTTCTCGTGGGTCGATGGTTCTTTCCGGGGTTGTGCCGGGTTCTTGTTCCACCATTAATACTGGACACCATGTATAGCCTATCATGTGCTGAAAAATGGTGATCAACCCTATAATAACAACAACTCAGAATTTACAATTATGAGCGTATGTCCAATCCAAAAGCCAAATTATGTGTTAAGCTTGTCTTTATTTATGTTTTATTCATGTGAAAGTGAAAAACAAAATAGATTACTACAATCCGCCTCCTTACTTTAAAAAAAATAAATCTGTAAGGACAACATAACAAAATAATTAGGATATATATTCTTCATAAATGCCTACCTGTATGAGAATTTCATCTAAAAATATTGTTTTTATGACTTAAGTTTATATAAAATATTTATTGTTATCTTATATTTCCTACGAAAAGTTATATACAACACTGCAAATACTTTAATTTAAAAAAATTATTTTATTTTTTAAAATTTATATTTTGCAGTTGTTATTTTTTTTTACATGGTTCTATGTCATGGCAATTTTTTGTTGTCATAACAGTATTAACTTATTTTTAAACAGTGTAAAATAATGATAAAATCACAGACAAATGAACAAGTTTTATGCTGGAGGTTTGGATGGGGGGGGGGTCTTATTTTTCAAACAGATAATACAAGATAAATTTTTATTAATTTGTTAATACATTAATTTCCATTTAAATATATCAAGCAGCAATAATACAAAATAAACTACGAGTTACTGGTAGCGGTAGCAACGATATTTATATTTGTTGAGTATATATATAGTTGCTACCAAAAGTTGTCTTGACATTTTTCATTTAAGTATCTTACAACAAATCACCATATATCATATTACTATAAATATATTTATATTTATTGTACAAAAAGGGTGATTTTATGTTGTCACAAATTTCCTTGTACTTTATGGACAAAACGTCAGATTCTGTGGTGCTACCTCTATCAGCTGCTGAAGAACTGACACGCATTTCCGGTTAAAGATGATATGGAGGGTATGATTTTATACCGTTCTATTCCCACGAAACGAAAAAAAGTTCAAATATAATGCACATTCCATATTTAAGATTCATAAATAGAACCATTCCCGCGTTAAACCCTCCATGATCTACACATTTTGGGGATTTTTCATGAAATTTTCTCTGAGCCGTATCAAATTCTTACCATTAACGTATAGTTTAAAAGGAAAGCCACATAGTTTCCTTTGCGCATGCTATGACTGTAACGTAATCGAGCTGACACCCTTCGAGACTGAATTGGTACTTAAGAACTCATCCAAATCGTTGGCTCAAACTAACTGAACATAATGGCAATCCCTCCCCGACAGCTAAACACATAAAGAGCTTCTCTCTAATGGCTGTGCCAGTCAAGATTCCTACATATTATATATAGTCCATATATAAAGTCGTGCGCATAACAGGTATTTCATAACAATCCTCCTTCCTTAAAAAATATACCTTCGTTTTAAGACTACGAAGTCACACGATATGGTTAACAAAATCGTTCAACTTCTGCTGAGATAATCTGCACCTACATTTTCCGTGCCTTTTATGGCTTCAATATGGAATCTATAAGGTTGTAAAGACAAGGCCCATCACATCAACCGTGAATTATTAATGTTGGCTTTATTGAGCTAAAGTAGAGATCGATGCTCGGTTTCCACATTGAGTTCTTGGCAATGAAGGTAGGTCTGGAATTAACTATTCCCCAGACTACTGCCAAGCACTCTTTATCTATCACCGAGAAATTCTTATTCTTCGGAAGCAGTTTCTTGCTGCCGTAGGCGACTGGGAGTTTGATTCTAACCTGCTACTGTAATAGTACCGCCCATAGTCCTATCTCTGAAGCATCGGTTCTCAGAATAAACACTTTGTTTAGTTCTGACAATTTCAGTTTGGGGGCTTCTGTTAGCAGCTTCTTCAAAGTATTAAAAGCTCTATCCTGATTTTCATCCCACTGAATCCTGTTTGGTTGTCCCTTTTTGGTCAGGTCCGTTAAAGGACTAGCAATGGCCGCGAAATTAGGGATGAAATTGCGACAATACCCCTCTACTAGCCCAATGAATGACATGACTTGTTTGTTTGACGCAGGTGGCAATGAATCCCTGATTGCTGCAAGTTTCTTGGGATCGGGTTTCAACGCCTCACGACTATGTGTTCCAAACATTCTAAACTTCCATACCCCATGTTGCATTTGGTAGGTTTTACAGTTAACCTAGCTTTACGTAACCAATCTAGAACCCTGGCAACAGCGCGCAGATGATCTTCCCATGTATCGCTGTATATAAAGATATCGTCGATTTAAGTCTATACATGCTGCAGCCCTTGTATCACTTTTCACATTAGCTTTACACAGCTATCCTCAACGTTTACCAAACCGAATGGTAAAACTCCAAACTGGTATAATCCACTCTCAGTGGCGAACGCAGTCATTTCTTTCGTTTCCACCGACAGTGGTATCCGCCAATATCCCATTGTCAGATCCAGCCTCGTAATATATTTGTGCCCTGTCATACGTACAAAGATGCTTTCTACGTCTGGTATGGGTTTGTCGTCAAATACCGTTCATGTTATCAATTGGTGAAATTCGATGCAGAACCTGTTCGTGCCATCTTCTTTTTAAAAACTAGGACGACAGGTGATGCATAAGGAGAGCCTTACCTCTCTATGACCCCCAACTTTAGCATTTCTTCCATTTCCTGTTCGATATCTCTGGATGCTTGAGGCATAGGGTAACCCTTGACCCGAAGTGGCTCACGTGGCTTAAGTTTAATACTATGTTCTAGAACATCTGTTTGACCGGGTTTGTCCTAAAATACGTCTGAGTATTTATCAATGAGATCCCGGTCCTCCTTTCTTTGACATTCGGTCAAATCGGGACCCACATTAACTCCAGTCTTCCCCATTTCATACTCCAGCAATCTATTTAAATTAAGCCCTGGAACGAACTCTTGTCCTTCATCATCTTCGATGATGGCAACACTGACCACATTTAAAACTGCTTGTTCTGTATTTGCATTTGCTCGATCGTAATAGCGTTTTAATAAGTTAGCATGGAATATGCGGAACTTTCCCCCTACATCAATATTATAATCCATACCTCCCTTTTCATCTACGACGGTATACGGACCTTTTCACTGTAACACTAACTTGTTTTTATCAGTCGGAAGTAAAACCAAAACTCTGTCCCCCTTTTTGAATTTTCTATCGCGAGCTTTTAAATTATAATACCGAGCTGCACGACTGCTAGCTTGCCTCAGCGTTTCGTGGGCTATTTCACAAGTTTCTCACAACTTGTCCTTCAAATCACATACGTACTGGTATGTTGTTCGAATTTCGTCATCTGCTTCATCATCCGACCATATCTGTCTTAGAATTGTAATCGGTCCTCGCACCGTTTTCCCATATAATAAATAGTTCGAAAGGAGAAAATCCTAGGTTCTCTTGGGGAACCTCTCGGTATGCGAACAATACTGCATGGATATATCTGTCCCAATCGTTCGGACGTTCTACGCACATTCGTCGCAACATTTGTATGAGTGATCCAATGAACTTCTCAACTAGCCCATTGATCGATAGAAGTCTACTAACTTCTGCCATGAGTTCCGATGTAAACTGTGACCCACAGTCTGTCAGAATATCTTCTGGTATCCGTAGATTATTAAACATTTCCACTAAAGCTTCGGCCACTCCCTCAGTTTTGATGGATGATAGAGCGACGGCTTCTGGATACCTGGTTGCATAATCGACCATGGTCAAGATGTATCTATTAATTCGGTCTGTAAGGGGTGATAACGGACATACAACATATATCGCCACGCGTTTGAATGAAGATTCAATCAAGGGCATTTTACCGATTGGTACGCGCTTAAATTTCCCATTTTTTTGCGTTTTTTGACAAATGCCGCAGCATCGGCAATACCTCGTTACATCACCGTGGGCGCCTGGCCAGTAAAATTTCATCAATACTCCGTCTTTGGTTTTCGTAGATCCCAGATGACCCCCTAATCGTTGACTCTTGTGCTAACTTCAACACATGCGGTCTATAGTTCTGCGGCACCACTACCTGTGCAAATCGTCTGCCTTCAAGAGTAGTATGCTCCCTGTGTAATATAGTTTTGTTATATTTGAATCTATCGCTATCCTCGCCTTTGCATTTCATGACTTCCCCCGACGCGGCTTTCTTTCTGATTACTGATAACGACTCGTCTTTAGTTTGTTCCATAATTAATGCGCTTTTCTTTATCAATGATATCGCATCGGATACTTTTAGCTTTGGCAAACGTTTCTTAAACTCTGCAGCTTGCGACCTAGTTTCAATGGCAATGGAGGCTGGAATATCGGCCATTGCTATTCCTGGCGCTATTGGATTCAATACCCATTCTATGTTACTTACGATTCAATCATGCAACGGTCGTTTTACGCAACACACTGTGACTGTGCCTGTCCAATAAGGTGTTTCGATATTGACACATGCAGTCGGCACCTGTACTGCAGTATTATCCATCATTCTGACGGACACTGTTTTTCCAAGGTATTGATCTGGCCTTACCAGACTCTGCTTAACAACAACAGTATTACATCCAGTATCTCTAAGTACTGAAGCCCTAACCTCGTTCACTAACCCCTCGCTCTTTATTGCTACGTTTGGCAAATTTGGAGTGGCGCTACTTCTACTGCTCTCCTCGCAAGCTGATGAAGCTACCATATACGAAAGCCCTACCGTTTTTGTTAAATCCCTCTTACGCTTCGGACACGCACTAGAAATATGTCCCCATTCTCCGCAACCGAAACATTGTTTTTTCTGTGTATCCGGACTTCTAGGTCACGTCCGATCTGACCCAACTAATTCCCCTTTTCGGTTTTGTGGAAAACTCCTTCCTAAACTACTCCTATCTGAATTCACCTGCTTACTCTCCTTAGGACCTTTCGTATCCCAGGTCACCACATTCAAAACCCCTCCGCGTGCAAATATATCTGCTTGATTAGCCATTTCACTAGACTTATGGATAGTTTTCTCTTTAAAGTATTGGAATAGTTCTTTACTACATACTGCTAGCAATTGATCTCTGATGAGAAAATAAATCACATACCGCATTATAAGTCTTTGCAACTCCTCCACAAGCTAGCCAACGGAATAGTTAATGAGATATCCTATATACAAACTGGTCGAAGCTTTCTGGTTTACTAAATCGGAACTTTTCCTTAAAACCCTTTTCAGTAAGCTCAAACCTTTTCAGCAATGCATCCTTCAACAAATCCTAATTCGCTGGCTCTACACTCGGTATCCTTGAGTACACTTCTAAAGCCGTAACTTTCAGCAAGTGATAAGGTGTCATGCCCAATCTTCTTTTTTTTTTTTGAGTTTTTGCACTGTAGCATATCTTTCGAATCTTAACAGGTAACTATCCTTGTCATCCTTATTTTTTCGAATGCTGGAAGTTGTGGTTTTTTTTTTTTAAAAAAATGTACCCAGTTGCGATACCCTATCGTTCTGCAGTTTGAGACCGTTCTAAATCTAGCTCTCTCTTTCAATTCATGCGCTTAGCTCTAATTTCTCGCACGCTGTTTCCCTCTCCATGCGGGCAACCAATTAAATCCTCTCCTTTTCAATGCGCGCGCTTTGCTCTAATTTCATGCGTTCTTCCTGGAGTCTCTCCATTTCGATACGCGCGCTTAGCTCTAATTTTTCTTTTTTGCATTGAAGCCTTTCCATTTCGGCTTCTCGCTCTTCAGCGCGTCGCTCTCTTTTTTATTTTGTTCTTCCTTAATAAACTTTCGTAAGGTTTCCCCTTCATATCCCAATTGTTTCCCCACGCCTGAAATATTCATTATACATGACTGTGTCGTACAAACGGCGTACCATTAAAATATAAATATGATATACTAAAACTCTAATACATACATAATACTTCTTCCGTATTAGTTATAATAGTGACCAGATAACTTATCAACAAGAGTATTGCATGTGTGTTCATATCTCTGTTAATAATCCGAATCGTGTCATCTCTCGCTACCAAATTATATAAGTCATACACCCTTGATGAATTAAATTACAAGTACGATAAAATAACGCAAACGTATAATACAACATTGAACGCGTTTTACGAAACTGAATATTAGTTAAAAAGAGTTAATTAGAAAGCAAATAACTCACCCAACTCGTTGCCTCAAACTAACTGAACATAATGGCAATCCCTCCCCGACAGCTAAACACATAAAGACCTTCCCTCTAATGGCTGTGCTAGTCAAGATTCCTACATAATATATATAGTTGTGCGTGTTAACATATACCGCGCACGTGCCACGATGCAAAGGAAAAGTATATTCACAAAAATAATATGGCGTGCGAAACACGACACCTTAATGATACTGGAATGTATGGTGGTCTAACCAGGCCATATCAGGTATTTCGTAACAATGACGTAACATTACCCCGCTATTCAGAAAATTATCCAATCAAATTGAAAATAATTGTAGCCCCGGAAAGATGGGTACCCTCTATGTACCAAATTATTCAGATGGTGACTTTCTGCCCGACTGAAGTGCTCCCTAGTTACGTTGTTATCGCTAATGCTTTGGATTTGTCATTAATCAAACAACAAAGACATATTATTCTACTAATACTCTCGTTCTCCTTCTGACCTTAGTATCAAGGTCACCTATTTTTACGGCAATGCATATGCTCAGATCATCACGTTGGTCTTGGCGTTCTTGTGTATCGGTTTCCACTACTTACAGCATATAAGTTAATAATGGATAGCACAAAACCTTTTTGTTTTCGATGAAAGTACAGTCAAATACTGTGAAAGTATTTGTTATTTAAAGGGAAATATTTTTCTTTACAGATGCTGTGATTTATATCACCATTCATCGTTACAAAAGTTTCCGTGATGCTGTATAATGTACAAAGTTTGTGTCATTTTTATTTTAAAAAATCCATTTTACCAGCTTTGATGGATAAGAGTACTGTGCTGCAGAACAAAATTGAAATTAAATAAAACGTACGTGTTCATTAATTTGGTGCACGGGTGGCCAACAAATGAAATAGGATAAAAGCGTGCCAATTCGTCCATTGAAACATACTAAAATGTATATTAGCAAGCAGTGATGCTGTGATGCATCGCCCATGAGATATATCATAGTTAGGTTCTGAGAGATCGACAAAAAATATGAATCAGCATTACTGTATCGTATAGATTAACTGATCCCATTTCGACTCACGTAAAGCCGTTTTCAATTCACAGCAATGAGTAACGTTAATTAACAGTAATATGTTTACCGCAAGCATTTGTATTTTCAGAACTAGTAACAAATTTCTGGAGAAAAACTGGAAATAATTGCGATACAACTGTAGACTCCTTTTATTGTAAAATCAATTTAGTTTTCTGTTATTCTAACGTCGTTTTAAACTCATGCACACCATGATGTCACACACTTAATGTTCGTATCAGTTTCTCAAGAGATAAAGTCAGAAGATATCCGATTGATGAAAACCATATGCGCGTGGACGTATTTTGATCGTACATTCCCCAGACTGATATCTATATTAATAAAATGTGCAGATACATATTTCATTAGTACTGCCAAAACATGAGCTATAATTGTTATTATGTCAGTGATTCGGCCTTTTTACAAATCGGTTCTCGTATAATAAATACAATGGATACAAAGCTTGCAGAAATATTCCTATAGCAGCCAGCGCGGCCACTGGAAAGCCGTTGCAACGGCCAATAAGCAGATTGAATAAGGCATTGACGCCTTGCCTCAAGTACGTCAGACGCTTCTGCGCTACCGACCCTGTGTGGTCCATCTTGAGCATGCGATATCTAAGACCGGCAGGCCTTTCTATATTATCTGCACGTTTTGGGTATGAAAAGATGTAGTCTGTGCACCCTGGGACACAACTACCACCGGACTTGTTTCTCGGTCATCATACAAGTCAATTTTGGACAATTTTGCGGTACTGCTTTTCGGTATGTGCGTGTTTAACCTTTGTCCCCTCAGCAGGTGGTGCATCAATACCGTCCATTTCAGAAAGGTACTCCAGTGCCATATTAAACCCTGTGGAGGCCCTTAGGCAGTCGAAATCTTGGCCCCCTCAATGTTATTTTAATCCGTTTTCGCGAGGCCATAGGCCGATGGTTACTCTGCCTACTTGGTAATCCGGTATTGAGGTACTACACGGGAACACAACCAAGCAAGACTGAACCATTGGAAGCAGTCGTCGGAAATGTATTATTTGATAAAGCCATGGTACATAATATGTATATTTATGTCTCTATTTATACCTTTGTTAACTTTTACTGATTAATTTTCGATTCGATGTTAGGAAGATATTTCCAGGTTGAGTGTAATGGTCCAAAACGTTTCCGAGATTTCGTAATGCATTTTGTTGGTGGCATCGCAGCGCGACACATACTCATTACGTGTGATGTACTGGCTAGGATCGCTATATATTTGTAATTTGTAATAATTGATATGTTCTGTTGAAGGTGTACATTTTGTTTTGTGTAGGTCCCGCTTGTTAATAATAAGAAAAAACCGAGGGAGGCGAAGGGGCAGGGGCGATGCCAACGTGCGGTCATAGAGGTAATGCGTCCAAAGTGACATGCACCAGGACTAAATTGTATGAAGTGCTCCAAGTGTCATAAAATGATATTTTCCAAAAAAAAAATTATTAATAGAGACGGACTAAATAGAATAATCTGACTCCTTTGGGACTCATAAGAATTCTTAAGGAAGTAGCAATCCTGATTTGCTAGGCAAAATCGGGGGGGGGGGATGGGGACAGTGTCCCCAGACGGAATTCAAGGGTTTTCGAATAATTCCTCTGGGAGAAATAACTAGTTCAATGTTGTCTGCAGAATGGGGTAGCTGGCTCCGAGATCAGACGAAACTACTCATCTCGTTAAAATAAATGGTCTACGGGTGAAGGATGTCTGGATATTTGGAGACTGTATCCGGAGAAAAGACGGAGGGAAATCTCTGATGATAGCGAGCGAGTTTTCGGAATGGTACAAATTGAAAGAAATTAGCTCTACACACACCTGACTGTACAGTGAGAAGGAGGGCGCCGCCCTCAACTAAGAGGCTGACGACCCGAAGAGACTAATAGTAGAAGTGAGAGGGAACAGGAAAGATACGAAAAACGTCGACCGATCACTTGTAGTAATTCAGAACGGACCGGAAGCACAAGGTGATGCTGTCATGATGTGATGCTGACAATATGTTCTTTCTCTCTGTGAATTTTTTTATTATAATAGTATGGAAAGACCAGACTATAATGTCGCTTCTAATTGTACACTCTACAAAAACCTTTCCGGGTGGAAGTGAAAGCTACAGGCCCAAAGAGTGGAAACGTTTAAAAGACGCAATAGTGACTTCAGAAGTTGAGGAGCAGTACCAAAATGATGCATTAGGGTCAGGGAAAAGTGGAACATTTCCAGGAGGGTTGATGGCACGCACTATGTTCTGGCTTGCCTTGTCAGTTCTGCAGCTACTGTTCTGCTAGATTCACACAATTTGGAGCCTATGTGCACGAAGTAACTCTAAGTGACTCGATCACTTGCTGTTTGCTCTCAGGAATCCGCATTTATGTTGAACGCTTTCAATGCAGCTTTCACAGCATATCATGGACTGCATCAGGATGGTGAAGATGCTGGGGAGATATACTAAGATTTAAACCTTTAGTTTGGTATTAATGCTGATGCCTCTTCTACTCCAGACGTTGGTATACAGTCTCCCAAACGTTGCGCTGGCTCTGATAATGCTGGGGTTCACCTCGTCGTCAATAGTGATGATATGTGATAGTGTACTGACAAGGCATGTATAGCCGTTCACTATGTTGATTTTCTGGCATTTGATTGTGATGTTGGGCTAAACATAGAGAGCTTTCTAGGGGCTGGATGATGCAGGACTTCAGTCTTCTTGGTACTGATGGTGAGACCTATTCTTGTACAAGAGCTTGAGAACTTGTCAACGCTCATTGCAGGTCGGCTTCTGAACCAGCATTGAGGACGCAGTCATCAGCAAATACGAAATCCATGATGGTGTCTGTCATAACCTTTATTTCTCTTGAATCCACCTGGGGTTGAAAAGTTTTTCATCTGTACGGTAGCTGATGCCGACCTGAACATCTTCTCTCTTAAATCATTTGCCAGCATCGCGGAGTACAATAAACTGAAACAGTGTTGGTGCCAGAAAACATCCATGCTTGCCGCCATTTTTTAAAACTGAAAATTGCTCAGATGTCTCTACATTCTCCTGGACTCGTGCCTGCATGCCGTCATGGAAATGCTGCACCATGGATATAAATTTTCTCGGGCATCCGTTTTTGGTTATTACCTTACAAGCCTTCTCTACTGGGGACAGTATCAATTTTTTTCTTGTCAAGTAGACGCAGATGGAGAAACGGTCGGCGTTTTACTCTTGATATTTGTCTTGTAGTTGCCTCTCACGAAACACCATGTCGATGGCCACACGTTCTTTCCGGAATCCAAACCAGTTCTCTTGCAGGAGTCTCTGGTCAAAGTGCTAAGTGAAGCGGTTAAATATGATTCTGGCGATCATCTCTCCAGGGATCGGCAGCAAGGAAATACTTTAGCGCTTGTCGCAGGCCTCGTGGTTCCCATTGCGTTTAAACAGGTGGATTATGGATTAGTCTTTGAATTTCTGGGAGATCGTCTCTTGCTGACACATCTGTAAATGAAGTTGGTGGAGCCATTCTCAATCAGGGCTGTGCCTCCTTCCTTGTAGACTTTAGCTGGGATAACGTCTGTACCAGGTGCTGAAAAGCAGACGTATCGCTTTCTTTGTCTCGAACATGGCTGGAAGGACATCCAGTTCTTCGTTGATGGGTAATTGGGGAAGACGAATGATGGTTTTCATCGTTGATGGATGAAGGGCGAGTCAGGTTACTGTCAAAATGTTTAGCCCGTTGTTCAAGAATCTTCTCTTTGTTCCCGTCTGCGGTGAGAAGGGGGTATGATCCAGAGGATTGTAGGTCCATGCACTTTCAAGGCATTGAAGAAATTCTTTATGTAATGTCTGTCTGCGTAGCACTGGATCTCATAAGCTTTGTGCTCAACTATGGGTCTCGCATGTGACGAAATGTCCACTGTCTGTACACTTTTGTTTGTATTGTTGTATGCATCTTTCATGGAGGTGGGCTTGGTGTTGTTGAGGTAGGGTTGATGGACGCGGTGTTTCTCATTCAGCAACTGCTTGATCTCGTCACAGTTCTCATCAAAACAGTCTTGGTAGTATATGCTTTGGGGTCCTTGGATTACCGAAACTGTGCTATAGACCAGTTCTCTCTGAGTGCCACCAAGTCGGTCTCAATATTCTGATTGTCCAGTGGGGTAGATTTTAGACGTTCTTCAAGGGCATCCACGAGATACTATTTGGTACTGGTGCGTTTCAATTAGATGTTTAGTCGTTTAATAGCCATGTTTCTTTGCAGGCGTTTCTAGGGTTGAATGCAGATATTGAGCTTGGTGATGATGTGGTTGTAATTTGTGCAGCAATCAGCGCCACACAAGGACTTGGTCACACGCACATCCTGTCTGTCCCTCTTCCTGGCAATGACGTAGTCGATTAGGTGCCACTGCTTATAACGAGGGTGCATCCATGACGTCCGCTTACGGCTAGGGAGGCGGGAGACTAATTGTCACTAGCAGTTTATGCTCGGTGCAAGTCTAGAGCAAAAGAAGACCGCTGCTGTTAAAGAGACCCACTCCGTACTTTCGTAGCACTCCACCCCAGGCAACGTAATTACAGCCTACTCTTGCATTGAAGTTGCCAAGAATGACAAGCTTATCTGCCATTGGAACGTTAGTAATGACGGACTCAAGATCCTCATAAAACTTAATCTTCACTTCATCCGGGTTGGTAATGGTTGGAGCATTTTAACTGATGAAGATAAGGTGCTTTCTTCCAGACAAGAGGAGGAATTTCATTGTCATGAGCCTGTCGTTTACTCCTTTGGGAGGTCCAGCCAATTTGCCAATCAGCGCTCTCTTCACTGCAAAGCTAACACGTGCCTCTCGTTGCTCTTCACTTCTTCATTCGCTCTAAAAGAAAGTGTATCCATAGCCCCTTTCACAGATTTCGCCTTTTTGCTCAAGGCAGCAATTTCCTATTTAGGGTGGTTTTCCTCTGGGGTCTTTGGGCATCGTCGCTCTCCAGTAAGGTACGCACATTCCATGTGCCAAGTGTTTACAGTTTGATGGCAATTTTCATTAATATCACCTTCGTCTTGGTCCGCATATTTTGTGATAGAATTTTATGTTATGGTTGATTATATTAGAATTACTCATTCCATATCTTAACTTTAGCCTTATTGTTCAGTGGATATGATTTATTCAATTATTTAAATTATTAATTTAAACTTTTTAAAAAGTACTGATTTATTTCAAATTCGGAATTCAATCGGAACACCACTGAATTCATTTAAAATGTTCCATACTTATTAACGTCTGACAGAACTTTAAGACTAATTGAGATTTAATTCACAATGTTGCAAGTTCTTTTTAACGTATTCAAGGAAAATAAATTAGTTGTTGAATTTTACAAAACTTGCTGCTATTTGCTCTTTTCTGTTACTTAGTTTAAACACCATAGAGTTGTGCCAAGAACGTGGGAGTCTGTGACGTGTCATTAAGAATGAATATTGAAGTGATAAAGCTTTCAGACGAATAATACCATGGAGGGAATTAATGTTGCCCTGGGGCCAGAAAAATGCGCTAATGCACATATTACACGTCTATTATAGAGTGCGTCCAATCAATAATACCTGCGTCATCTCTACAGCTTCCACCAAATCGACTACTTTTCTTAAAAGCTTTCCATGGAACTTCTGATATGCTATATTTATGGAATCTGGAGTCTTTTAATTTTGTCTTTTACTAGGGACATCTACAAATGTTACTGATCCTGTGTATAGCAGTTTTTTTTTTTAAAACACAAATTCCAGAATTCATTCTGCAACATGACTAGTATCATCTTTACTAGCCAATGTTCCGATAACCCTATCTACAGGGTTGTTTTAGCCTTGGTTAGCGAAGATAAACTAGTATGTGTATAGATACATTGATGCTATTGTCTCATTTTATCATGTTATGCAATTCTCTGCATCATTTCATGCGATGTGTTTCATCATCGTTGATATCGAAGAAGTTTAAATGTTCAAATTCCAGTTTGATGTTGTAGCGTGCAATTCCATTCATGTAAGAATTTCAGATTTCGAACCTTGCAAAAAAAAACTGACCTAGTCACACATAGCACTTCCATATGGTACTCCGCCAAGAAAGAAAATTTTGCCCTTTTAAATGTTCACTTTGTGTCAATCTCTTTAAATGAAAGTCACTACATTCACACTTTAAATAAAATGAAAATGGGTATATAGTAAAATACGACAGACATTGCCATTTGACAAAGTAAAATACGACCGACATTGCCATTTTACAATGTACAGAGAGACTGTGGATGCTATAAGTAATAGTTATAATCTACTGATCAAGTGCACGAAATAAAAGTACAGCCCGTTCTTTAACTATAACCTGAAACCGTCCCACAGTGTCGTGCAAGAGATTTAAAGTGTTGTTGTGTGACACACACACACACACACACACACACACACACACACACATTACATACATACATACATACATACATACATACATACATACATACATACATACATACATACATACATACATACATACATACATACATACATACATACATACATACATACATCGAACTATATGGTTGGGGTGGGGTGCTCACAATATTTTATTTAAACTATTATAGAACTTTCATCCAGGTTCTCTTTTGTTGGAAGTTAAATTTAGTGAAAGATAGATGTAAAGCTCCGAGCCCCTAATCAGCAATGCCGACGGGTAGATGGATAAATATACAAAAAGGTTGGAATTCAATGAATAACAGTTTAATATCAATTCAATAGACAAATGCATCAAATTTCCAATTACACTCCTTCCACTCGACCCTTCAATAAGCCTATTGCATCACTTAATTAAATTCAATAGACAAATGAATCAAATTTCCAAATACACTCCTTCCACTCGACCCTTCAATAAGCCTATTGGATCACTTAATTAGCAGTGTGATATTGATGTCCACCTGTCTTTGTATTTCCACTCATCTGTTGTATCACTTCTCTCTTATTGCTCGCAATTCTTTTTCCTTTTCCTCAACAACCTTTCTCCAAATTCCTTCTCCTTCTCCTCCTCTACTTTCTCTACATTCCTTCTCCTCCACTTTCTCCTACACGACTATACTTCTGTCGACTTCAACTGTCTCGGCTACAGTCGTACATCCGTCTACAATTCTTGAAGACTTGGGACCCTATTTAACCGGACGTTCTCTGTCCCCTAAAAAGCTTAATGTGAAAACACAAGTACAATCTTTTTCCTTAGCCGTCTCTATACTATACATGTACACATCATATTATCAGATAACGGCTATTAAATTTCTTCTGTCGCGCATTCGTTTACATCGAGATACCCATACATTTTAATATGATAAAACGAATGTCATAATTAGACACGGTATCGATTACTTTTTATACATATATTAAAAAATCCGTCACATCAGTACATATTCCTAATCCCGGTATACTAAACAATATCACAATAGTAAGACGCATTTCTTTACCTTGCAACTCATACAACGTACGCAAATATTCAAATACCCATGATCTAATGTATGCATGTGTTCATAGTAACTTATCTTACATACTCCAAATTCATAATTCAAGTATGTGCAATTCTAACATAACGCATTAATACATGCACTGGTTTACAACGAAGAAACCTAATAGCTAATTAAAATATTATTTCTGACCACAAATTAACGTTGTACATAATTTCGTCTCGCATCTAATAATTGTCTATGTAAAATTCAAGCCTATTTCTCAAATACACGTGTAAATGAAACACTTCAGAGGTTATGCTATTCTACATACTAACGATCCGAGTAATTAAGTATACATACTACAAATAATTACAATTACGATGCCGTAATATTCTGCAACAATTGAGCAAAAAACTAACTGAACTTTTCGAAGCTTTGTCTTTCCTCAGAATTTACCTTTATGTGATAACGGCAAGCCTTTGTTAAGTATCGCAAGTGGTCGCCTTCTCTGACTTAGGTTTCCAGCATTCGGCTGGTTATTGTAACATTGTGTAAGAGTTCACCACTACTGCTATCTGTAGATATCAAACATAAGGACACAGTAAAAATATTCCCAAGACAGGTAGATTATTGCTTATACATGACTTTAGCTGGGTCGTAAACAAACTTGACAATGTTTGCCATCATACTGTGTGTGTATTTGTATGTATGTATATATATATATATATATATATATATATATATATATATATATATATATATATATATATATATATATATATAGACAGAGACAGATACAGACAGACAAACAAATAAGTGGTCTAATGCGCTCGCCTTTACCTATTACTGCCATTTCAACTCTCCCTGTGCGGATTCGAGTCTCGCACACGGCCAGTGTGGTTATGTTAGAAAGCTGCCAGTAGCTTTCCGTATGTAGGTTGTTCTTACATGCGCGTTTCTCCAGTTTCTTCCTCCACCAGTTTTACTGGCCACCATATGTAGCCTAACTTGCGCTGAGAAATGGCGTGAAACTCAATAACAACATTAGACAGGCAAAATATATATAGACAGACAGATAATACAATGAGGTCAAGTCCTTTTTGTAGGATGTTGGTATCTGTTCATATCATTTACAGACATTGTTACAATGTTGGTGTGGCTTGGTATTGCGGTTAATTAATACATTTCTACATCATATCTTGTTTTCAGTGATATTCCTTTGTTAAAAAGTGCTTTCTTCAAAAGAAATACTAAATGAAAATAATACAAACAAGTATGACGTCTTTTTTTCTCTTTTTTACCCCCTTTTTATTTTCTTCTTTTTTTTTCTTTGCTTACTTCCGCTTAATATGAGGTAATAATGTAATGGCTATGATCTGACGGACATCATTTTTCAATAGCGGCACCGTTGACAATTTCTCCCAACGTCTTACTTGTCTTTGTTATGGATCACAAATTGGCATAACAATAGCTGATGATTCATTGATTTCATTTCTTTTCTTTCTTTCAATCAAGTGTCAAGCCTGTATCACAAACGGATCTAACGCATAATACGAATTTTAGACGCTGGTCAGATGTCCAAAAATTGGTCATCTGAATCATGCACACAATGTAGGGGTGTGTGTACATGCTGTGTGTTAACATGCTGAATTCATATAATTTTCATGCCAGCCCACTCCATACTTTCAAAACCCACTTGGCATATCACACAATAGTGAAATTAGACAATTGGATATTACAGTCGTCTGCTACCTAAATACATCTGTCAACCAATCAGTTTTGGTGTATCAAAATGATATTGGCATCATACAGATGCTACGATTCAAACGGGGGAGTTATGAAGTCCAATGTTTGTAATATGGTGCATTAGTTTAATTGCAGACAGGGACAACTCTGTAATCGATTGATTTTAGTGACAGTCCATTTTAATATCATGCCAGAAGAATCATTCTACGATGAATCGCAAAGGAGGAAGTTTTGAAGCGAGAGAGCGACTTGAAGGCAGCATGAGTTAAGTATGTATTGCATGATATTCATTTTTATACACTAGAGTTCATTTTATACTCGGGAGTCAATTTACAAAGAAAGTGAAATTTGTTCCTTAGGTCTCACTGGATAGTTTCGCATTTTGACACCTCTCTAATGTTCAAGGTAGAAGGCATGAACCTAATTATCACAATCCTAGCATTTTTTCAGTTCACACATAAGCTAAATCTGTAATGTGGTTTAGATTTACTTTAAGTTAGGGTTGGAAACTGATTGACTTGGTGATTGCCTGTCACAGTTAGACTAGCATTAGAGATCAAACGCGTAACTTGGGCTTCAAATGAGCCGCCAACATGGCTGCGTATTTACATGTGTCTGCTTCAGAGGTAAATATCTAAAAATCTAGATGGTTGAGGGGTGATGAAAAGTATGCTAATGTGTCACAGTACTAGTGAGCTTATGTCATGTATAAAGCACATGCAGATTCTTTTAGCTGTATTGTCACAGGAAAATATTCAAAATAGCTCTTTCCTGTAAAATATGAATGTAAAAAAGAGGGGTTGGTGGTAGTGTTGATTCAATATAAAAGCCACTAGTTGCATAAGGAATTAACTTTAATACCTCGGTCAGAATCTTACAAGCATCATTTCAACAAAAATCATTAGTTAATTTTTATTCGTGTCTTCAATGTAATATTATTATCATTTTTTCTGCTATAGGTCATTGTCGGACAAAAATTTGCCCAAAAAATTGTCCAGTGAGACCTTAAAATGAAGTTCATGACAAACAAGGCTATCGGAACTCCTTGAGTAACAAAACAAAGATTACATAGCTGAATACAATGTTTTGAATTACTAATATTAAATGGACTGCAAAGTATTTGTAAAAAGAGTTTTGATACATACAGATAAAAAAAAAAAAACTCTTAGCTTTAAATAGGTTTGACTGAGTTTTTTTTGGCTGTTAATTATGGTTAAGTACATAGCAGAAATTTGTATTATGCCAGAGGTTTGGTGTTGAGAAAATGACAAAATTTACAGGCTCTCACCTAAGAAGTAATTTATGTATTATTATTATTATTATTATTATTATTATTATTATTTAGGGGAAGCGCGTACCGATTTCAGCCGCCCACCCTCTCAGCACATGGCGTCTTGAGAACAGTTGTGTTGAGCCTTTATCTGTATAGTGCGCGCGATCTTTATGTTATCTTCACTACCAGTTAGGAAATGCATTTGATGATTATATTTTGTACACCTGTGGTTTATAATATGCATTGAAATTACTCATTTCCCCAGCCCATTAAATCTAACCGCTCCGGTGGTCTAGTGGTTAGAGCATCTGCCTCTAATGCGGAGGTTGTGGGTTCGATCCCCAGCTGAGGCATGCAAAGGACTTATTTATACGGTACTTAACAGCTGCCTCGCTTGACGCTCAGCATTAAGAGGTTAATGTTAAGACTGGTCGTAGCGATATAACTGAAAATATTTTAAAGCTACGTTAAAAGACCAAATCATAAACGTAAAATTTGTTGATATGCTTTTGGTTACATCTAAGCACTATATCGTTTGTTTTCACGGAGACGCGTACTGGTTTGATGATTTATCTCTGTCTGCGCGCGAGGCAAGCAAGCACGAACTAAAGCGTACATTTAGCACAAATCGTGACAAAAGTAAGTTACATTTTTCATATCCTTTAAATACTTTTCAATACACTTTTCAAGTGTGTAATTATAGTTCTTTTTTTTGTTGTTGCTATTCTAGTAGAAGAGAAATGGAAGATTTATACATTTGTATATGGGGGAGGGGTGAATATTTTTTTTTAAAAACACAACGTGGCTAACATAGATTTTAGATTTTAGAGCTGACATACTGAAACAATGTTTAGTTAGGTTGCTTTGTAGATTTTTCGTTTCTGTTTTCCTTCGTTGCGGCGATTGTTTCTCTTTTCCTTTATTCTGTAGTTTGGGTATTTGTGCCTCCTCCTACTGCGTCTTCTTTTGTTGGGTGGTAACCGTGGATTCTCCTTCTGTGTTTTTTGTTTCTGGACATCTTCGAGGGGTGTGGCCCTCTTTTCCACATTTGGTACATTTCCTGTGGTATATACAACCTTTGTGCCCTGTTTTTACGAGGAGTCCGTGAAAATATCTTCTATATTGTCTTCAGTTTTTCTTTATCAATTTCTAACATTGTCACTCCGTTTTTAACGGGATAGCCTGGGTGTGTGTCCATACTTGATTTCTTTACTTTAATTTGAAGCTTTTTTTCTCAGATTTTTCTACTGTTTCTGCAGTTGGTATCTCTAGCGGTACATGAGATATTAGGAGCTCCGCTGTTCTAATTTATCCTCCTTCAGAATTGTACCGGTATCTCTACAATAAGGCTGATATCTCCGTAACCTAGTTTTCCATATGGAAGTATCGGCGTGTTCCCTTTGGGTCTTAAAAATATAGGCATCATCACCTTTCCTGTTAAATGAGTCCGTTAGGTCGGTAAATGATTTAACCAAAATTGTAAACATTTTCAGTAATTTTGACATGCTTGGTCTTTTTTTCCGGTTCATACCATTCCGTGGTTATCTCCAGTGTACCAGACTTGTATTTGCATTCAAGAAAGGTTCCTTCCTCTGTTTCAATCCACTTAGTATCAAAATATGTTTCCAATTCATGTTACTTGTCTGTGTTTAGACATCTTACTTTTGCATGTGCAATCCGTGCAATCTGTGAGTATAAATAAGTGAATTTAAGATTTTCTGGGTTCTATAATTGTTTAATATAATGTGCTTTCCGTGTACAAATCCTTTGATTCTATTCTCATTTTTAAAGTATTTTTCCATTTTACTTCTGGATTCCAGTGGCTGTTTGTTTGGTGTCATTGTGATTATAAATTAATAGTTTACTTCTCGACACCCCGCCATTCGTACCAACCAGGGCTAGCCGTCGAGGCGCTTGCTTACACGCGAGAGTGTTGACCACATCTTCCCCTTCACTGCCCTAATGCCGTCATCGATTTGTTTCAAGCTGCACTCGGGGCCGAGACGGTTTGACCCCAGTCGAGAAGGCGGGTTATAAAAGAGAAAGAAAATCGCCCTACACAGACCAACCAAGACCAACATACAACATACTGCAAAAGCGGATAACTTTAGCGACGAATTGCCCATTGAGGCCGCATCTATCCAACGACTTTCATGAACGTCTAACAATACAGGTCGAGCGAGGCATAACTAATTGGAAAAGTGTTCGTCCAAGAGTTAATAAAAGCGGGCCTTACCGACATGGATTTGGGAGGAAGAAGACGTACCGGCAGACTGGAAGGAAGGTTACCTGATCAAGCTTCCCAAGAAAGGCGACCTCAGCAACTGTAACAACTACAGGGGCATCACACTCCTATCTGTGCCAGGGAAGGTCTTCAACCGAGTCCTCTTGGAAAGGATGAAGGCAACCGTGGACTCACAGCTGCGAGATGAGCAAGCAGGCTTCCGGCAGAACAGATCCTGCACGGACCAGATTGCGACGCTCCGCATCATAGTCGAACAGTCCCTAGAGTGGAACTCCCCGTTGTACATCAACTTCATCGACTATGAGAAGGCGTTCGACAGCGTGGGTCGAGAAACCCTCTGGAAACTCCTTCGGCACAACGGCATCCCAGCCAAGATGGTCAACCTAATCAGGAACTCCTACGGCGGCATGTCCTGCAGAGTTATCCATGGAGGGCAGCTCACAGACAGCTTCCAGGTGCAAACTGGAGTCCGACAAGGATGCTTGTTATCACCGTTTCTCTTCATCCTCGCCATCGACTGGATTATGAAGACGTCCACCAGCGAGCGCAGGAACGGAATTCAGTTGACTTTGTGGAGCCAGCAAGACGACTTGGATTTTGCCGACGACCTTGCACTCCTTTCACACAGCAAACAGCAGATGCAAGAAAAGACAAACGTTGTGGCAGCCACGTCTTCACAAGTTGGCCTCAACATCCACGAGGACAAGACCAAGATCCTGAAGATCAACTCCACAAGTACCGAACCAATCACCCTGAATGGAAGCCCCCTGGAAGAAGTGCAGTCCTTCACCTACCTGGGTAGCATCATTAACCAGCAGGGCGGTACAGACGCAGACGTCAAGGCAAGGATCGGCAAAGCAAGAGCCGCCTTCATCCAGCTCAAGAATATCTGGACCTCCAAAGAGCTGTCCTTGACCACAAAGATCCGACTGTTCAACTCCAACGTGAAGTCAGTCTTACTGTATGGAGCAGAGACCTGGAGGACGACCAAGACCACCATCAGGAAAGTCCAGACCTTCATCAACAGCTGCCTCAGAAGGATTCTCCGGATCCGCTGGCCTGACACCATCAGCAATGCCAGTCTTTGGGAAAGAACCTCCCAACTTCCTGCTGAAGAAGAAATCAGGAAGAAGAGATGGGGCTGGATAGGGCACACCCTACGAAAACCGCCAACCAGTATCACCAGGCAGGCGCTGAGGTGGAACCCACAAGGCAAGCGGAAGAGAGGCCGTCCAAGAAACACCTGGCGACGCAACCTCCAGGCTGACACCACCAAGATGGGCTACACCTGGAACCAGCTAGAAAAAATGGCCCAGGACAGAGGACTCTGGAGATCTGTAGTTGGCGGCCCATACCCTGATAGGAGTGACGGGCAGTGAATGAATGAATGAATTACCGACATGGAACCATATAGCTTTTTTAGAATGCTGATTCGGTCCACATTTCTGGGACCAGAGATGTACACCTTGGCGACCAACACAATCGGATTTTTTTCTCGGCATTATGGAAGGTGGATAATGGATTGTTCAGTATATCCATTCTTGGCAGCGCAACACAGAATTAAAATATGCTATTTTTACTTCGCCACCTATTCACGAAAAGTTAGAATGGGAAATGCTAGAACAGACCCGTTGAAAAGCTCTCTCGTCTGTGAATTTTTGTTTCTGGGTCAATAAAATTTAAATTAGAAAAATTACTTCTTACATATTATGCGTATGCGGAGCGCGAAAACTATTCGTATCTCAGTCGTTGTTGGCATAATGGAAATATTCGGCAGGCGAGGTGTGGGGACGTATTAATTTGCTCGCAAAGAATAAGAGATGGTGGAATGTCGTGTTTGTGCTTGAAGTGCGTCACCGATATGTATATCAAGAATGGTGTTTGAGGCAGATGTAACAATCATACAGTAGAACTGTCAGATCGCTCCGAAAGAAGGGTCAGAAATAAATTTTGACAAAGACAAACAGAAAGAATATAAGAATGTGGACGTGCAAGAAAAGTGCCAGTTCCGCTTACGGCAAATCAGCAAGCGAAGCCATCAGTAGGACTGGCTGACTGTGGTTCCCATCTGCTCCACGCCGGGATGGAGAGTTTTGACTACAGTATTGCAAGAGAAAGACAGCATCATGCCCCCCAAGGTTTGTAACCGTATGACCGGTCTTGGATAGGCTTCCACCCATGGTATCGCTAGCCTTTCTTACAATCGAGGCAACGCTTTCAATGTGCCAAGGAAAGAGGAGACTCAATATTTGATTTCAAGGATAACAGTAGTCTTCAGCTGGTCGTTTTCGTTGAAAATTCACACCTTGATTTCACGAATGTTGACAGAGCCAAGCCAGCGCCTTTAGGTTTGTTTTGAATTAGATGTTTTTAGATCACCATACTTCTCAATCAATGGCGTACTGTTTCTGCAATCTTGGATATTTTCTGTCATGTTAATTTGACGAACGTGGAAAAACGGTCGAGGCATATGGATAACGTTTTGGTATGGCTAGAAATGTACCGCGTTTAGGACCACCACCATACCGTCAGTAACATCGAAGAATCTCAAGTAACTTGCTCATTGATAAAAACGAATAGTCCTCGCTTGTTTCCAGGCGGGTTTCGCCACTTTCCTCTAAAATATGTTAAGGTAACATATGGAATATAACGCTAAAAACACGTTTCCATGGTTCTTACAGTATATAATCCATCAAGAATGTGTACTTCTGTTTCAATTGATCGTTCCAGAGCATAAGTAAATGTGTGTTTTTCGAGTGGCGCTGATTTGTTAAACCATGCAGGCCCGTACAATCATGGTATCTTCTCTGAGACTGTATCTAAATGCTAAATATTCTCCAAGCGCACGCCATGTATATATCTGCAGAGACAAAATAAATGCGTTCAGGCTGCTTAATTCTACTTAATCAGTTCGGGTGTTGGCTTGTGTTCAAGCTGGACGATGGCGGCCGTTCTCTCTGTCTCGGTCGCAAGCTCTGTTTATTTCGCCGTCCTGACTACGCGTTTAATATCCTTGTGACCGTATGCCAGCGTGCTTATTTCATCATAAAGTGCCTTAAGACTATACTCACGACTGGCCTGGCCACACTCATTGCTTTTCTTTTCTCACATCTTTGACATCCACTCTCCAATCACCAAGAAGATAATTGTACTTGTTCGGGTGTAAGACAACACATGTTGAAATAGATTTTCATCAGCATTCGTCTTTGAAATTTCCTACAACCTTTTAATTTTCTAGGCTGTACAGGGGTGACCTTTTGCGTAACTGCTCATGTCGTGCAATAAAAATAAATCACCTTCATGTCGGCGTGATCCTTGGGAATTTATTTGCGCAGCATAGGTCTGATCATATCGGTGTAAAGCAGCTTTCCTTGACACGTGGATTCATCACCTGAAGTGAGTGCTTAAACATCAAGAGCTTGGAAAGATGAAGAACACTCATGACAGTGCAACCTGGCCTGTTCAGCTTTGGCTTTGACTTTGCGCTGTGGACGACCAATATGCTGTCGTTAAATATTTAGCAATTTTTTATTACGAGTACTGCTGTGACGCGCTTCATTGTGTCATCGTCATCGTTTGGCCTCACAAGTCTCAACCGGATTCCTGGGACAAGTTTTCCATTGTTTTGCTGGATACGCTGCTGGTCATAAACTTTAAGGAATCCTCTTCAATGACTGGTTTTGTTTCGCTGGGTAAGTCAGTGACTTAAGCTTTGTGTATGGCGTCATCCGTGCTCTTTGGCGAAATGCTAGGGACTTGTGTACCATTACAACCCTCAATCTCATATTGGTCTTCAACCGCTTGTTTCTGTAATCATTTACATAGTTTTCCGTTTTTATCAACATCTGGACAAGCACAATCTAAACTATCCACCAGTTTGCTTTACCATCCGTTTATCTTCAACCATCTGAAACCTCGACATACAAATCCGATCCGCAGTGGTTGCCCCAGCCACAGGAGCCTCTATGAACAGATTGTTTTGCTTATGCCTGCAACAAGCGCAGCAAATCCCGCAAAAAATCTTTCTGATTCTTCTAAACTCACGCTAATCTTTATTTGCATGGTCAACCCGATTTTTTTTGTTATTGGCCCCATGGGATTTTTATGGTCCCACATAAGGCTTGTGGCGAATGGATGTTGACTTAGACCGGGGGAAGGGGGAGCTTGTAAGCAAGCACATTGTCGACTGCTACCGAGCCGACTTAAAGTGTGGAGTATAAATTAAGTTTTCAACCCAGTTTTAAAAGCGCACGGCAAAAGGAGTTCGAAACTTTACAAACAAATTCTGGTCCTGTTTTGTGTCGCGGTGTAAAAGAGTTTTAGACACTGTAACTAGATAAGCTCTATTTTAGTAAGTCTTCTCCAAAATGATACTCCCAAGGACAAAGTTGAATCTTCCTCTACAATTTTGGTAGTTACACGATATATTTTACCATATCACTTCAGATGAAAACAAAAATAAACTATACACTGTTATTAATTCTAACTGATTGGATAAATGATAATAAATACTTAATCAGTTGCCACTAAAAAAATCTAATTATTTGGGGGTGGGGGTTATAAAGCTTCAAAAAACCTAATTTAATATGATGTATGGAGAGACAATCTGTTTTTTTTAAAATCCAGGTGTGAGTGAGTAGATGTGATATGATTACCCACCTGTTAATAGTGCTTTGGTTATAAGTATCTAGGAGATGATTGACCATGGTGTAATTACCTGGATTGACTAATTAATAATAAAAAACATAAAATTAATGGATGGAATAACATAGACCTGAGTAAAGATATAAAAAAAGAACAACACCATCCATATAGGTAAAAGATAACAAATTAATCAACAATGTAAAAATTGAAAAGTCATCATATAACTTAGTGCTCTCTCTCTCTCTCTCTCTCTCTCTCTATATATATATATATATATATATATATATATATATATATATATATATGTGTGTGTGTGTGTGTGTGTGTGTGTGTGTGTGTTAAATGACTAAATGCACAGTTTAAATATATAAACATTAATAAACATAACAGTTACAAATTTACTGGCAAATGTTACAGTATTAATTATTTTTATCTAATGGTACACTACGAAAGCAAACATGTAATTACCATTAAATTGCATATAATTTTATAATCTCAGGACATGGCTTATATATATATATATATATATATATATATATATATATATATATATATATATATATATATATATATATATATATATATATATATATATATATATGTTTGATGTAAAAGCCAATTTTTTAAAATGAAAAATGGAATTATAAATTGTACTGACGAATCTTAGCAGTGGTCATCGATTTTTTTAAAATGACGCTGTTTATGTATTATTAAACCTGTGTCTTTCTTGCCATTGATCAGACGGTCTCTATCAATTCTTTTACCGATTACATCAGGTCTTGATTTAGCAGTATTAACCGTCTCTCAAAAATGGCGGCGTAAACAGGAAATTTCATCCATCTTAAATATTTCAGCAAAGTAGTTTGCATTCCAATGAAGAATGTGAAATATTCAAAACAAAATGCATATCTTGTTGCATTCTAAAATATATCCCGTCTTTTAGTCCCAAAATTGCTTACAAATAATGATACTCATTAGCGACATTTTTTTCAATATTTATCAATATTTATCTCTTTGTGTATGGTCATTACGACAGTTTGTATCGATACGGACTGATTTAGTAATTGATTGAATGATTCAACTCGGAATTGGTCTTCGCTTATTGCCATCGATTTAAAATAAACTTTCAAGCAGGATGCTACTTGAACTGTCACATGATAAATATACAAAAATCAAATGCAATTTATATTTAAAAAATCAACTGTCATACGAACTGAGAAGTATAAATACAGATTAAATCGTGTGTTTCAAATCTCGTGTTTCAAATCTCGTGTTAAACATGTGAATGTGGTCTTCATTTAAACTTTTTTTTGCCAACTTTCAGACCAGTTTAGCAAGTTCCCTACGTATCAAGAGGTGAAAAGCTTCGTTTTTTTTTGCGCTCGCCATTTTACCTAGTTCCAAGGGGCCTCGAGTGGTCTAAAGCGCTCTCCGTTACGGATCACCGCCATTTCACCTCTGTCTGCGTGGGTCCGAGTCTTGGATTTGGCCAATGTGGGTATGTGAGAAAGCTTGTCAGTAGCTTCTCGTGGGTCGGTGGTTCTTTCTGGGATTTTCCCGGGTTCTTCCTCCACCAAAAATACTGGCCGCCTTGTATAGCCTATCGATGTGCTGAAAAATGGCGTTAAACCCTACGACAAAATATTACAAACCTCTCATCTGAGTAACGTGCGTTTCCTCGCTTCTTTATTGCTTTCTGTCACTTCTTTATTGCGTTCTGTCACTTCTTTATTGCGTTCTCTATCTCTTCTGTAGTTAACACTACAACAATGTACTTATCTTTACTTAATCACAACTAACAAAAACAAAATATAAACTAAAAAAACAACAAATGATGCATAATTAAAACACATTGCATGTAACTCTGTACAGACTTGGATTTATATTTATCCGTTAGAGGTTGAATTATAATTACAAATACGACCGCGGGTTGCTCACAGTACAATGGACATGTAGCAAAATAGCCTCTAATTGTACCGCCGTCTTGTTGCTTGCCATAGGGAAAATCGCAAAAGTCGATTATCCAGAGACGTCTGTTGATTTGGTTAGCGATCGATTGGAAATATATGTTATGCAATAATTCGTAGCGACCTGTTGCCAAAGGTCAAGTATTGTCCTTTTCAAATGGATTTGAAAATTTTAGTGTCATCCTTTCAGTACATGGATTCTGCTCATTATGTGAGAATAAGCAATTCTTTCTATAAAGCTTTGACCATTTTCTTTGATGGACTGGTTTGTGGATTTAACGCCATTTGCCAGTACATGATACATGGTGGATAGTATATTTGGTGGAGGAAGTACCCAGGAAGATCCGATAAGAACCAGCGACCCTCAAGAAGCTACAAGCAGGCTTTCTCACATATCCACGTTGGCCTAACCGAGAATCGAAAATACGCGGACAGAATTGAGATGTGAATGATGCATAAAAGCAAGCGGTTTAAATCACTCGACCCCCTCCCCCCGGGGCTTCTCCTTCATGGATGGCGTTGTTTTATATCGTATGTACGCGCTTATAAGTTAAATGCAACTGCAAACAATATACGCCCTTATCTACAGTCACTGTTGCACTATAATGTTAAGCGAGTATATACGGTAATCAGGCCAAATATTAGAGTTTCATATTTTAGCTATTACCAATACAATCTTTCGAATTAACAAAACACATGGATATTTTTTATTTGTAGTTTCTTTAGCATCAATTGACAAGAACAGTATAGAGCTGGAGGTATCTAATAAACGTACACATTTAACATCCAGGATACTCCATCCAACGCGATATGTAGCAGCTTGTGAGATCCGATTGAGGTAGATTGCCTGTTACAATGTACATAACATTTTATATATATGTCTCAGTTCCTGGTAGGTTAAAGATATTGTAATATCCTGAAAGAGTCGTTATGCACAGAACTGACCTTTAACTTATTCTTGGTTCGATCCATGTTGATATTGAAGAGGGTCGAGTTGTCAAAACGCTCACCTTTACAGATCGCTGTCATCTCACCTCTGTCTGCCTCGGTTCGAGTCTCAGGCTTGTTTTATGTGGGTATGTTAGAAAGCTTGTTAGTATCTTCCCGTGGGGCGGTCGTTCTTAACGTTTTTTTTTTACGGGTTCTTTTATCACCAGTTATAGTAGACGCTATGTATAGTCTATTGTGCACTTTAAAATGGTGTTAAAGACAGACAACAAAACTACATTGATATGATATCCATTCAATATTTCATAAACGTATTTTACAATTTGGACAAGACTGACCTCATCCAGATGCGTCAATTCTAAAATGTACATTTTAAATTATTCGCTACACTACGTTTAACTGGATTAAATCAATGAAAGAAACACAATGTGGTGTGTCTGTTCCATGTGAAGTTAAACTTGTGGACGTTTTGTTTTATTTTTATCTACATCAACGTAGATATGTAAGAATGACGGTTTGTTGTTTTTTGTTCTTGAATTTCGAACTAAATTTTTCATCAGTTCATGGCAAAATATGATATCACCACCCTATCAGAGCCCAAACTTAACGACCGCTGAAGTTGGCTCTGTTATTTCTAGAATCTAGAAGAACCATGAAATCCACTTTGTTATTGGCAACATGTCTTACCGGTAAAATGTATGTAATGATAACACTAATGCATAGGCCGCACACTTTTGTTTGGTATGTTTGTTTTGCCTTCCATTATTATACACAATCTTAATTTCAGTTTATTTCAAACATTCGTGTAAGATTACATCATTTATAGGAAATCATCGGATTTTGGCCTGACTTTACTGAAAAATTGATAATGACTGCCAACAACGTGACTATGGGTATAAATAATAAATAATAAATTTGTTTTTAAGGAAGGTGTAGGCGTATAACCGGAATAAGATATCTTTAAGTAAATATTTGCCAATCTTCAGTACATTGGAGATGTGTGCGTATCATCAGGCATGCATTTGGTTTCTTTCAAAAGCTTGGTAGTTTGCACTTTTTTTATTTTAACGAACAAGTATTGCCGATGTATCTCTCATTGGTAGTTATGCTTACTTCAAATAAATCTTGTATAGCTTTGCTATTGTTAAAGTTATTTGTAATTCCCTTTATTTTATAAATAATTGGTCTGTGTAATTTGGGTAGGAGAGTATATATCTTGGGTCACATATGCATTTCGTAAACTGTTAGCTCTATTTGTTCATTTTCACATATATTGAACTTTCAGAAGCTAGTATTGTCTACTCTCATAAACTTTATTTTTCTAATTTGAATTACCACCTAAGTTTATGTTCTTTAGGCCAGTTCAAGTTCATTTCTCGAGCACACGGAAACAGCCATTTCGCAGTCTCCGTTTGACAGAGCATTGTTTCCATAATACCATATGCTATGAAAGTGGAAACAATAATGGCGTATAACCAACATTCTCTCCATGTGCTTGTTTCAGATGAACACACTTCACCTTATACTTGTCCCTCGTTCAGAAATAACAAATTTGCAGTTGACCCTTTATCATCGAATAAAAATATATTATAAGTACAGTAACGTGACAGCTTGATGGCAGGAAGACATCTGATCTCGCGAGACAAATAATACAAGTACTGATATCAAGACACTGTCCTGATATGTCCACCGCAATCCTATATCGGCCATCAAACGAGACGCGATACAAGCAGGCCGAACAAGTTTCTGATGCGTTTATTATGTACCCTAAACAATTATTTCATAATAAAACGAAAAGTTTTTATATCGATGTTGCAGATTTTATTTGATTACATCCAGTTACTCCCACTTAGTACCATCACGCGCCCATTGTTCGGTGACATCATCATTGATTGCTAGACATCAAAGTCTGATATGAGGGTTCAGATTAGTCTTAATGAAAAACAGTCTTTGTTAATAGATGTGTTATAATTGTTATACAATACATGCTGGAATCAATTTTCTGCCGGTAACCGGAATTAGAAATGTTTTGACTTGACTGCTGTCTCAAGGATTGCATTGTAGAAGTCCTTAAGTTGCCGTGTTGGAATTCGTCATACAACACTAATTGTTGATACGATAGCTTTGTTTACTTTACAGTATTTGCATTGAAAATTTGACGCCATTGATGCTAGTTAATTGACTGATTATCTTCCATATGACATAAATTTAGATTGCAGAAACATGTCAGTATGTGCCCTTACTTTCAAGTACGTCCAATTTGATTTTTGCATGCCACCAACACCCACTGATCTGCTTACGATGATTTAGGAAGGCATGCACAGTATTTATATAGGTTGGATATCTGCTTCAAAAGATGATATGAAGGCAAATATGAAATACGACCAACATGCAAATGTGCCGATGTCAATTTATGGCAGGAAAAAATCGAGACTAGCTCATTCCATCACAGGTGAATATGGCTGCATTTCCTACTGTATTTATGCCCGATGATAAGACCAGGCAGCAAGCCTAATCAATTATTTAGTCAAAAATATATAGCGGGCTTGATACCAAACAAAAATAAGACATATATGTCAAACTTCTGTTACATTTGAGAAAAACGGAGACAAACAAAAGATACGAAATTGTAATCCTTTTGAAATAGGTGTCATATAAAATATATTTTCCAGAGGAGTTATTAATAAAATATGACTATAGGGAGTTATTCTGATTTCCTTGGGAGTGATGACAATTTGTGGCGGGTAATGTAGTTATCCTGATTGGCTTAGCTAATGGGGGGGGGGAGGTCCCAGACGGAATTCATGTGTTCAGTTTTTAATAGTTCCCTCGTACAATTAATCAGTCCAATTTATTTGCCAAGTGGGAAAGTCTGATGGACTCTGAGAAAATTAATATGTGATTTATCTCGTTGAGAGAGAGAGAGAGAGAGAGAGAGAGAGAGAGAGAGAGAGAGAGAGAGAGAGAGAGAGGGTGGGTGGGTGTGTCTGAAATAACAACCGATCGCCAACATTGATTTGGGATATAATTCAAGCTCTAGATGATGTTGTCATGTAGGCGATCTGAGTTCGATCTGATACTCGATCATATTATGAAATCGTTTTATCAGTAGCAGAGCAGCTAATTGAATTTCGCATAATTGTTTATCTATATTTCTGAGGGAAAAGCGAATCCGTCTCATGTCAATTATGTAACTGATTAAATTGTTGTACTTTACACTCTAGGGCTCGTATTCGTGTCGTTCCCTTTATTCCAGCCCTTAATTTCATATTTTATGTTAATATGGGTCTTTGGCAATTACACCGTGGTCGATCATCTTCTAAATGTCTATACTTAAAACATTAAATAGTTGGGTAAATCTCATATCAATTCTACACACCCACCACATATATGAAAGTAGGATATAAGTATAAGTAGGATATAAGTATAAGTAGGATATAAGTATAAGTAAGATATAAGTATGGCTTCTCCTTTTGAGTTCTGACAGGAGCGCGGGTTTTACATAAACACAATTTGACTTACAGTGATATATTTTGTAATACACTTTGACCAATTTTACATATGTCAAAGAAGGATGACTGAGTAAAATCAATATCAGGTAAAAATAAGCAAGTTTGTGTACTGATGGCCATTGAATTCCCTGTTCACTGGTATTTAGTAACGAATCATATAACATGTTATAATTCGTGTTAGGGCGAGTTTGTGTTAAAAACAACATACTCCGAATAAAAATTTTAACTTTCGTAAAGGCGAAAGCTGTAATTTGATTGGTAGATCGAAATGACTACTGAACGTGACTTAGTATCTCTATTATGTCTGACATCTGGCTTTTAATCATATTGAGCAGTAGTACGTACTACGTAGGAAACCAAAAAAAAAATTGAACTACGGCTTAATGCCGACTGTTCTGGGGTGGGGGTTTGAGAGTGGCACTGTGTAACAATGACACTGTTAGAAAGTCTGCAATTTTAATCAGGGACGTCAATTCAATTGTTGTTGTTGTTGTTGGGGGTGAGGGAACCTTAACGGGATTGTTACTTTTCGAATATATGCTGCAGCAATTTTACAGCACGTGCATATTCAAAGAGGGTTTAAATCTCTCCCACCTGTCCTTCTCAAATGACGTCCCTGATTTTAATGTCTTAAAAAGCAATGTTTTTTGGTTTCAAAAGATATCAGAATTGTTTTAGTGCCAAATATCCATGCAAGGTTGAAGTAATAGATAATTATGATATGTATCAGTAAACATTACTAAGCGTATTCCAATCTAATTGTTAACAGTCATAAGGGATGGGCTATTGATTGATGCCTGGGACCAATAATTCTACAATTCCTGTGCCACGCATACGCTTATCTTTGTTCCACAAAAACTGAGTAGAATCCCGATGAAATCGAAAATGGAAGGCGGTGACGTCTGTTGTAACCCGTGAATTAATATAGAGCACTAATTTTTCCAGGGAAAACAATTACTTTACATCCATATAATTTGAAGAAAATAAAATAGGCCTTTTTAGTCCAAAACTGGTCACAGCATAAAATAATGTGACTTTTCAATTATTGTTGTAGGGTTTAACGCCATTTATCAGAACAGGATAGGCTATGCATGGTGGCCAGTATTATTGGTGGAGGAAGAACCCGGGAAAAACCCCGGAAAGAATAACCGACCCACGAGAAGCTACTGGCAAGCTTTCTCACATAACTTCATTAGCCGAATCTTAGACTCGAACCCACGCAGACAGGTGAGATGGCAGTGATTCGTCACGGAAAACGCTTTAGACCACTCGGTCACTCGGGGGCCCCGACTTTTCAATTGTTATGGCGCGACTGACTATTCTTTCTCAAAATATCAGCAATAAGTCTAACAACAAAGCAGACCGATGCCCAGATGAATGTCATATGGTCATCTTTCTTGGACAAAATAGAAGCTATTTACACGCCTAACATCACGTTCTCCGAGTCTGGCCGTCTCACGTTCTCCTCTCCGCTACTGCGTAAGTCAGAGGAACAAAGAAATGGTTAGAAGATGTGTGTATATGTTATACACCGCGGCTATAGCGGGTCTCTTCGTACGAGTACGAGAACCCAGCTTTGTTGGGTGTGAAAAGTCGCATGTGGACGTTGAAAGTTTTGTTCAAGAACAAAAAATCCTTATAGGCGTCTTAAATCTCACCACGTTGACATAAGGTCCGGGGGCATTGTCTGAAAAGTTGATAAGAATAAGGTAGAATCGACATCCAATTGGAATTGAGAAAGGGTGTGGTCATCATTTAAATCCAAATTTAATTTAGTATTTTCGAGCAAGGAACTTAGTAATTGCTAAAGCATCGTGCTGGAAGATTATAAAGCAAACCTCAGGGAAAGCCACTCGTAATTTGGCGAGGAAACAGGAAATTCTAAAAAATACAAAGCTTCTTAAAGAAAGCTTTTAGGGGGACAGACTTCTGGCATAGTTTAGTCTCGAGACGCAAGGAGAGAGACGAAATAAAGAAGTCGATTTTGAATCAAAGGCAAGTCGGAAAAGGAGTCATGGAGGAGAAATTGGAGAAGGAACATTCAAGGACGAGAAGGAGTTAGTAGGAAAGCCGGAAGGAGAGAAGGAATTGCCGGGATTGGAGGGATACAGATGAGTAGAAAACAATGTCAGGTGGAAAAGCTATCTCACACTATAAATCAAATGATGCAATAGGCTATCACTTGGTCGAGAGGAAGAAGAGTCATTGGGGAATTATTATCATTTACCTATTGAACTGTATTAAACTCTTATTAAACGGAATTTCACCTTTTTTATCAGTCCATGAATGTTTTAAAGCGTTTTTTCTTATAATTACACAATGGTTGAACTGTCTGCATTGCTGATTGGGTGCTCGGAACTTTACCTCTATCTATCACTAATTTCACTTCCTACCAAATCAGGCCTGGGTGGGACTTCTTAATAATTTTAAATAAACTATTGGTGGCACCCTACCCCGTCCTAAACACACTTACCACAGTGGTGGCTTAACAAACCACGCCACACGCTACAGGCCGCAATTGAAATCAGTGTTTCTCACTCTGGGAAAGGAGAAAAAAAAAACAGAAAAAAGAAAGGTTATTTACCAAAATGAACACTGTTTCTGAATTAAGGTCAGGAATTAGGTCAGCATTGGATATAATGTCTCTATAAAGTTGTCTACATCAAACATATTTTTTAAAATCAGTCAAAACATGAACTATATTCTAGACAACATCAGATTCAGTAAACAAAGTTACATTACAATAGCATGTAATAGAATTTAAAAAAGCTAACAAACAAATAATTAAATTAAATATACATAACAGCTATTAAGAAGTGCATTTCAGTTTTTTTCCTAATATCAAATGATTGGTGTTTGTCGTGCATGGTCGTCTGGCCATACACGACATTAATTGAAAAATCATACAGGTTAGGAGTACGTTGTCGTAGACCGCACATGACATTAATTCTAAATTCGTCATCAGGGCACAAGTGCTGATCTGCGTGGAAACTATAAAACTCTTAGTATAGAAAATATATAAAACATCAAACAAAGGAATGCTAATGTGACCCTTGACCGTATCAGTGTTTATATATTTTTCACCTCCCCCTGAATTTAGTCCACCTTTTGAAAGTACGGAAACTAGTCTAAAACCTAATTCATCATGCAAAAACAAAAATGGACAGACGCTACAGCAATTACCACGCCACCTAACTGTTCGTGTATACTGATAAATATAACAATAGGAGAACGATAAAGCTTGTCTAAATGGAAAAAAATGCTCCCGCCAATTTGGTTAAATTGTAGAGAGGCGTTTAAAGTCAAAAAAGAGTTATAACTCTATTCAAATTCGCTTAAAACGTTTAAAATCATACCAGATGTTTTTTCTTCTTAATGGAAAGGCTCAAGCCAAAGTTTGTCTCAGCACATGAACGTTTTAAAAAGTTATTTATTCACAATTGAAGAGCATAGTCGAACAAGGGTGTCATAAGAATTTGCTGGAACAACGGTTAATCTCATGCTCGACGCTAGTATTCTTAACGTGAAACCTCTGGCTAAATTAGACTTCAGTCAACCAAATACTTCAGTTTCCACTCCACATTGATAAAGCACTTCTAAAAGAGGGACAAATGTATAGTGAAGGTGTGTGCATTTGCAACAAACACAAAGGAATGTTAGCATACCTTATTCTACTTTCACTCACTGTGACTGAAACGTTTTCAAACGTGGTATTAGGGCAACAACGCGTTGTATAAAGGAGACAATTGATCACCCAATCAGCAATGCCGACAGTTCAATTATTGTGTAATTTTAAGAGAAAACAACGCGTTGTATAAAGGAGACAATTGATCACCCAATCAGCAATGCCGACAGTTCAATTATTGTGTAATTTTAAGAGAAAACAACGCGTTGTATAAAGGAGACAATTGATCACCCAATCAGCAATGCCGACAGTTCAATTATTGTGTAATTTTAAGAGAAAACAACGCGTTGTATAAAGGAGACAATTGATCACCCAATCAGCAATGCCGACAGTTCAATTATTGTGTAATTTTAAGAGAAAACAACGCGTTGTATAAAGGAGACAATTGATCACCCAATCAGCAATGCCGACAGTTCAATTATTGTGTAATTTTAAGAGAAAACAACGCGTTGTATAAAGGAGACAATTGATCACCCAATCAGCAATGCCGACAGTTCAATTATTGTGTAATTTTAAGAGAAAACAACGCGTTGTATAAAGGAGACAATTGATCACCCAATCAGCAATGCCGACAGTTTTATTGTGTAATTTTAAGAGAAAACAACGCGTTGTATAAAGGAGACAATTGATCACCCAATTAGCAATGCCGACAGTTCAATTATTGTGTTTGTTTGTTTGATTAGGATTTTTAACGTAGCTTTAACAATTTTTCAGTCATATCGCTACGATGTCTGCAGTGAGGCAGTTTATAGTGATATCTAGCACTGAGACATCATGCCGCAGACATGTAGCATGATGTCTCACCCAGTCACATTATCCTGACACCAGGCCGACCAGTCCTAACACTAACCTCTTAATGCTGAGCGTCAAGCGAGGCAGCTGTTAGTACCATTTTTGTAAGTCTTTGGTATGACTCGGCCGGGGGATCGAACCGACGACCTCCCGTTTCCGGGGCGGACGCTCTAACCACTAGGCCACCGGAGCGGTTGAATTATTGTGTAATTTTAAGAGAAAACGCTTTAAAACATTCATGGACTGATTAAAAAAATTACTGAGTACACAAAAAGGTGAAATTCCATTTAATAACAGTTTAATACAATTCAAAAGGTAAATGATAATAATTCCCCAATCACTATTCTTCCTCTCGACCAAGTGATAGTCTATTGCATCTTAAAATCATAAATCATGTCATTGCACCGAATGTGCACGTCTCCGCCAGAGATGGAATCCGCTTATATCAGATGTATTGGTATACAACAGTACGACAAATTTCCTCATACAAGACTTTTAAACATATCACCACTTCAAAAGTATAACACACACACACACACACACACACACCGTGTCGATGCATGTAGTAGAAATGTATGCAATTCCTTGGTGCTAAGGCCATCGGGATACCAAGTATTTTTTCTGCATACTCAGATGTAATGGGAGTGTACATTTCTATGCCAAGCATGAGTCGTGCATCCGTAAAGGTTTTGCAGAAAACAGTGAAAATGATACCTGACCCCCGAGTCTTCTTAATTTAAAACCAACATTTGGTTTCTGTCAACAATTCCCTTCCACTATTATTGCTCTGAAATTGAAATGCAATATTCTAGGCAATGCATATGCCGTAACGTCATAAAAAAAATATGCTGGAAAGTGCTGGAACATAAATCTGACAGAGATCTTCGTAAGGTAAATCCGCATATCGTATTTACTATGAGTCATCGGTAGTTATTGAGCAGAAAATATTGTCTAAAACTGACACTGGAGCAAATATTATCTGTGCAATTTTTCCAGAAATAGGTTAAATTCGGAAGTGTCACACCAAATTTAATTTCAATCCATTTAGCCCATCAATAACATTTAGCCGAACCGAGCTAGCGATGAACGCTATGCGACGGACGAGCATGGGTGCTATATGACAATAGTTAAGCTCAAACTGTTCGTGCTATCTGGAGAGGACGAAAATAATCAGTTATTAAAAGACCCCGAGTATGGGTTTTGATTTTAGCATATTGAGTCAGTATGTATACGGAAAACTGGGCAGATCCAGCATGTATGTTATATTCGGAAAGATGACCGCTATCTCTTAACCGGCTTGAAGCAGCTGTTCCGTTTTTGTGCCGTTTTTGATGATTTATGTGCTTGTTGTCTATCTTCGTCTACAATATTGTGTTTCATCATTTATTGGCTGTTCATTTTGTATGTATTTTTTCATCTCCTTCTTTTGGAAACTTGAACAATTATACTTTTTCTTAGCTGTCTTGCTCCACTATTACAATGTCATTTGTTCTTGAATAAACCGCCATCACGTGATCGCCAGTCAGCCAATTTGTGCTATGATGGACCATCATTAATTGCTTTAAATGAGCACTCTTTGTCTCTCCATGCTACATTGTGCTCAAGACTAAACGAACTGGGAATACATTCATCATTACTTAAATGTACATGGAAGCGAAAAAAGAAACTCGTTTCAAATCGGGCTGGCTTAGAACATAAAGAAGAATTCTAGTTATCTCCTTTTCGCCCTTTCCGGCCAAACAATTTAAATATTCGGCCGTTAATTTAGATAACCTGGTGCAAATCGCTGTTAAATCGTCAACTTTTATGTCAACTATCCCAGAGATACCGATGCGTATTGCATTATTCAATGCCCAATCAGTAGGACTTCCGGAAAAGCGATCAGAAATATACATTTTTATTAACGATCAGAATATCGACGTCTTCTTCTTGACAGAAACATGGCTAAAAGCATCAGGCGGTGAGCCCAATTACGTGGATATAATTCCCACCAGTTACAGCATCAAGTCGTTCCCACGCCACTATCGCAGAGGTGGAATAGCTGTCATCACAAAGAATTCTATGATAAAATGTCAACCTTCTATTCTGCCACACGTCGTTTGAACTAGTCCAAACAATACTCACATTGGAACTAAGGTCAGTCCATTTTTCCTGCCTCTACCGCCCTCTTCGTAGCAGAAAAAATAAGCTGACTCAATCACTCTTTTTGAAGCAGTTTACGAATCATCATGGAGTATAGAAATTCGATAGATGGAAACCTGATTATTCTTGGAAATTTCAACTTTCACTTTAACTGTCCTGTCACACATCAAAACGTATAGATTACATTCCTGTTTTCAACCTTAAACAGTCAGATAACCAACCCACACATAAACATGGTAACATTTTAGACTGGATTCTTCATATACCTGATGATAATATTCTACGGTCCACCCTTGTGTCGCACGAACTTGCATCATCATCGTCTGCATTATATGCCATCAGGGAATATCAGTCCCTAGCCTTCCACCTTTATTTGCTGCTAAGAGAAACCTCCGTATGATAAATAAAACCAAACTAATGCATGACATCCAAGCAAAACTAACAACTTGCTTACCTCCTACAGCAGAACAACTCGACAACTGCCTACGTTCATTGCTTGAAAACATGTGCCAGACACCAAGTGCAGAGTATCAATTAAAAAGTATTCTCCGTGGTACAGTAATGTTAGGGACCAATTTCGTACTGCTAAAAATAAACCACCGTAAAGGGGAGAGGCTTTGGTTTTCCGCCAGACTCATCATAAACAAATCTATGGAACCGCTAAGAAGAACGTTACAAACACTGTGCATTTAGCCAAATTATCCCATAACAGTACTAAGATCACCGAGGGTTCCAGCTGCAAAGAGCTCTTCAAGATTACTAACAACCCAAAATAATGTCAAGGAACAAATGTACACCACTTTCAACTACCATCTCTCCAGTAGACCTTCCGGACCTGTTTGCAAATTTCTTCCGTGACAAGGTACAAACCATTAGAGATAAACAATTTTAGTTGACTCGTTGTCACCATACAGTTGCGATACAGAATTTCAGCCACAACCGTTAGCAGCATTTAACCTGTCTCAATGGATTTTGTCAATCGTGATGAAGAGTGCACCAAAGTAATGTATACTTGATCCAATTCCAACATCACTGCTGCCTGAGTGCTTAGATCCAATGTTTTCTTCACTAACTGATGTTATTAATATTTCTCGCTCATTTAGATCCATCATCTTTCAAAACTGCCATTGTAAAACTTCGGCTAAGAAACCAACACTCGACCATAACCATTTAAAGAACCATCACCCAATTTCTAATCTCCCGTTCATATATAATTGATTTAGAAAAGGTTGTTCTAACCCAATTTGTATCATCTGAATTAAAACAGTCTTTTTAGCAATGTAGATTCTGCATATTGCCCTTGCCACAGTACTGAAACTACTCTTCTACAAGTAGTTAATGACATTCTCTATGCTTTGTATAGCGGAAAGATCAGAGTCCTCACCCTCCTTGATTTGTCTGCAGCATTTGACACAATAGACCATATTTTACTTCACCGTCTACAGTATGTATTTGGCATTCAGAATATAGCCTTACAGTGGTTCAAGTCCTACTTAGTCAACAGGACACAAATTGTATCTGCAAATGGAATACACTCCAGCCCAGTTGATATATGTTGTGGTGTTCCACAGGGGTCTGTTCTTGGACCCGTTCCCTACATTATATATACTCAGCCACTCTCCAATTGTACGCTGATGATACCCAATTATAAAAGTCTAGCCACCCAACTGAAGTTGACGCTAACATCCAAGGAGTAGAGAGGTGCATTTTTGATGTGAAATCATGGATGACACGTAACATGCTGCAGATGAATGATGATAAAAATGAGGCTATTCTAATCACAACATAAAGACTTTCTCATTCACATCCTATACCTCATACAACAAATATTAGCAACATCAATATTAAATTCACACAGTCAGCACGAGACTTAGGTGTTACTCTGGATATTACTCTCACATCGTACCAATATGTCATGAAAATGTGCAAGGCTGAATATCTTGAGCTGAGACGCATCAGCTCCATTCGCAAATATCTTTCAGTTGATGCCACTAAAACGCTTGTGTGTTCATTAGTACTTTTACGACTGGACTATTGTAACTCAAGTATGTCTGGTTTGTCAATTACTACTCCAGAAACTTCAAAACGTTCAAAACACAGTTGATTGGATCATCTTTACAGTACCATGGTCAGAGCACACCTCCCCGCTGCTCTGTACTATACACTGGCTATCCATTCCATCCAGAATCAAACGCAAAATTTGTTCTCTGTGCTACGTTTCACTGACTAACTCCAGTCCAACATACCTATCCAACCTCACCCATGTGTACACACCACCAAGATACTTACGCTCCTCTTCCGACAATCGTAACAATTGGGCCATTTCCGTGAGGTCGAGATATGACCAGGGTTGTAGTTGTAGGAATGCAAATATATATATGACGAGTATTTATGATTCACCGGAGGCGGAGTGCACCGCGTATGTTACAACAGAACAACAAAATTTAATTTTGATTTTGTCTCTTTCCTCTCCAATATTGAGCAATGCGGGGAAAAAGTTTAATCCCGATTGCAAATAGAGTGAATAAGTCAGGGTACCAGACTGCAAGTTTTTTGACTTCGTACAGTACTGCGGGTTGGCGGTAATAATCTAATCACAATCTAGTCAGAGAGAACGGTATATAGATAGTCTAATCTTAAGCGTAAATTCAGTTTCTCTTCTCGGATAACTGTATGGCTACCGAGGCAGATTCATAAAGCAATGAGGTGTGTATTATATAGTGCGAGGGCTTCTTTTAAGAGACCATATGTCTTGGAACACCATTTTTATTTTCATTTTTATGAGGACAGAAGGGTGGCCTATAAAAACAGGTTTTACTGTATTAGTTTAAGGGTCATATGCTTAATACCCGCCTTGGCCGGTTGCCTTGGCGTATCTTTGTTAAAGGCAAACAGCCCTCATTTCCTCGGCAGAATATAACACATTTTTTTATGAACGTGTCGTATACAGTGTACGGCTGCATTTATGTGTGTTATTTTAGACCCCTTCTCCAAGAAACACAAACATTAATGATTAACTTGCAAATGGTATTTTGCGGATTTCGATTTTCCTATTTTCCTGACATGTCTGTTTAATTAAGTACAATTAAAAAGAAGGGTCATTATTTCACAGCAGCCAACAGTCTTATATTACATTTGCAAATGATTTGGCAATAAAGTAAAAAAAATGTACCTTCCCTAAAAAGACATTTATGTGATCGTATTGTATTTGTTTTCGAATAATAGTTTCGAAAATATCCTAAGATTATAGCTGAATTCACGCAATAGAGAACAGTTACCATGGAAATTGTTAGATTTAGGTTTAAGGTTTCCTTTATATGATTAAGATGTTGCAGAAGTTTGCAAATAATGAGTAGTTTTTGCTGCACACATGAACGCACACACACACACAATGTTATTGATTTGGTGTTATATAGCACAGCAACACAAGAAGGTCACTTAGCGCCGACGCAGTTGATTAAAGTGTCTTGCCCAATTACACACCACTGTGGCCGACTCAGGCTGATCCGCTAGTAGGATCTGAACCCGCACCCTTTATATCTCAAGTCCGTCACTGTAAACACTGAGTCACTGTGCCTCACCCACCCTCAGCCTCAGAGAATAATTACCTCATCAATGCTTTGGGATGGTATTTTTCAGTTTCTTCAGCAATTTATCAACGACAAAACTTGTTGCATTAAAGAAGTAAAATCGGTCACTGAATTTACTATACCACTACTACTACCTCTGCTATTACTAAAGGTATTAATGTGCTACAACTACTACTACTACTACTACTACTACTACTACTACTACTACTACTACTAACAATAATAATAATAATAATAATAATAATAATAATAATAATAATAATAATAATAATAATGAGAAGAAGAAGAAGAAGAAGAAAAAGAGGAAAGAAGAATGGTGATAATAACAATAATTATAATACTAGCATCGCTATAAATAAGTCAATGGTGGATCATAAGAATTTGTTCTTATATATATATATATATATATATATATATATATATATATATATATATATATATATATATATATATATATATATATATATAAGGTGATCGGATCTCGCAACATCTTCACCTCTGACAATGACCATACATAAAGTATTTAGATATGTCTGTATGAAGAACAAAAAAAACTGATTGTTACAGTGCACTAATACTAGCTCTCTGTGCAAGTTTAAAGTTGATGGATGTTGAAAGAGAACAGAAAAAATATGTTATCTTTTCTTTATTTCTAATGATTGAGAGTAGATAACGAAGTGGATTTTCATTGTTACAGTATATATTTTTCTAAAGCATACCAGGTTTAATACTTTGACTAAGTGACATTTTTTAAAACAATGAAAGTAAGTATGAAGGTTAAGATCAATGTTCTTAATTTAGTAGTGAATTGTAACAAACGTTATGGTTAGGCCATGAGCGAATGCTGATACTGCTTCCAGATTTATCACATATTATAGCAGAATGGGTCCCCTCTCATGTTTTCATTCTAATTATTAACATGCCATTCGCTTTTAAATAATATATACCTGTTTCTTCTCTTTTTTACTGCGAATACCGGAATATTCTTGTTTTAAAGTTCAGAGTGGACGCAACACGCTTGATGTTTACCGCTAATACAATATAAAAATAAATACGCGCCCTAGAAGAAAAAATAATGACGATAGAAACATTTCCAACAAACCTTTGTTTTGCTTGTTTCTTGGTTTGTCTATAAGAGGTTTGATTTAAATTTTTTTTTTGCCGGACACTTAATTTGATTCCAGTTGTAATTCGTAATCGTATAACAGTATCAGCCCTTCGATCATCTCTTTAAACATCGTTTTGCTAGCATTAGTTTATCTTTTTGATTCATCCATTACAACATTCAGTGCAAGACTTTTAAAAACTATTCCCTTGCTCGGCTTAGTTTTAAATATTTCGATATTTCCGTTTCGTTTGGTTTTGATTGTATACACGGTACCACGTAATGTGTTGGTCTTTTTATGTACTACAACAAAACTAATTAAGTTTTCATGTGTCTATTGTCGTTGATAAATCAGATTTAGATTTTTCATCCGTTTGTCTAGTTCATCAATAATATTTTGCATCTCGTCAATATTTTCAACCAGTTTTTGATAAATAATCTCTTGTATCATACTTTCATTTGCATTTCCTCTATGAGGGGGTTGGGGGGGGGGGGTCTTATTTCTATGAGGGGGTTGGGGGGTCTTATTTCTATGAGGGGGTTGGAGGGTCTTATTTCTGTTGAATTCCAATTATTTTGAAATGGACTAATGTTATTAGTGTTGGCAGCTACCTCTTAAAGTCAGTAATTTCTTTTGCTAAAATAATTCAATAGAGTTTTACATTCATTGACGTTTTGTTTAATTGCATTATTGAAGTCTCTCTGTCACTACTCCCAATGACACAGTCTTCTAGCGTTTTCATCTTCTCTCTGTTCTTTCTAAAACATTAATTTCAATGATTTTGTCCTTGCTCATTTGGTTGAAAAGTGTTAAATATTAGCTGCTAATCCTCTCACAGCTTGCAACATTTTTTGGCAAAATATATCATTCTCTATATTTCTTTTTGAACAATATTTCATCATCTGTTATATTTTACTTTAGTATATATGTTTCTTTAGTTCTGAGATTTTTTTAGCTCTTTCAGTACTAATTTGTACAATATGTGCCAATTTATTGCCAACCTTTTCCCTTCATCATATGATACTCTTATTGTTTGGTTTCTAGAACAGTCTATTTAGTGTGAACCGTGTCAGCTGCGTAAAATATTTGCAATGTCTAATTTTAATATTTATAAAATAAACAAACAAATAAAATGGAGGAACTCTGATTTTCATATTTTAAAAGAGATGCACGTCCAAAATTTACGGAGTTATTGACATTGTCAAAAACTATGAATTATATCTAATACGTTGATCGAGAACATAGTCTGGCAGATATGGAAACTATATTATTAAAGAAACTCCCATTTGATTTGAAATGCCAACAAGCTGAAAGCGTTTGGGATACTCTAGCGACATACATTTTAGAACGTCTAAATCAGTGAATGAAACGACTAAATGTTTTGCATTTTTATATTCCTGAAGCTTTTTGTTTTTCAAAATAGTAGAGAGATACAAACAAAAGAAAAAGATGTGCAAATACTACGGTAACTTCATCGGCAAATTAAACAGGATCGTGTGAATTTATGATACTGTTTTAGTGAGGTTTAATTCAGTCTTGACTGATTTGCATAAAATTTTATGTTTAAAAGCCCCCAAAAATATACCAGATTCAAAGCCAAACAATATATTCTTGTACGTGGTAAAAACACTAATTGTTCCTGGAAGATGTGTTTATATTTAAATACATTTTGCAGAGAACGTTTACAATTCATTCTCTTTGTTAGTTGCAATTCCATCACGGAGTTTGCTTATGTCCTTCTCAGGTTTATAAAAGGCATCAAGTATGAAAACAATCGTCGTTTCGAGTTGGTGGCTTATGTGATATAATTTATATGTTCATCTAATATATTAGCAATGCACAACAACAATCTTTTTATTGCACCGTTAACGACAGTCTACTATTTCACTATGTAGGCATCCCTTAACCTTTCCCAGCATATCTAGCTGGATGGGACATGGAGATGTCGCCTCGGGTGTTCTAAATCTTTTTATAAAAATTGGTCTTATGTTTTATTTGCTGTTCCCTGTCATCACTTTACTGTGTTCTGTGTTGAAATAACAAGAAAAATACGTATATTATTTACTGTTTTGGAGACAAGAATTTTGTACGACGTTGCTGTAGTTTTGTTCTGTCAAATACTCATTGATTTGTCTAAAACTGTTTATATATTTAAAATTTGGGCTCGTGCTCTATGCCCCCTAGGCACTGATGCTCTGATGGGCTTGTTTCCTTGCCCGTTTCTTCCACTTGTATTTTGTTTCCTTTGCCAAAGTCATTTTCTTTTCCCCTTTTGTGTGGTGCTTTTGTATTTGCTTTTGTTGTTGTGGTGCCTTTGTGTTTGCTTTGTTGTTGGTATATCCCCTTTTGTTAGAGGACTGACTTAACTACATCGTTTTCTATCTATAATTTAACTGTAAAGATTAGTTCAAAAAGATGATACATTAAGCCAGTAGAAATAAGGTGTTGAATTTGCTCTCTCTCTCTCTCTCTCTCTCTCTCTCTCTCTCTCTCTCTCTCTCTCTCTCTCTTGTTGTTGTGTTTCCCCTTTGATTATTCCGCAGTCTTTCTTCATTGCAGCTGCCGCTGCTGTTGTTGGTAGTGCAGCTGCTACTGCATGTTGGTTTTTATTCCCTACTCCTGTTGTCTCGTGTCTCGTCTCTTTATCTTTTTGTTTCCCTGGCGCCTCTCCCCCCTAATGCACCCACAGTTAGTTAGTCAATATTTCTGGCAACAACGGGCGCTGTGCTCCTATTTCAGTAATTGGCGTTGAGGGTGGCATAGTTGTTCTTGGAGGAGGTGTAATTGGCCTTTGGGTTATCGCGGAAGAGGCGTCAAATATCGGCTGGATCTGCAAAGATATTTCCTCTGTTGTGCACACATTCTTCTCTCTGCGTCGGTCTTGGGAAGGGGTTCGGGCTCTTTATCCAGCCTTAGTTTTTCGCATTGTCTTCTTATATAAGCAGTAGACTTGTACGCTTCGCTTAAGCCATTAAGCTCTATCGTGAGGCGACATTCACCACTAATCTCGTGCTCGCACTCGGTGCCTTGTTATAATTAACACTTCTATTTCTTAATTTCTTTTTTTTTTCTGCGTGTTGCTCTCTACTCCTTTAGTCGAGCACACTTTACTTTGTCTAATTTCATTGTAAAATTATATTTCTTAGAAGGGACTGAAATTAATTTGATGGAAAACATCCTTAGTATTTTGAAGCTGTTTGAAGTAATAGTCAAACATTTCTTGTCAATCTTTCGTAAAAACGACTAAAATTGGTTTTCGCACGGACGTAATGGGAAACATCTGACTTATTGGGAAGTAATCTTGATTAGTAATTTAAAGCATATATGGTCTTCTTATGTCAATCTTAAAATATAAACTAATAGAGTATCGTGTATCTTTAATTGGTAACAGAATTGAAGCCAATTTGAGCGTGAACATGATGAAAAATGTCCTTGGTAGGTGCTCTGTATAATGCACTTGTATGGAGCAAATGTTCAATAGTTTCTTGCAGAGCTTTGCTTTATAAACAAGATTGGATGTAACAGAAAATATTCAACTTAACTATTTTATGTAAAGTTTAAACAATATTTCGTAAGTTTTGTCAATTTCTGGTGTTAATCTGGAAAAGAAATGTGAATATAAATGAGAACAAATGTGGCGCAAGTTTAGTATTATTCAGTTTTCGTTTGAGATTTTTATATGTTTTTAATTTTGGTCCGAGAGAGAAATATAAAAATAATGTTTATTCTGTTTTGAAAGCAAAATGTATCTGCAGAGCATGAGATGTAGATTTAATTTATTATTTACTCTAGTTCCTTTGTTGGGTACTCCAGTTCCTTTGTTAGGTACTCTAGTTCCTTTTTTAGGTATTCCCCCTTCCTCTCCTACCGTGCGACTGCTCGAGAATTTGCATATTAATTAATAGTTAATATTTTCGCGCTTGGTGAATTATTTTTATTTGTCCTCTTTCTTCCTTTCATGTCTATGTAATTTTGGTTTAAAAGTATCTTTTTCCATTGTGACGTATTGATTCAGTTCAATAATTGCATGAATTATTCTGGCCTGACTACACTTTCTACAATAGCTGCCATTTACACCCTTAGTGGTTTCTATTTCCTTTAAATTGTAGTCCTTTAATTCTTTCTCTATCTTTGAAGCGTTTTACTACTTCTTCATGTTTCCGGGGTGGGGTGGGGTAGGGTGGGGTGGGGGTCTTTTTTCTTCTGTTATTTCTTCTCTTTTATAGTATATTTTTCGTTTTCTTATTTTGTTGTGTTTTCTGCTTTCTTCTCTTCCTTGTTTTTCGTTCTTTCTTTTTATATTATTTTTCTTTCCTTCTCTTTTTCAATGTCTTCTCTGCTTTCTTCTTCTATTTTTTCATTGTCTTCTTTTTCTGTAATTTCTAATACTCGTTCCATGCCCTCAATACCCTAATCATCATCTATTTCATCGTTGTTTCAATCCCAGTCATTCATCGTTATTTTGTGTTGATGGTGGGCGTTCCTCTCTTGGAACTCGTAAAACTTCTCTATGATTGCTGCTTCCTGGGTCGTGGCAACCTTTTTTGTGCTCTATGTCCATTTTTTTTTCGTCTTCTTTGGATATTAGGGTTTTTGTTGTTGTGCTCTGTTCTGTTTCTCTGGGTTTGCAATTTTGGAGTCGCAGCCTATAGTTCTACATTTGTAGCACTTTCTATCGCTTATGCATCCTCTGTACCAGGTGGTAATATTAAATCTGAGTATGCAAAAAAAATTAATTGGTATCCCGATGGCCTTAACACCAAGGAATTGATTACATTTCTACTACAAGCATCGACACGGTGTCTTGTATGAGGAAATTTGTCGTACTGTTGTATACCAATACATCTGATATAAGCGGATTCCATCTCTGGCGGAGACGTGCACATTCGGTGCAATGATATGATTTACGATTTTAATATTTTTATTTGCCTTCCTGCTTAAAATAAAATAAAGACATGAATGAGGACAAAAATAATATCTCGTTTCTTCTCTCTATTTCTGAAGAATACTTTTCTTATCCATTTAAATTATAATGTATTGCTCACTGCTCAAAGAAAACATGCATGTTCTGATTCAAATCTATACTTATCTAACATAACAATCTTCCTTGTAAATAAATGGAAGGTGAACGCATCAAAAGTAAGACGATTCGAAGAGTAGCAAAATACCTGAAGATTCGTGTATAGTTCAATTTAGCAGACAACTAGGAACATGTTCACACCAATGAAATATAGATAAACTGATTGCTTAAAGAAAAAAAAAACGAGAAGATTCTAAGATATCAGCAAGTACTAATTAGAAAAAAAAAAGAAAAATGCACAAAGTTGTGATTTGTCCTTTTTTTTCTTTCTTCACTCAGAACGTCTTTTATTGGTCTTAAAGTAGTTATTTTATGTATATTATTCATTTGGTTGCAGAGTTCAACAATATCAAACTCACAGGGACTTAACGAAACGTATCTGTACCAAAGGCAAACCTTCCGCACCCATTATTTGTTTGTAAAAAGAGCATGGATTGAGCAATGAACGTTCAGTTAAGTTAGAACGAGAAAATTAAAGCAGGTTTATACGTTGCGCCCAATCGCAGAAATGCTTTAATCTTTCCAGATATTAAATAACGTGCGCAAATGCATGTTTTATTCTTAGATGAACAGCACGACTTTTATTTACAGACAAATGTTGCTTGGAAAACAGAAGAAAATATGACCTCTGTTTATCTAAACAAAATAATCTGTTCTCGGAGCGACATACTGTTTGCTTTTGAAGAATCTTTATATAAAATGCCAATGGGAGCACCCACTAAGAAACACAGATATATGAGGAACTGAAAAACGAATTATTCCGTTTCCACACATTTCACAATCTACTAACCAATAAATGTGAATAACACATGGAATTTTACAGAAATCTTTTCTTAATAGTATATAGGCAAAGTATATATTGTCAAATGCTTTAACGTTTTGGCTAATAAGTAAAATAAATTTATAACGCGGATAAAGGTCGACCAAAAAAGAATAAAATAAATACAACAAAATATTAAAAAGAACAAATAATCACATCATACCAACTGCATCGCTTGACCTTTCTGATTCTAAATAGTTGGAAAATTATTTCCATTTGTCAAATACTAGATACAGGAAACCCAGCAGAATGAGATTAAAGCGAAATAATCAGATACTCCTACTGGTTGAAAGGATTGTCCTGCAATCCATTATAAAACCTTTCTTTTTAACTCCCAAGCCTTTTGAAACCATCCATGATAGTCTTGAATAATAACAATATTTTCAAAATGGTCACTGTAGGGGTACATTAAGTTTAATTTGAAATCTCGTTTTAAAGGTACATCAAATTCAATTTGAAAACTCCCTAAATTATCAACTGGAATTAAATCTGCTTAACAATGATGCCTCATAGAAATTACACCTGACAATGATTTCATTTTTTGTGCAGGTCTAACATTGATAAAGTTTTAAAGTTTTAATTTGTTTCTCGTACGTTTTTCCCCAGCTGTTGTGTTCTTCCTTATATAAAGTTTCGGCTCTATGCGTAGTAACTGTTTTATTCATGTTTTGTGCTCATTACTTTAGGTAATCAGTACGTTTTTGTCACTGTAAGTGTAGTTCCTTGAAATTTCCAAAACCCCTGAATCTTTTATTCTTGTAATTTTGCTCTCTCCATTACTGGTCAGTAGCTGAGTCTGGTGAAAAGTTTGCTCGTACAATTTAAAATCTTGTTTACGATAATTACAATGTTGTATTTGCACAAGTTCACACAGAAGCAGATGATACTATTAGCTTGACAAATGTATGCAGACAAACAACGCCGGATGTTGCTGAAACTACGTTGTTTGTTGCTAAACCCACACCATGTGATCTGAAATCTTTCAGCTAGAACATATTGAGGAGTTCAAAGAACAGATAAAACAATTGCTTCATAATAATGATAAAAAAAAATGATAATAAAACCTAGAGAAAATAACGTTAAAACGAAAGACAAAACACTACGTGATTCTTATGGTAAGACCAAGGTAGTTTTAATTTCTCTAAAACATAAATCAGTGCTGGCCACCTTTGTGTATGTAACTGGCAAGAGTGGAAATGGTTTGTTGGCCAGATTTGGATTGAACAAAACAAGGCAATAAAATGTCTCTATCCTGACAATACATGATATACACACATTGCCTTTAGCACGCTTAGAAATTAAGTACACTTTTAAAAGCTATACGAACGTCTGGAAGTAATAGTATCAATATACATGATTGTTTATTTTAGAGTCTGTATTGTTAAGTTTTTTTTGTGGGGGGGGGGGGAGCAGGCCCGGCCCTAGGATGTGCGGGGTACATAGGCAGCAAGCTATGAGCGTGGAGCCCCAAGCACAAAAACTGCATTGTTAGTTAGCGCAAGGCCCAAAGCGATTACCTTTTTCGTTTGGCACTAGGGCTGGGCCTCTGTGTGTGTGTGTGTGTGTGTGTGTGTGGATATACTTGGCAGGCAATCCGGTCAAGATTCGCATTTTGAAGCAAGGACCGCAAAATAACATTTTGGGGGGTTGGGGGGAGAGCGGCAAACACGTAGTTGTCAGGTATTAATTTTTACGGATATAGGCAAAAACATGGGGGAGGAGCCATAAGTCGTTCGGGCTCTCATCTCTACAAGGTATACATGAACCAGGTATATGTGTCACATACACTATAACACAGTACAGTCTCTCATCTCTGATTCGTTCTATACAGGAGGTATCATTCGCCAATAATCGGTTTTGATGTTGTTGAGTTGGTGGTGTTTTCATTTCACATATTGTGACAATTATTATGAAAATGGTTATTTATACAATACTTGAAGTCAGTAAATAGAACGGACGACTGCATGGCAGCTTAAGTTGTTTGATCTGCTTTTTCATTGAATTTTATACCAATATGTCCATGCAGTCACCATTACTAAATACTTTTCCCATATTCCACTACAAAATCTCGTTTCTGTAATATCTGGATATTAACGGCTTGTCATGTTTCAGATTCTGCAAGGCTTTCAATGTGCAAGGGAATCTGAAAAGATAAAATTTGTGCATAAAAACATTTAGGCTTTATCCGGTTACCAACTCAGATGTTGCCATGGGGTTTGAAACTGTCTCCAATTTTTTAATCCATTGTATGCAGGGGTGTATTTGCTATAGAAGCTTTGGTTCGGCTGAATTTACACTGACAAGGAAAGGACTTGTTGAGGACTTCTTGAGTTCGCAAAGGTCAAATATTCTTCTTGGGAGGTTTTGATAACACAGTGGAGATCTGGTAATACTAAAAATTTGCAATATTTCTAACACTGACTTTTGTCGTTTCAAATTTAAGACATAATCTTATACCAAAAGTTGGAATGAAGTTTGGTTTCTGAACGTGCAAGGTTTGGTATTTAGACCTAAATACTATTATATGTGGTGTTCGGTGGATTAGAAATTCGGGATGTCACTCGGCGATAAATGGATATCGTCCCCCAAAACTGCATAGTTTAATTTCACTATGGAAATGCAGGGGTATGCAGATGGCGCGCTTGCCTCGACCCCAAAACCAAACATAATACAGCGAATGCGAAACAACCGACACGTTTCCTATTAACAGTGTTCATTATGGTTAGATGTTTGCAAACCTCCCCTTCCCTCCGCTTAAAATGCAGGAGTTTCCGTACGCTTTGCCCATTGGGTCCTTACTGTTGGTTCCTTCTCACCTCATCTCACTTGTTTCTTGAAACTACCCCTAACTAGTTTGGGATCCGCCCCAAAAATCTCTTACGTATTGTTAAAATCTGCTCATAATTATCCTGAATTTAATGTTCTCCTTAAATTTGTAGCGGTGTCGTAAACAGTGGAAACATATTGTATAATAGCTGTTGTTTCTTACCTGTAAAACTTCATTACGGATTAATAAAACCTATTTTATTCAGTATAGCTATTACGTCTTCCAATACTTCCTTGCTATGCAGGGGGAGGGGAGACGTATGCATATCCATGGATTTGTCTGCATACATTTTTTTCTTATCAAAATATATACATGGTAATTTAACCTTTCAGCACCACCAACCAAATCAATGAATTGTTCTTTCCCCATGTAACTTGTACGACTTTGCAATGGTCTCAGCGCATGCGTACGGTCCTTCAAATGGCGCGCGAACTTACGGGTTTCGTTTTAGAGGGCAAACATGTCACTCCATGAACCATCGTGAAATTGTTACCGCAATGCGTATTAAACCTATGCTTCAAACTTTGAATTTTTCTTCATGCGAGAAGTACAATACTGATTATGGATCCTCACAATGTATTACTGGCAAACAAGTTTTTGGTTTACCGAATGTATCTTGAACCAAGATACCAATTTATTATGTCACACGAGAATTGTAAAAGGCCTAATTTGAATTATCTTGCTCTGCTCAAATCGGTGTGTAAAAAAAACACACATAAAGATATAATAAAAACGAGAAGTAGCATGTTAAATAAAATAAAGACTTGTTTTATTATCCAATAGTGCTCTAATTAGGAGAGACTGGCGACTTGTCTGCTATGTTGACAGTTTAATTGTGTTCCCCTGAGGGACACTGCCTAAAATGATTACGTTTTATCCAATCTAATAATAAAAAAGTACTAAAACTCTCAAAGTAAAATATGTTCAATGACTTAAATGAAACCTTGCGACTGTATTTCCTTTCATGTTTCACTATAGTTGAATGTCCATTGTGAATTGCAATGTCATTTTGGGGATAAAACGAGTTTGACTTTATAATCTGATATTCTTGAAATGGCTACCCCTGTCTTCTCTTTCATTATTTAGCATTTATGTGTAAGTTAATATATTTAGTAATTCTCCCTTTTTATGTCTCTTTTGGCCATTCATATAATGTTTGTTAGTTCATTCACTCTATTTCATATATTCACCAATATTCATATATTTTGTTTGTCCATTTTTTGCATTTCTTATTATTGTATTTTTATTATAAGAGTGACTGTGAAAAACAGCTGAATTAACAAGATTAATAATGGCAATAGAAATGATAATTATTTAGAAGAAAATAAAAAAGTCAGAATATCTTAAGGATCAAGGGTCGAGGATAGGGATGACAACAACGACCACCACCACCACTCAAAAATTATTAATCGAAACAACATGAACTTGTTCTAGAAAATGTTTTTGTTTTTTTTTACATTCAGATGGTTAAAAATATATATTCGAAACTCTAAAAATGCAGGAGTTTCCGGTGTTTAGTCCTCGAAGTCCCCACTAGAGGTTCCATCCCGCAGATCCCATGCCCACTAGTTTACGCATCCACCAAACGATATTCCTGGATCCGCTCCCTTTCCCCAATGATATTCATGGATCCAAGGTAAATGTTTTAATGATTACGGCTATTCTGCAAAAAGTACTTTTTTGAAATGTTTCCGATGAGTGGAATATGTTTATAGAATTTTAGTATTCTTGGACATTTTTAAAGTAATATTGCAGATGATAATCTCCCTTTGTCTTGGTTAACAGTGTCTTGTAAGTCGTCCATGAGAAAACGATAAACAGGTTTTGTTTAAACATCTTTCTTGAAACAATATTATTATCGCTTTTCACAAATAAAACTTGCTCTCGATGAATGCTATACTGTATTGTTGTGGAGGCAGTAAAGAATACTTAGGTCATACGGCGGTTGGACAAATTTACACTAATTTGTATATTTTATTTTCATTTTGGAATTAATATGAACTTAATGGCTGCGTATTAAGATAATTATTACAATCCGAGTTATAGTCAACTGACTAATTCTACTGAAAAAAGTCTTTCTTTAAGCTGGAAGGCAATATATTCAAACTTTTTTTGCAAGTATGTTTTACATGAAATAATAATGACTGACAAAGACAGAATCCGTAAAAAAAAAATTCTTTACAAGCCATGAGATGAATTGATGCTGATTGTTTTCAAACGTTCTTGATATGGTTGACATTTGACGAAAAATCATTTAACTCATTATGTTAAAAGTATCTAAGTGAACGCATAAAATCTTTTTGAAAACTGAATTAGTATATTTATCATTTTTATGGCATAGAACTATATTGATTAGTATCTCGGAACTCGTTTCTGAATTTCTATATACGTGTCCATGAAATCCACAGTCACTGCTTTTGCCGTTGAGATTCAGTGGAACTCGTGTCTGAGTTTCTATCTACTTGTCCATGAAACACATAGTCACTGCTTAAGCAGTTGAGATCAACGGGCTCTTCGTGGATTAGCAGCCTGAGGTTAATTGGTTTATATTACCTATGGACGATGGTACATTATTGTTCTTTAATTATTTTAAAAGTCACTTTAAATTGTAACATTAGAAAGTCAAATCCTTGAAGTATATCTTACTATATTTTTGTAGCATTTTTTGTTTGAAAATACATGAAATTAAATGGTAAAAAAGATACACAGATCTGAGTGGTTATTTCTTCTGAAAATTACACAAAAAAAGGATAAAGTAAGAATGCATTCATATGAAAGTAACATCGTTACATTTGAAAACATGTAAAATACAGTAGCTTTAATTTCTCTGTTTGAGATAGAAAATGAGCAGAATGGTGAAAACAAAGTTATTTGATTTTAATCTTGATTTGTGGACTTTCATTAACAATCATTTATGACCAAAAGTTTCTATGAAATCAGCGGTTTTACTTTAATCGCAATTTATCATTATAACTTGCACACAAATTGAAAATAAATTACATCAGTATATTTTCATATATTTTACAAATGTAAAATACAAATATAATCGTTGTAGATAAACAAGAAGATAATTGGAGCTTTAGAAAAGTACGGAAGAGGACCGAGTGAAATACTGTACGAAAAGTACACTCTAGCTAAGTGAAACATTTTTCTCTATCACGCCGCTTTCTTGGACACAAATTCGAGGGTCTGTGGCAAGAAAGAACCAACAGAAAATAATTGTTCAGTGATATGTTGCCTTCTTCGCCTGTACATAGACATAGAACGTAATTTAAAAACTTGGTACGGAAGTTGAGCAAGTAACGTACGTTATGACAGTGCATGTAACAGTGTCTACGAAATTGAGCTACAAGCGATAAAGCGCATCATAAATACCTTATCAAGGCAATCATGGTCGATGCAACTAGCTAATTACAATGTGAGAGAGAGAGAGAGAGAGAGAGAGAGAGAGAGAGAGAGAGAGAGAGAGAGAGAGAGAGGGGGGGGGGGCTTTCAATCGGAAACACATTGCGTGAACCTCACAATCCCATTACACAACAAAATGACTCGCAATTGTCTATTGATCTAAACTTTGTACCAGAACTATGTTACTCCTGTGAGGATACATCTCTGTGCATTAAAACAATTTCATCCCATCAGCGACAGCAACAAATGGTCTTCTATTACCACAGAAATTATCGTGAAACATGAAACGTGAAAGCATACCTGCTATCGGCTTTCAGACTACGCACATTAATGAGTCGTGTTACCAAGGACATTTTCGCTCTTTAATCAACATATTTCGGAACATCTATCCCAATGAAATAACATAAAAATTCAATACTGACAATATAAAACATTCTGGGTGATGAGTGATGTAGGACTGGCGTTACTAATGATATGTAAGAATGGGAACCAGTCTACAAATTGGTACAGATAACATTGAGCATATAACGGTTTATAGTGCCCGTACGGTTTCGTATTGTTGCCTACAATTTAACCGTTAGTTATACATATGGTATTATTTTATACTATTATCTATGACTTACAGATAAATTGTATGCAACGTTACGAGGCCCTGTGGAATGTCAGGATTTGTTGATAATGAATGTAAAATTTTAGTAGCAAGAACCTTTTGAGAACTTATCCTAATTAACTGGAAAAACTTAGCCATTGTTTTGTTGGTGGAATTTCATTTCTTTTACAGACTTGAATGTGGAAAACTCATTACCGAAATTAGCACCGTACTCTTAGTTAGAATTTAAAGCAGATTTTTCAAATCTATGTAGATCCAGAAAAAGCTGCGACTGATATGGTCTTCCTTACACATAAGCTTCATCAAGGATGTATTCATACAAATAAATACAGGTTTGAGCATTCAGAAATTTAAAGTCATTGAATTTTTAATATCATGATGTTCATCGTCCTTCAATGTAAGATATCCCTGAAGCTACAGGACACACGGTACTAGTAATATGGAAAAATGGGAACCAGTCTGAATTATTACCGTGACACCGACAACATCCTAGCTTGGAAAAATCAAGAGGACGTTTTCTGTCTTGCAGATCTGATAATGCAGCATGTGTAATACATTTTTTCAGTGACATGGTGACTTTAAAGAAGTTGGTATTTGTGCAATTGTCAGATTGCAAAGACATATAAACACTGCATATAAAGACATATAAACACTGCATATAAAGACATATAAACACTGCATATTGCACATTGTCACGCCAGAAATGTCGGAACATAAAGAGCAAAACCCCAATCAGAACATACATAGTCATTTCGGTACAGTTGGGAAAGAAACCTTTATTCTGGTGGAAAAGAAAGCACAGGGGCTCGTTACAAAGAAAATTAGGAGTATCCGTATTATTATTATTTATTATTATTATTATTATTATTATTATTATTATTATTATTATTATTATTGAAAACATTAAAAGTAAGATGAATGGTAATATGAGTCTATGATCTTTAAAAAGGTAACAGAAACAAGTGAAAAGCAACAAGCTTTGTAAATTCAACAATAATTTATTTTGCTGTAATACAAAGTAACAGTATTAAAAAAATAATAAAATATTGTAAAAAATACGGTATTATGAATTAAATTCCAAATAATCGTATTATTACATACACAGGTCTTAATAATAAAAGTTCCGACTAAACTTGAGTGAAATTCCAAATTAAATCCAACGTTGAATATGTTGATGTTTTTCTGCGGTGGCATGTATCGTGGTGTTGTAATAGCAGTCTTTTGTTGAAACACAGTCATATAATTCCAGTTTTTAATTCATTATAAATCACAGCGAATGTCTCTAATAATATATTATTTTTTGTATGAGCACTCTGTATTTCCAGAGAAAGTCACTTTAATTAAATAATTAAAAGAAATAATTTCGATTCCAAATGAACTACTGGACACAACCATAATATAACTGATTCTTCTAGATCATAAAGCGCAAAGTAATTTAAAAAAAATTAAGTAAGAAGTTTATATAGTACTCTACTTGACATCAGGTCACTACTAGCATTTGTTAATAAATATATATATATATATATATATATATATATATATATATATATATATATATATATATATATATATATATATATATATATATATATATATATATATATATATTACCTAATAGGAAATTACGATTTGGAAGGTATTAAATGTTTACAAGATAAAATGATAGTTACAGCTAGATGGTGTCTTGCTAAAATGATAATACAGAACCTGAAATGTCAGGTACGCCAGCAAATCCGAATAACCTAGACCCGGACCCAAATAAACATGTTTACTTTTATTAATAAAAATCCTAATATCAAATCTCTACATAAAGAATGTTTTAGCTATATATTAGTTGTTTACAGAATAATAATAAAAATAATTTTTTCAATTTAATGTATTAAATAAACCCACTTTATTTTCGACAATGTTAAGTTCAACATACAATGTTACATTGCAATAGCATATAATGAAAAAAAAATAAACTTAACAAAAGTAAACAAACAACGTAAATTAAATATTCATAACAATAGAAACTTATAAAACAGTGCTTATTGAAGCATAAGACTTAAACTTAGCTGTTATGAAGATTTGCACGACTTTTTTTGTGCCGAACGTGTAATCGTATCCCACTAATTCACGCAGACGCTATAAACTCAATGACTGAAGAAGGGCGCTCATAGATCAAATAAAATTAATAAATTCGAAGCAAATTATTGTTAGTTTCCATGCATGCTTTAAATCGCTGCTTTCAACGTTTCAGTACAGGAAGCGGAAATGGGACATTATATAATTGATAACAAAAACACTTTCCTCATTTACCGTACTGCATGAAAGATGGGTACACCATTAAGCCATTATCACAAATATTTGCCGTGCCTCAATTTGCGAAACAATCTGATTAAAATTATATATCCACTGTCCTAGTTCATGTAGGACAGAAGAGATCTGATTTTAATCAGATTGGTTGCGCAAGACAGTCCAATAATGTCGGCTACCCAGACTATTTTACTGCGTACGTGCCTGGCACACCACGATACACTTTCGGTTTTCCTTTCTTCATCAAGTGAGAAAGACTGTTCAATAATGAGCTGTTCTCTTCCAGAAATTTGTAAGAGCCCCCACAAACCCCAACTCCAAGAAACATTGGATTGCACTAGAGTCAATGTTGCTTGTTCTACTAATTACTCCTAATAAACTGCACAGATTCAGATCTGTGAGTGCATTATGCGATGGCAGATCTTGGTCTGTGCAATTTATAGCTAGATTAAACTTATAAGTGAGCATATTCCGTGCACATAAGAAAGATATGTTTTGATAATATTCATGAAAAGATCTGTTTATTATGATAATAATTTACAAATTCCCATAATTTGATTCAAAATCAAGACCTACGAAAATGCTTATGATATCTTTTGTTCTTTGAATAGATGCTAAACCATAGTCTATTGAAAACAAAACAAGAATAGTGTATTTAATACAAATGACTAAGATAGCATATTTAATTATTATATTGTTTGCTAAAGTATGATAATGATCCTAATATTTAGCCGAAACTCATGGAGATCTATTGGCAATGTTATATATTGTTTGCAAAATATGTCTCTTATCAGGTACACAGTGAACTTGATTTTGGACAAAGTCAAGTGCAACATACAGACTTATATAATAATAATAAGCACTAAGAAAATATTGCAAAATACAACAAAATTAAATATACATGACACATCAAGGATATATAAAATATATCACATATAAGCACTAACAAAATAACACAAAATACAACAAAATTAAATATACATGACACATCAAGGATATATAAAATATATAACATATAAGCACTAACAAAATAACACAAAATAAAACAAAATTAAATATACATGACACATCAAGGATATATAAAATATATCAAATATAAGCACTAACAAAATAACACAAAATACAACAAAATTAAATATACATGACACATCAAGGAGATATAAAATATATAACATATAAGCACTAACAAAATAGCACAAAATACAACAAAATTAAATATACATAACTTATCAAGGATATATAAAATATATCACATATAAGCACTAACAAAATAACACAAAATACAACAAAATTAAATATACATGACACATCAAGGATATATAAAATATATAACATATAAGCACTACCAAAATAGCACAAAATAAAACAAAATTAAATATACATGACACATCAAGGATATATAAAATGCACACAAGTCAGTCAATGTATTCATCAATTTGTCATTTCTTACTGATTGTCGCTAGGCCTAATACTATCTTCCTTTGAAACCAACGGAAGCCCTCGATGCAAATGAGCAGTCTGACTGGTCACTGTCTTCTTCTGGTTTCTAGTACAGTCCATTTCAGTATATATAAAAAATAATAGTTCCTGCGTCCAATATTTGTAATGTCGTGTGTTTATGGTCGTAAACTTGGTATAAAAAAACGGAATCTAGCAAGTTTAGTAAATTTCGACAAATAATTTGTTTCCTATAATACAAATTGAAGATTTAAAAAGAGCTTACGGTAGTGTGAGTTAAATCCCAAATAGTCGTAAAAGTTATATCACAAGTCCAAAAGTATAAGTTCCAAACAAATTCTATTCGTGTTAAGATTGAATTCATATATTGAATGTGCTGATGTGCCATTAACCTAGAATACTGTTGTATGCTACAAGCCTTGATGTATTACACTAATATAATCCCAAATTGTCTTTGAATGAATTCGCGATAATTCCTATACAGTTATTTAGTCCTACATTTACATAGCACTTTGTAATTCGAATCAATAATTGAAATAAATAACCAAATGAAATCCTCTCAACTGAGACACAACTAAAATCGATTCCTCTCTCTCTATATAAAAAACTGGCGTTGAGACGAGAATGAATAATTCTTAAGTAAAAGAGTTGATATACCTCTCCACCTGTCGAAATTACCATTTTCTGTCAACTTGAAATGAAATTTGCCATGAAACTGTAAATACAATTCATTTCTGGAATGTTCTAGGTCAAAAGATCACAAACATGTTTTCCTCCTAATAAAAATGATCTTATTATACAATCATCGATAAATATTACCTACGTAAATTTTTTAAAAAATATGCAAAATATCATGACTAAAAGATGTGCGTAATCAGGTACGCCATAACTTAATTACTGCCCAAGGTCAATCAGAAAATATAGATATATCGGTACATAACATATAATCATGGAGAAAGGACAACATATAATACAAATTAAATATACATATTGCGTGTTTTAATATTTACACCAAACATTTTATTCACAAATAAAGAAGGAAGAACTCTTGGCTGCATCTGTTCCAAGAGAAGTATCTCTAGAATTTATGGAATTATTGAAACTATCACAAACGGTGAACTAGACCACTTATGTCGCTTCAAAACAGAATCACCCATGCATATATGGTGGTCGAGTTACTAAAGAAACTCTTAAATTCGAAACGTCAACAGGTTGACAGTGAATTTCCTGACATAGTCAGCTTAGAAATTCAAAATTGATGAATGAAACAACAAATTATTTTGCATTTTATTTTATATCCTTTCTGCTTTTTATTTTTAAATTCGGTAGTGAGGTACTGGACGGGTATATAGCATACGCCTATCTGATTAAAGTCAGATCTCCACTGTACTACGTGAAGACAACGGAGATAATATTGTGTGAGATCTCACAGAGGATTGTGTGAGATCTCACAGAGGATTGTGTGAGATCTCACAGAGGGAGAACAACAACAAAATCTCAGAAGTTTGGTTGACAACCTGATTCCTCGAATACAATTTTGCACTGAACAAAACTCTTGTGCTATTTTCGTAGCCATGGCAAGTAGGCGGAGCACTTTCCACCTCCAGTTCACCTTTAAACGTGGTTTGTCCTACATCGGTAATACTTAATAGCATACCACTGCATGCCCCCATCCCAATACTAGTTCCACGAGTGCCCCTGGGGCTGCTTGTATTATTTTTTGGGGGTGGGGGTGGTGATGGTGGGGTGTATTGTTTGTGAATTGTGACGCACTTGCAGTACATAAATCAAAATTAAATGCAATAATTATTACAAGCTTTAGTATTAGTTTTAAAAAAATGAACGGACCCCTTTTATCACTAAAATAATCATCAGCATTCATTCAAAGCATAAATTACAGTTAATAAAGGAACCATATTCCATCTGTACTCGCCCACAAGTCCGATCCAACCATAAACAACATTGACCATGGTCTGTCGTTACGTAATGCGAAGGCAGATGAGTCAGTGTTTTATTGTTTGTTCTACAAATTAGGTCTTTAAAAATTAACTTGTGAAACTAATAATGGCTTATTTATTAGCGTCTGAGTTGACTTGCGCTATCTTTAATCAGTGGAAAGATAATTCATTCAAGCTTCCTATTGACTCTGCTTACACGGGTGCAGACGACAAATAGAGAAGATTAAGAGATAGGAAGTCACTGCGATCATTAGGCATTGGATCGTTTCTCCGACTGGTCGGTCGTAAAAGTGAGCTTTTGTTCTCGGTTCGTATCCAGCAGTACTTTTCGCCTCCGATAATTGAAATTATTTAGACATATAAAGAATACATACAGGTAAAGAATAAAGATTGTATGTTCTCGCGTTCAGTAAACAAGGTAAGTTGTACTGCATAAATAGGCAGGTGTTCTGATTTAGTACTGTGCTACTGGACTAGGTACAACACGGTATCAGACAGGCACGAGTGGACAGGCAAGACAAGGTTGTCGCTCTATTCATACCTGTCTGAAAATCAACCACGGCACTTGGATATGAATGTGCGTGCAGTGCTATCATTGTGTCAGCAACGTACGTTCTAAATTCCGGCACAAAATTTAGGCGCCACAACGAATATATAATGACGGTACACGGGTTTCTTTGTTTGTGAAGACCTTAAAGTGGATTTTAACAATAGAAGGACACTGGGAAGCACTGCAACTCTGATCCATTTGGGTTAGAGGAAGAGTTAACATTGTGACATTGATGGAGATTAGTTTGAGCCATTTGGAACATCTATTTTCCCACTGGTAAGTTCATATGCAAAATTGTAGTTGTAAAGATAAAGTGTGTCGTACGGATAGGATCAAAGGTATATAATTTTGAACCACCCTAAATTGTGTAGTGCTACCCTTTCTTATTTTAGGGTCGCCAAAATATAAATTTAGGGTTATCCTAAAACTATACTTCTTATATAGGATGACGTTAATATAAGAGACACGACGCTAAGCATTGTTTCTACTGACCATAGTCCATAGCATATATAACATCTTTCTACTGACCATAATCCATAGCATATATTACATCTTTCGGCCGTGATTAAGAGTGACCTTAAAATGATAAAGGATTATCTTACCTTTGATTTTAGGTTCACCCGAAAATAGTTTATTAATTTCTTATTCATCTTTTGCTTTGAATTTAATTCATTGAAAGTTGAATATCAAAGAAAAATTATCTTCATTTTATTTATTCACTAAATCCAATAGGAATGACAACTGACATTTTGTCTCAGTCATTCTTTTACCAAAAATTTTAATAGGTGATCGAGTAAATGTTAAACTGTATGTTTTATGTTTATCCCATTTGTGATCCAGTTATTTCTTCTCCATAATTGACTTTGTTTATTTGTTCCTTCATTTTGATTTTGTCAATTTCAGCCAATGTTCCCAGTTCATTACAATTGAAATTGAAGTTGCTATTTTTTTTAATCTTTACTTCAGTTTATTATAATATTTGTAAAGTATCATTTTACATGTACAGTTCTTTTGCTAATGGTGTTGGAATATTTGCATCAAATTATTCATAAAATGTCCCCATTGATTGATCTAAGACATTTTAAAAAGAAAGTTAAAAAAACTAGTAAGAAGGTGATCTGTTGTAGATTATTCGGTAGTGTTGGGACCATGACCATGGGTGCCGTATTAATTAGGGTTGTCTACCTTGATGTGTCTTGGGCAAGTTACATGTAGCTTCCATTCCCTTGGCATAATACAGTTGAATAAGATGCTGTAGAAAACCCCAAACTAAGCTGTCCATATCTTTATTACACAAATTAACTTAAGACATTAAAGAATGTAATAAAGGTAACATTAAAGAATGTAATAAAGGTAACATTAAAGAATGTAATAAAGGCAACATTGGCTTGCACACACACACACACACACTATAAAGGCAGTCACTAAAGCATGTGTCAGATACAGGGTCGATCGAAGACAATTGGGACAGGACAAAAATATGCTTGGTTTAAAGTCATCTGTTGCCAGATCACAACAGATATGCATAATGAAAGAAATAATTCCAAATGATATTTCTACTGGCTCTTTGATTGGATAATTTAAGTGTGGTATTGGTTATTAAACAGATCATGGAAATAAAATGCAAAGTGGAAAACTTTGACGGGCACTTGTGTTGGATCGGCAATCTAATTATTTATTGACTATTAAAAATGTGGTCCAGAGTTGTGCTTAAGAAATGTAAGCAATGTAATTAAAGAATGAAGTATGCGTCATATTACTGTTTTCTTCTCATAAGAATGTAGTAGATTCTGGTTAATTGGACCATCTTTTAATCAGGGCAGCTGTTTATTTGGGACAAATCTGAAAACACAAAATACATGTATACCTTTTAACTCCTCCACATAATTGGGGTAGCAGCTTAATTGGGCCAAAGTATTTGAATCCTGATGTGTCCCAATTAACTGGAATCCTCTGTAAAGTTAAATGCAATATTACATTTCATGTTTTGAGCATGAAAAGTACCTGAGAAAAGTTTTTTTAATGTACTAAAGTTATTATAGTGACGTCTCTTAGTAAAAGTAGATGATGATGTATGCATAATTTGGATTGAAATTAAGATTTTTTGGGCTGATCAACAGAATCATCATGATCAAAATAATAAAACTTTTATGGTGATCTCCCTTGAATTTCAGTGCAACTTGTAAAATTCACAGAAATAAGATTCAGATGCCCAGCCTCTAGAGGCATGCGATATGTTCAGATATGAGTCAATTGGTCAATCAGTCGCATAATTTAATACGAAGTTGATTATATGATATTTTATGTTTTTCTTTTCCATTTTTTTTTTACATAGAATAATCTAACTAATTGCTAATATTCATGCCTGCCTGCAGTTACCATTGAAGCATCTTCCACATTTTGTATTATTTTGTCATGAAATACAGGACCAATTATGGACATGGCCAATACCATTTTCAGGTTTTTAGTCCCATGGGATTACTGATTTGTTTGGTGACTTTAAAACACTGTCAGTTTTCAGTGAAAAGTTAATGGTTTAGAGTCGAAAAACTGGGAGTGGATGGAGCGTTTACAATATGCTAGGTTGAATTAGCAGAACTACGCAGTAATCAGATGCTTTTTTTATTATCCACTTCAGATAGAATCTTCAAAAAGTATATTTTGATTGTCAGAATTGTTTTCTTATGATAGTGTATTGGTTTAATAAAAAGTCCTTGAAAGCTAACACTCTTCCTTTAACCAAATGTGCAGTGATGTAAAAACTGGGCTAATCACACATATCCTGAATTCTATTTTAGGAATACCTTGGAATCTGTCTTGTAATACATGAAAGACCAGTTTTGTTTGACCACATTCTCAATGCACCCAATAATCAATTAAAAAAAGTATTTGCTTAACTTCCATTTGTTTGTACCTCTGCCAGTTTTTAAAACAAATAGAGTCATGGATACAAATAATGGATAGAGCATTTCATTCATCAGTTTTTAAGTTTTAACATGTTTATTGCCAGGTGGTCTCTAATACTGTCAACTTGTTAACATTTGAGACCTTTGCTGTAATTAGTGTACAATCTGTAGGTTAGTTTAATTCTGCTTGCATACAATTAGAGCTGAAATACAATATTAGTTTTAGTGTAGGTATCACTATGAACAGATAAACAATATATGTTGTAAGTTTGGAAACTTAAAGGGGACAAAAACCCCGACCTGCAATTTTTTTGGGTAAATAGAAGGATATATAGTAGTTTGTGTACATAATCAATCCCGACTATTTTTTTTGTTGCATCTATTGTATTTGCATAAATATTTCATGCCAAAAACTGACCTGTTTTACGAGATCATATAGAAAGTGCCTGAAACGAATTGGTTAACTCCCTTCCATAGCAACAGGAAGTGACGTCATTTGAGACGATAAACAAAATAAAGTCATTCAGTTTGTGCAGTGAAGTGTCAACTATAAACAAGATGGTTCAATGCGCAGCTATTAATTGTGTGAATAACAGCAGTTCCGGACAGAAGATTAGTTTTTTCACCTTTCCAAAGGACCCTAAAAGGAGATCTGTCTGGACGATCAAGTTAAAGAGAGAAGGCTTTATCCCAACTCAACACACCAGGTTGTGCCATATGCATTTCGAGCCTGAATGTTTTTTAAAAGATCCGAGACTCGCGCAAAGTATTGGGTTTGAGCCAAAATCTTTGCGTTTGAAATCTGATGCAGTGCCGACTCTTTTTGATTTTTCTACGTCGACAACAAGACAGAAGACGGAAAGCACGCGAGCGAGTCGTAGTCGACATAGGTCAGGAAGCAGAGCTATACAGAAGAGGAGAAAGCTTGAGGTAATAAGATTTTATTGTTTACTGCTTATATGGTAAATAAATAACATCCATACTGATGCTAGCAATGACCAAACTACAATATGGCAATAAATATAAATATTAAAACAATTTATCTTGCAACGAAGTCATTAGGATCTGTGGTAGTCGAGGGAGTTCAATTTCAAGTCCTTGACGACAGCTCTTGCACTGAAGTTTCAAGGTTAACATGACATAAATGGCAGGAATGATGATATATTTATTTTAAAGTTGAATTTATAATTAAAATTACATAATTTATGCAGTGTTCCTTTGCCCATTTAAATTGTTGTGTGTCCCAAAAATTCATAGAGTAGGGGAAAACATTTATCTTTTTATTTTAATTTTTTTCTTAATCAGATCATGGCTGAGATTAGAGCTGATGATAATCATACAGAGAGTGTGGATCAGACCTGTACAGATGTGTTATTGCAGTCACAGTATGGGCTGAGTGATGAAACCAAAGCACCAACACAAGTCAGCTACCATAAGGGTCAAGTCCACATGGAGACCCAGACAGACTCCTGTATCTCTTTGATAGAAGAGTGTGTTCCACAAAATGTACATTTGCAAAGATTTTCAGTTAGCACTCAAACATCATACAATTTAGTTGTAAGTATTATAAGTTAATGTTTACTTTTAACATCAGTAATGATACTCTTAATTTCTGCATTGTATCCATCCATTTTTAACCCGCTTATTTAAATGAACTTTCATTCATTTGGAAGACTGTTTTCCATATTAAAATCACACATCTATTATCAAATAAACATGTTTTTAAATCTGAATGCAGCCCAACTCACCCAGTGAACAATAAATTTATACAATATATATATATATATATATATATATATATATATATACAAACAAACACACCATCCTAGTCATGTATTTCATTTGAAATCTAGGAAAGATGTCATGCAAAACTTCAGGCCAATTGTGACGTGCCCAGACCTAAGACCAGCACATTTGGAGTCCAGGTAGCACCAGAATGCAAATCATCTGCTGTGCAGTGCAATCGTCAGCATAGGACAAGGACCCAACAAGGCATCAACCTGAGCTCTAACATGGATGTGAAAGGCGTGGACAATTTAGAGGAAGCAGACTCTGATGATGATCCCAGCTGGACTCCTGATGTAGCAGAGGACCATAATGTGGAATATACAGCAGACCCACACAAGACATTAAAGTATATTGTGTTCGAAAACTCACTGATGGAACTGCTTGATGTGTGTCCCAAGTGTACACGGACAAATTTGCAACATCAGAAGCATCATATTGGGAGTTGCTTGAGTGTTAAGACCTATTGTCTATGCGGCTTTTACAGAAGTTGGACAAGTCAACCACTGCATTATTCCATGCCATGGGGAAATTTAATTGTTGCAGCAGCCGTTTTTTTCAGTGGCAACAGTCCAGTGAAAACTTTTAAATTTCTGGACCATGCAGGAATTGTTGGGATGAGTATGAGTTCATACAACACCATCCAGTCATGCTATATTGTGCCTGCAACATTGTCACTATGGGAGTATAAACAGCACCTCTACCTAGATCATGTGCGGGCCACAGGACAGCCATTGAAGCTGGGTGGAGATGCCAGGTGTTCCTCCCCAGGCCACACTGCCAAATATGGGAGTTATACTTTAATGGATGTCCAAACATCCAAAGTTGTGGACATCCAACTTGTGCAGGTATGTGATTTTATTATACATTTCTTCAATGAATTCTCCGTACTCTTATTTAAAGTCATACTTGTAGAAAAATTAGCTATGTTTTGCATAATAGTGTTCTCTCCTTGGAAACAATATTACACACAGCAAATACAAATCAAAATGCTATATTTCAGTGCAATGAGGTGAAGAATTCTTGTGCCATGGAGTTAGAAGGCTTGACACGCAGTCTTCAATTCATGCAGGAAGAGAAAGTTACTATATCTGATCTGGTAACTGATCGCCATAGTCAGGTCAAGAAATACATGAGGACACAGCAGGAAGGGATCAGTCACTGGTTTGATGTATGGCATATGGCAAAAGGTAAATATGTTCCAGAGATCTTCATGATTTACTTAGTGTACCAAATCCAATTTCTCTCCCAAGTCCAAAATGAATCTAGTAAACTGTTAAGCTGTACTTGCTGTGTGTATGCACTGATTCAACACTTAGTATTTGTGACAAGTGATTACATATGCATACTTACTTTTAAAAAAATGCATTTAAAGCATGGAAAGCAATACAGAGTTGCATATTTAGAGTATTTCCACATAAATAAGTAAACACATTTTCGAATAGGATGCTGTAGGTGTTGTATCAGTTATGCAATTGTATTTCTCAGGTTTGTTTATTTTATCTCCTTTCTTTTAGGAGTCTACAAAAAGCTTGAAGCAGTGGGGAAGAAGAAATGTAACAATATTGTATTGCAGTGGTCACGGTCCATCAGCAACCACATGTACTGGTGTGCTGCTAGCAGCCAGGGCAATGGTGAGCTAGTGAGACAGAAATGGACCAGCATCTTGAACCACATAACAGATGTCCATGAGGGTCATGGAGAATTGTTTCCCAAGTGCTTACATGACGATGTGACAAGAAACTGGATCAAGTCAGGCTAGTTAATTTGTTACACAATGTATTGATAATGTTAAATTTTAAATGATGCAAACATAGTACAGTTTAGAGTATACGAGTAACCTACCCATCTTTCCTTGACATCTTGGGCATTTGATAACTCAAGGCATCTATTCCCCCTATTGAACTGTTATTTATTAAAATTAACAATGCTTTTATAACTTATACTTAGATGTAATAAAACATACTTGTAAAGATAATGAAATACATTTCTCAAACAGAATACACAATACTGTATCATTCTATTTATTCATCATGCAACAATATTAGCATACAGTAATGAATAAATTACTGACAGTGTGCAATTTACATTTCTTTATAGGCAGCAAGGCTCATGGGGAGGTAGAAAAAATTGTATGTGGAAGACTACTGCTGCAAGACATACAGAAACTGTCACCTGCAGAACAGACATCTAGTTTAGAGTCCTTCCACAACACCATCTGCTTTTTTGCCCCAAAATCAAGACATTACTTTTATGATCAGATGAAAGCAAGGTAATTAAGTCTAGTTTCATGTTTTAATTTCAAAATCTAATATCACTTTTTGAAATATCTGATTGGTATTTACTATCAAGCCATCTCATAGAAATATAAAATTAAAAGTATTAGGATTGTATGATAGAAGTGACATTATGATAATGCTGTTAAGCTGAATGTAAACATTTTTTACAGTTAGGTTTTTTTTTTGTACTTCCAGACTCTGTCTTGCTGCATTACATTTTAACGAAAATTCATCAAGAGCTCCAGCTGTAGCCAAGGATGGGAAAATGCAATATAGAGTATCTTTTCCCAAGGCTAGAAAGGGTGATCCTGTTGTAAAGCAAATAAAGGTCAAACAGAATTATGGTAAGCAATATAACATATTTCAATCATGTTGACATTTTTTATTAACAATTCTGAAAAATTGTACATATGAATTTGAAAAATGAATAACTGCTCAACCTGTGTGTATATTTTAATGTAAATTCTGCTTTAAAAAAAATTGTTTTGCGTCAGCAAAAGAATAAGAAAAATTATAAATTGTACAAATTATTGTACAAAATTATAAATTGTACAAAAGTTAAATTTTACAAAGCATTACTGTATTGCTTCTCATTTTTGGAAGATTTTTTTTTATTTTCTAGAATTTTTTTGACACTTCAGCTGGCTAAATGATTGCAATAAAATCCATATTTTCAGATTATGTCCAAAAACTGATGGAGGAGGTTGTCATACGGCGTGAACTATACCACACGTATAGCATAGCACATGAAGCTAGGGCCAATGAAATGAAGCATCCACCACCAGATGTAGCCGCTTCATACCGAAAGAATTTGGCTCTAGATAAAGACTCACTAATTCAGGAACACCTTCACCGTTTCAATACCTGAAAGTGTGGTCTGATCCAATAATGTTTAGAACCTCAATAGCTTTTGATGTTTTATTTTGCTATTATGCACATGAATTTATGATTTCCTAGAAATGTCACAAGTTCGCAGATTCATCAGTCAGCTGCGAGGGTACTTGAATCCTGCGTAGGTTTCAGATGGGAAGGTCTTGCGAATCATGCTCACTACACAAGATGGCAATATCTTTCTATTTCTTTTACCAAGAATCTTCCACACCCAGCGGACAAATCGTCTGTATGCTATGTGTCGGTAGACTCTGAAAGGACAAAATAGTTTACTGAATTGTATAGTTATTACACATAATGTTACACCAATCCATGAAATATGTGGCATTTATATATAATATATGGTTAATGGTGCATTGGAGGAGGTGGTGGTGTAAAGTGTTGCGTTCTCTGTCCCACAATCAAACATTGAGCATCATTTGTCATATATTTATCACTTTCATTTGCAGACCACTTTTTGGTTTGTAAATCCAACTTATCCAAATTGTGCGATTTAAAAAAGGTTCATAAAGAGGGATTTTACACAGGTTTTCATTTCTCTCCCAAAAAGATATTTTGCAATGGTGTTGCAAATTTGCAAGATTAGTACTCACACATGGATCTGGCCGTTCTCCTTTAATCTACCATTTTCTTGAACATACTCATAAAATGAAGTTTCTAAGACGTGCATGTTCAAACAGTTTGCAATGAATCCCTCATGGTTTGTGATGCAGGTAGAGGAACATTCTTCAATTTTCTCTTCCAAGATTGACTGAGACTGGCAACAAATATTCTCTTCTTGGTTGGTCATTGGCATACATTTACTACACAAGCACCTGTGTGGGAGAAATGTTAAAATTATTTGAAAAACTGTTGCCTGTTTGATATTTTAAATATCAATTGCTTTGAAGAACATTCATCAAATTATGAAATGCACATGTGAAAGTCAATAACGTATGGAATAATACAGGCTATGGAAAATAAAAACCAAATTGCAGCTCCTAAAAAAACCAGGCAAGAAAATCTCTTACTCTGAATTTAACAAAATAAAATGGTGATCTGTACAAAATTCTAGCTCCTTACCCCGTTATTCAATTAGATTTTGTAATCCGATTCAGTTTGGTAATTAAAATTAAAAGTAGTTTATAAATGATATTTACTGATTTGTTCTGACAAAGTTTACTTACCAATTTGCGTTTTCGAGTAAATGTGCTTCTACACCAGGACGACGATACTCCACTGGAGTCTCCACATCGTCAGTGTCAGTGTCAGAATCTGACGAGTCATTTTCATCTTTGTCACATGAAACTATCTCCGGTTCATACATGTAAGGGTTAATGGAATATTCTACTTCGGGAATGTCATCCACATCGCTGTCATCGCTGGCAGTAGCCATAATTTAAACATTTAAACACAGCCAACTCATAGAACGCTTGACTGCATTATCAACAATGTTGCTGTGTACACAGTGTCTCAAATGACGTCACATCCGCAATTTGTTCAGGGGGAGGAAAGCGCGTTGTTTTATTCGAGACGGATCGGGATATATGATCGGTTTTTCATAAATTTCTTCGTAACGAGTAAGAATGAAATGTTCAAATTTTCAGAAAATGAATTTTATACATATAGCAAATTATATATGAAGTTTGAGCGATTTTCATTTTTACATGTTTGTCCCCTTTAAAATTGTATAGTTGGATGAGGATTTAATAATAAAATTAAATAAAAAGCATCACTTAGCCCAAGTAATTACGAACTTTGTCCTGTTTTATATCAGTTCTTTGATAATAAAGCTGCCACGTTATTCATAATTAGGTGAAAGATAAACACAATAAGAATTTAAATGGAGATGGCACATAATCACACTGTAGTTATAGTTATTCCTGTATGTTTTCCAGAATTACATTGTAGTTACAGCGTTTCCTGTATGTTTTCCAGAATTAAAATGTAGTAACAACTGTACATGAAGGTTTTCCAGAAGAGGGTGTCATTTAATAGTGTAAATCTGGCACCGCTGATTGTGTAGTCAAATATGTTATAGTGTAAATATAGCACCACTGATTGTGTAGTCAGATATGTTATAGTGTAAATCTGGCACCTCTGATTGTGTAGTCAGATATGTTATAGTGTACATCTGGCACCTCTGATTGTGTACTCAAATATGTTATAGTGTAAATATGGCACCTCTGATTGTGTAGTCAAATATGTTATAGTGTAAATATGGCACCTCTGATTGTGTAGTCAAATATGTTGTAGTGTAAATCTGGCACCACTGATTGTGTAGAGTAAATTATGTTATAGTGTAAATCTGGCACCTCTGATTGTGTAGTCAAATATGTTATAGTGTAAATCTGGCACCTCTGATTGTGTAGTCAAATATGTTAGTGTAAATCTGGCACCTCTGATTGTGTAGTCAAATATGTTATAGTGTAAATATGGCACCTCTGATTGTGTAGTCAAATATGTTATAGTGCAAATATGGCACCACTGATTGTGTAGAGTAAATTATGTTATAGTGTAAATCTGGCACCTCTGATTGTGTAGAGTCAAATATGTTATAGTGTAAATCTGGCACATCTGATTGTGTAGAGTCAGATATGTTATAGTTTAAATCTGGCACCTCTGATTGTGTAGTCAGATATGTTATAGTGTAAATCTGGCACCTCTGATTGTGTAGTCAAATATGTTATAGTGCAAATATGGCACCTCTGATTGTGTAGAGTAAAATATGTTATAGTGTAAATCTGGCACCTCTGATTGTGTAGTCAAATATGTTATAGTGTAAATCTGCCACCTCTGATTGTGTAGTCAGATATGTTATAGTGTAAATATGGCACCTCTGATTGTGTAGTCAAATATGTTATAGTGTAAATATGGCACCTCTGATTGTGTAGTCAAATATGTTATAGTGCAAATATGGCACCACTGATTGTGTAGAGTAAATTATGTTATAGTGTAAATCTGGCACCTCTGATTGTGTAGAGTCAAATATGTTATAGTGTAAATCTGGCACCTCTGATTGTGTAGAGTCAGATATATTATAGTGTAAATCTGGCACCTCTGATTGTGTAGTCAAATATGTTATAGTGCAAATATGGCACCTCTGATTGTGTAGAGTAAATTATTTTATAGTGTAAATCTGGCACCTCTGTGTAGTCAAATATGTTATAGTGTAAATCTGGCACTGCTGATTGTGTAGAGTAAATTATGTTATAGTGTAAATCTGGCACCTCTGATTGTGTAGAGTCAGATATGTTATAGTGTAAATCTGGCACCTCTGATTGTGTAGAGTAAATTATGTTATAGTGTAAATCTGGCACCGCTGATTGTGTAGTCAAATATGTTATAGTGTAAATATGGCACCTCTGATTGTGTAGAGTCAGATATGTTATAGTGTAAATCTGGCACTGCTGATTGTGTAGAGTAAATTATGTTATAGTGTAAATCTGGCACCTCTGATTGTGTAGAGTCAAATATGTTATAGTGTAAATCTGGCACCTCTGATTGTGTAGTCAAATATGTTATAGTGTAAATATGGCACTGCTGATTGTGTAGAGTAAATTATGTTATAGTGTAAATCTGGCACCTCTGATTGTGTAGTCAAATATGTTATAGTGTAAATATGGCACTGCTGATTGTGTAGAGTAAATTATTTTATAGTGTAAATCTGGCACCTCTGATTGTGTAGAGTCAAATATGTTATAGTGTAAATCTGGCACCTCTGATTGTGTAGTCAAATATGTTATAGTGCAAATATGGCACCTCTGATTGTGTAAAGTATGCTACTTTTATTATGTTGGTAATCCATGGAGATGTTGCAGAATATGAATTTCTTGTCAAGTTATAACAGGTACTCTATAAAAAAAATCATTTTTTTTAAGGTGGTGTGAAAATAAGGTGATTATACCTGTATTTGGTAATATAAAGAGGGATTTGTGATTCACTTGGAAGCTATCAACAGTAGGAAAGTTTTGCACAACAAAAAACAATTTCTAGAAAAACATACAGTAGTGTTTAATATGACTGCAAGACTTTAGTCACTAACTAAAGGCTATGAAGTTTGTGTCCAAAGAGGACCCCCCCCCCCTGATTTTCATGTTGACTGATAATTAAACTCTGAGAAAGTGTAAGGTAATGCACCTGTAAATGATGATGCATCTCTGTTTCTCATCAGTATGTTGCTTTCATATATTACTCTACTGGTGCTACAAAGCTGTCAGTGGTGTATTAGAAAAATGTTGAGATTAGTTTAGTTTAAACCATATTTTATTTCAAAACCTTGGTCAAATTCAAGTACAGTGATAGGATTTTGTAGAATGTGTAGAAAGCATAAGCTGATTGAGTAGAAAGCATGAGTTTTTGAGCAGAAAGCATGAGCTGATTGAGTCAAAAACATGAGCTGATTGAATAGAAAGGATGAGCTGATTGAATAGAAAGTATGAGCAGATTAAGAATAAAGCATGAGCAGATTTAGCAGATAGTGTAAACAGATTGAGTTGAAAGCATGAGCTGATTTAGTAGGTAGAATGCATGAGCAGATTGAGTAGAAAGCATGAGCAGATTGAGTAGAAAGCATGAGCAGATTGAGTAGAAAGCATGAGCAGATTGAGTAGAAAGCATGAGCAGATTGAGTAGAAAGCATGAGCATATTGAGTAGAAAGCATGAGCATATTGAGCACTGTCTTCCCATGAACAGTGCTGGTTTAAATTCTGTTTCAGTGAATTTCCCAGTACATGTATATTTGTCTTCAAATTTATGGAAGAGGGTTTTTGTTAATTTTTTTATACAAATACCAGTATGTTTATTTTCCTAAGTGTAATAAGTATATGAGTGTATGAATATGTATGTGTCACACAGTTTACAGTTAGATATAAGGTGTGGTCAGGAACGATAGGTGAATATAAAGAAAGGAATTCTTTCACAAATTCACTGGACCATAATGCTGTTATTGTATCCTATTTAAATAAAAAAAGGTCATTAGTTTCATTTTCCAAAGATTTTTCTTGGAGATTTGCTTGCCAGTAAAGAATTGTACTTGTACTAAATATAAAGAAGCATTAAAAGTCGAAAACCAGTTGTTCCCACCCTCACCCCCCATGATGTGATCAAATCCAGGATGTTTTGGAGGGTACAAGTATTTTTTAGGGTAAGAAACTTAACCAAATGTGGAAACAGAGTAATGAGGCTTAGGAAAACTTTTTTCAGGTCACAACCAAAAAGGGTTGGGAACCACTTGTTAAAATATAAAACATTGTCCCTCCTGATTTTTAACGAGGTCCTATAATCCAATTGGATTTTGAATTCAATGAAAATATGCTGTAAACTTCCTTGGAAATCACTTTTTGTCATAAAATGACAAATAATTTGGTATTAAAAAGGTAAACTAAACATTTTGTTTGAGAAAATGTTATTTTTCCACTGCAATCTTGCATTCAATGACTTTTTACTTTTTTGTAAAACTAAATAATCCTTTGAGTTTTTTTAAAGTTTTGGTTGATTTATAGAAATGTTGTTTATCAGTTTATCCCAGATATATATATATATATATATATATATATATATATATATATATATATATATATATATATATATATATATATATATATATATATATATATATAATGAGTAGAAAAATTACCTTTCAACTGCGGTACAGTGTATTGTGTCTTTAATCCGAGTAACCAACTTTAAAAATGACCCCTAAGATTTTTCATTTTATCCTAATGCCTGGGGTCCCAAGTGGTCTAAAGTGCTTTCTGTTACGGATCACTGCCATCTCATCTTTGTCTGTGTGAGTTTGAGTCTCAGATTTGGCCAATGTGGGTATGTGAGAAAGCTTGCCAGCAGCTTCTCACGGGTTGTGGTTCTTTCCGGGGGTCTTCCTGGGTTTTTCTTCCAACATTTAAATACTAGCCACCATGTATAGCCTATCTTGTGCTGAAAAATGGCGTTCAGCCCAACAACAACAAATTCTAAAGTCTAATGCAGAGCCACTAGATAACAAATCAATTTTGGCGAATATAATTGAAAGACAAGTTACTTTCAGCTGCAGTATTGTCTTTAATCAGAGTAACAGACTTTAAAAATGACCCCTGAAATTTATCATTTAGTCCTTAAGTCTTTTTGGAGAACCCCAGGAATATAATTAATGATTTTGGTGCAGGAACCTTGAGAAAATGAAGTTACTTCAGCTCAGTTTTTTGTCTTTTGTGTAGGATCCAGTGGGATTGGCTGTTTGCATATGCCTTCCAACCCCTCTAACTGCTACCTCAAGTTCTGCAGAAAGGCGGCTTCCACTGTTTAGCTTTTTCTAATAGCCCCACTATGGCCCCTGCACTCATGGCTCATCGATCTTCTAGACCTGCTGATTGCTCAACCCAGTTCTCTTCCTCTTTGGAGTGATCTTCCTACACAACAGCCCACACATTCTCCACCATCACACTTGGCTCATCTCAATTGATCTCAATCATAACCAAGTTTTCAGAACAAGTTGCATCATTTAGGCAAGGAGAGCTTTGACATCCAAGGTCTATGATGGCGGGTGGAAAATCTTCTGTGATTGATGCTGAAGAAAATTTGTAGAACCTTGCTGTCCTTCCCTAACGTCTGTTTCTGATTTCCTTTTGTTCCTTTTTGAGCTCAGTATCCTCTATCAAGGGCTATAGAGCTGCCATTTCAAGCACGCTTAAATCCTCTCAAGGCATGATTGTTGGTTTAACTCACACTTTGCAGATCTTATTAACCCCTAGAAGTTTTTGCTGTTTTTGCATCAAATGCGAGTAGGAAACATATTTTGGGGACTATTCTGAATACATCCTAATGCATCAATTTCCAAGCAATATTCCATTAGACAAATGGCTAGTCGTGCTAAAAAAAAATGTTTTTCATTGGTTAGTTTGATGGCGCATGAGCAGAAGGTTCACCTGTCTGTGTGCACTTCAGACCGGTCTGCTGTAGATCTGAGGCCATAAAGTCTAAAATCTGGATACATGTTTGGATTCCGACCATGGGCGATTTTTAGGTAAAAAATAAAAGGGTTAAAAAACTTTGGTTTTTCTCTCTGTATTTTGTAGTGCAACTAAAACATCCAGATTATTTGCTATCATTGTAGAGCTACATCTGTCTACCTTTCTATAATACCACCCACTTTAGTGTATCATGTATGACCTTGATGCTACAGACCTTGGAAGTAGGCTACTACCTCATGCCCCGTAAATTTGTTGCTAGGGGTTAATGTGTCAAGTATTTTGAGACTTGTCTGCTTTATTCCAAGATCAAATATTTCTTCTTTTTTATGTTCATTAACCAAAAGCCTCTATGAACCATTGAAGGTGAAGTGAGATTCATGCCTTATATATAGACACTGTCTCTGGTTTAATGAGAACTATGATTTGGTTTACCTCCTTGTCAAATGGGATTTTGGAGTTAAAAATCAGTTATCTTCCATAGTTTCACTACCAGTAGAAATTCTGTCTCATTCGAATCATGGTGTGCCACAATATGCAAGTTAGGCTTATAGCTGTTATGTAACTGCAATTTTATATGTAAAACACTGACAAATGTTTGCCAATGTTGCATTTGCTGTATTGCTTTTTATCTGTTAAGAATGCAAGATTCAGTTTCTAAGACATATCTTTGTAGAATATATCTGACAATTTATGTACAGATATAACAATAGAACATACTATATGCAGTATTGATGTAAAAAGATGTATGGGGTCCTGTATGTGTAGAGTTCCATCCAGAAAGTTCTGACGGATGGGTGGAAGGTTAGGGCACTTTTTTGTAAGAAGGGACTTTTGTCAAAAGTCATAATGTTATGAAGTTTTTTTTTACATTTTCATAATTAAAATTAGTGTATTAAAATTTTATTTTCAAATTAAAATGAAATATAATTTGTCAGGAAAATACAGAAATCAAAGCTTGCAGTGTGGACAAGCACATTTACAATTATATTATTAAAAAAAGTTATTATGGTGTGTCATGGCTCTTTTTCACGATTTGTTCACTTCATCGAAGTCTCATAACAGATCTTTGTGACAACAATAACCCGGGTTCTATATATTATTTATTTTAGCAATGCAGTATTTCATCTCAAATTAGTTAGGTACAATTACATAATGTATATACAAACGTATAAGTTGAATCAAACTGCAAACCATAAAGATCTTGATTAGTCAAGGCATAGTGATCTGGGTCTGTGTTACTTATTCTACTTCAAACAAACTGCACAGACTTTTTATGTGATGGCAGATCTGGCTCTGTGCAGTTTGCAATTGGACTCTGTTATAAGTGAGTATATGTTATAAGTGAGTATATATGGTATACATTAATTATTCATTTAATATCTAAACAGGACTAGTAGGCTGTTTTGAATAAGGGTAATTCCAATGAGTTACACAAAGTCATGTGGATGATTGTTTCTGCAAATATGTTGCCTGAGAGCCTTTAAAAACCCTTGGAAGATTCCTAGAGTTTTAATTACCTTAGCAATTTCTAATTTCCAGCCCAAATATTGTCAATCGTTTTATCAAAGTAGTTTTTTTTTCCTTTTCAGAATGTTTTATAATCTACTACTTTTAGCATTACCTGCAAGTTTTCTTGCTTATTTTTTTTAACTTTTGTTGAAATGTCCAAGATCATCATTATCTTCAAGCTCATGCCAGTTGTTTACCATTACTAAATCCTGATTTAATTTATTGATAAGCTTATGGTCAGTTGATCCCATATTAGTGTCATTTTATAAGTGAACATGTTAGTAGTGGATAGCTGAACAGTGCTCACAAAATTTTGTTCCAACACAGGTTCAGTACAAGGGACTTCAGAATAGATCATTTGCCTGGGCTAAAAATCCTCAAGTCTGACAAGGCCATAGTTGTGTACTTTTATTGTGACAGACCCAACTGTTTCCAAAATTAATTAGTTGCTCCTTATACCTGAGGGAATTTTCATGAGACTGAACCCTGTTTATGTTTTGTTGGGCTCATAACTTACATGATTTCCAACAAATGCACAAGTTCTGCAAGCTCAGGTGAGGAAGCCTAAATAATTGTGGCATGCACCTGTTCTTTTGAATCCCTCATATGCCTTCAGACTGATGTTTACAATCTATGTATTTCATTAGATCAGTAGGGATGAGCATTCTGGATCTTTAGGTTGTTTTAAAAAAAAATTATAAATGGTGCAAAAAAAGTCTCAGTATTTCTCATTATTACTTGAAAACAGAAATGAAGTTACAGCAGCACTAGTCTTTTTTCAAAAACAATTAAGTAAAAATAATTATGAGAATTATGAAAAGGTTCATTTAAAATATAAACTTGTCTTTTGTCTTCAAGATGAGAATGATTTTCCTTTGTAACAGAATTTTTTTCTGCCATATGGCTCAAGATAATTAATATTTTTCAACTAATATAATGGTTATAAAATGTTCCCTTTTCTACTAGTGAGGGCAGATAATTTGTTTTTTCAGGTTGTTTAATGGCTGTTAGAGTTTTTTTAAAAAAGTGGTTGGCTCCTAAAATGCAGTAACTGAATGCACAGCACATGAAAAAGTCATCTGTTCTGTCAGCCTAGTTGAGTTGAGGGGGGTGTGTGTGCAGAAGATTCAGTTTCTGATGACATCATTTGGGTTATTTAAATTCATATGCATGCTTAGAAAATTTGGTAAATGTTGCATCCTTAACAGTAATTTTCATTAGAGTTATCAACCAAAGATACTTTTTTTTCGTTTACAAAATTCAAGTCTGCTTTCAAATGTATATTATGAATTGATAGTGTTTGGTGTCATGTGTAAAGTGAAGACAGTTCTGTCTAGGATTCAGGGATATGGGACCAATGGTACCATTTTTTATTTTCAGACAATAGTTTGTGTGGATTCTATTCTTTTTAAATAGAAAAGTGATTTTTGAATTATAATTGTACAATATGCTATTTAAATATTCAGTGTGAATAAATTTAAATTAAAACTAATTTCTTTATACGAGTACATTTTTTATCCGGATTCTTCCTACATTTAGTTAAGATAATATTTATAATTTCAATATAATACTGCTAAGATCACAGTCTACCATTGATTCACAGCAGTATTAGATGTACTTTGATTGTTTTAATGCAAATAAGACTCTGTTATCTGTTTTGAAATAAGATAACAGATGCTCTAAGGCAGGTTTTGAGGCTTTTTAAGCCACAGATTTGAGAGTTTTAAGCATTCATGGATGAATGGTAAGAGATATTGGAGTTGATATTGTATATGAACCATGTTATTCCCAAATCAGAGCTATCCATTACTACAGGCCTACGGGTAATTATTTGGACCTGTGCTCATACTATAACATCAGTTCTTTAATTACAGTAGAATTACATGTACTATAATATTTATCTCGTGAATGGCTGATGAATTTTACACATACCCACATAGGACGAATCCGAGACTCGAACCCATGCAGACAGATGAGATGGCAGTGATCTGTAACTGAGAGCGCTTTAGACCATTCAGCCATTCAAGGACCTGCCATGGATTTTGTTTAAAATTTAATTTGGAATAGTTGAATCTTGAATCATACTTCATTGGTGTTGATTTTGTTAAACATTTTCAAAATTGAGCACTTGTTTGTAATTGATGTCAAATTTACAGAAAATTGGTTTTCATTTTTCTATTCTCTGATTGTCTGGCAACAACTACATTGATTGGTACTGCCCCCACCCAATAATTATCAAACAAAATTTACCTAATGTGAGCATGCCTGTGATTGTTTTATTTGAATTCCATTATTATTATTTTTTGAAAAAAGATTATGATAAATGATTCTTTACATAGATCTGAAATAATTTAAATTTACTGATTTGTCAATGAGACCGTTATAAAATGCTTTTATCCATCCAAATAAGGATATACATGTATGTTAACAAAGCATAATTACCCTATAATATAACCTACCCCCGTCAGTCACTCAGGAAACTTTGTGCAAATTGTTTATTTACTTGCTGAAACTTTAATGTTTTTCTACACATAATTAAGTTATTAATTGATAATAAGTAAATCTTTAGTGTAGATCAGAAAATGTACTTTATTTTTTAACTTTTAAATGACAGTTATACATAAATATAACTGGTGTAAATATATAGCAAAAGCCTTACTTTAAATAAAATTTAAAATGTTTTATTGAGGTCAATTAAGAAACATACTGAACTTTGCAAGATCAAAAAGAATTATTTACCTCTTGCAAAATGTCTGCTTGAAGTTTTGTGAGGGCATTTGTTCTTCTCATTCATAAGCTGCCAGCAACATGCTGGAAGATTTCACCTGATTTTTACCATAGAAAATAATAATTACATAAATATTCATGTATGCAGCAGTTCAAGCCTTTCTTTAACTCATGATCTGAAAGATTCTTGTAATCAGGATGGAAATTTTCAGAAAGATTGCCAGGAATATTTTCCAAAGAATATTGCTGATTAACTTAATGTGCCATTTTAACAATAGCTTATGAGCTGAAGCAAGAGTGACTTCTTTTGATACTGGAAATAAGCAAATATACGGTTATAGTTATTTTATTTTAAGTTAGTGTCCAATCATCATTGTCATAAATGAATAGTTGAGTGGAACATTGCCATTTGTCTATGATGTAGATGGTCATGACAAAAGTTTTGCTAGTCTGTTTGCATGACTGCACATTATGCCTTGTTCCAAATCAGTAGAAACATATCCCAGACTGTTCACTATGGTTGACATGGTTTGCATGGTTCCAGTTCTATCAATAATCCAGTTTTTGTGTGACTGTTAGAAGAGTTCCAGTTGTCGTTTAATATTGGGGAATATCTCATTAATGGTAAAAGTGTGCTATAGGCTTCTTACTCAGATGGATTCACACTTTTACTATTAAGTTACACCCCTGCGAAAAAATCAAGAACTGTTCATGAACTGGTTCATGAATTAGTTCCTGAACAGAAAATGGCCACTTCATGAATCTTCAGTTCATGAACTATTCATGAACAGATCTAAGAACTGTTCATGAATTGTTCTTGAACTAGTTCATGAACCAATTCATGAACCAGTTCATGAACCAATTCATGAACTAGTTCAAGAACAATTCATGAACAGAAAATGGCCACTTGATGAATCTTCAGTTCATGAACTATTCATGAACAGATCTAAGAACTGTTCATGAATTGTTCTTAAACTAGTTCATGAATTAGTACCGGAACTGTTGTGTGAGAAAATGGCCTACTTCATGAATCTTCAGTTCATGAACTATTCATGAACAAATCTAAGAACTGTTCATGAATTGTTCTTGAACTAGTTCATGAACAGAAAAAGACTTGAATGAATGAATCTGCAGTTCATGAAAGTAAATTTCAGATTGATAATGAAAAGATACTCATGAAAGCTTTATTTTTCATCTCAAAATAACTTTCTTTTCAACTACTAACATTTTTAGTAACAATCCTCGTGCAAAAGTGTGAATACAACATTAGGTTAAAATGTTGCATTGCAGATTAGTCTTCTATAAACAGTAACAAATGTCAAAATACAATTATGCCACAGCATTTTAAAATTGAAACAAATTTATTAATCATTGACAAAGGTCAAATTTATTAAGAAAGGCATATCATAAACTATCATTTGACAGTGATATTGGGCACAATTAGGGTGACCAATTTAAAAAAAAAAACCTGTAATTAACTTCTCCTCAGGACTTTTTGCAAGTTCTCAAGTTTTTTATAAAATAAGTCCTTGTCCATTGAAATGCACTGTAGAACTAGCAATTCTAGCTTTGCAAGTTTTTTCACATCAAGTGGTGGTCTTGCAGTGTCCCCACATTTAATAGTTTTTTTCCCCGTTCTTGAAGAGTTCTTCAGCTCATCCTTTGTAAATATCTTCAAACATAAAACTTTAAAAATGTCTTGACTGCATTTCAAGTGTTGTACACTTTTTTTAAGGTCGTCAATGGTGACTTCCTGCTCAGCTGAAACACTGCTGCATTCTACATCTACATCTGCTGATGGCTGTTCAACTTCTTGAACACTAGACTGTTTTACTTCATTTCCTTCTTCCTTTCTCTCTTCAAGTTTTCTTATTTTCCGTCTCAAATATTTGTTGTCCTCTTTGAGCTCCTTAACATCTTCTTCTAGCTTTCTAATGCGTCTATCCCTGGACAAAATTAGATATAAGAAGACTATAAACAACAATGATAATATTTTGTTTAATGTCTTAATATATACTAGATGTCATTATGTGTAAACAGTTAAATGTTACAGATTTCACAAAGTATTCATGATGCAAAATACTGATTTCCAATATAGCTAGATCCTATTAAACTCCCTATTTCCATTTCAGCTGAATCTGGGTAGTACTAGCTAATATTCTAAGAAAAATCAGATACGATAATAAGAATACATTAGGAGTACCTATGTGGGATGGGAAAATACCATAACTAATGACTTTGTTACTAAGGCCCAGGATGGCCATGTGGTCTAAAGCGCTCACCATGACAGATGGGTTCAAGTCATAGGCTCGGCTAATGTGGGCATGTGAGAAAGCCTGCCAGAAGTTAATCGTGGGTTGGTGATTCTTTCCAGGGTTTTCCAGAGTTCTTCCTCGCCAGTTATACTATCTTGTGCTGAAAAATTGTGTTAAACCCTACAACATCACTTTGTTACAGATGCATGTATTATGTCTTTCATTTTGTAATTCCACTTGCCAGCAATGTCCAATTAGATCATTTACTTGCAAAGGTCCTTGTGAATCCTGGGACATGCACTGCACAGAAAGACTGAGCAGTCAAGTTTGTCCAAGTATGTTGTTTAGAATGCTTATAAAAATTATTTTCAGTCAGGACAAAATGAAGCTTGTTACTAACATTTTTGTCACCAGTACCAATGATGATTCTGTCATTTTGAGAACGGTCAATTTTTCTCATGGCATCTAGTACAAGTTTCTTCTCACGATAGAGGTTAAATTGCCCCAAGGTTTTAGAACTCTTTCGTTTCATATATTTACTTAAGGGGCTCAATTTCTGATTAAATAGAGTTTTACACCCAATACGTCTCCGAAATTATTATTTTCTTTGAATTTTTTTTTCTGGGCTTAATAGAACTCATTTTATTAGTTTAACCAAAGTTTGTACCTCTTAGATGTTGTTGTTGTTGCTGTTTTAGGGCTTAACGCCATTAACGCTATACATGGCGGCCAGTATAATTGGTGGAGGACGAATCCGGGAAAAAACCAATAGAGAACCACCGACCCACAAAAAGCTACTGGCAAGCTTTCTCACATAATTACATTAGCAGAATCTTAGACTTGAACCCATGCAGACAGGTGAGATGGCAGTGATCCATAACGGAAAGCACATTAGACCACTTGGGGCCCTCCTCTTAGATTGAAGTCACTTTATCAGTTTTTGTTTTACACAGTAGTTTGAGTGACTTGAGGGTTTTCCATATTCTGGGTCTATTTTGTAGTAAATTTATTCTGGGTGTGTTTGATTGTGTTCATTAACCTGCTAATTTCATTAATCGGCTTTGTCCAACTCCTGCTTCATAGTGTTAACAAGTTGTATGCCTCATTTTAATGTCTTCCTGAATTGTTGGTAAAATGTCAGGATGAAAACTTTTGAAAACCATATTTAATTTCAGCAATTTCTGACAGAACAAACCATGGTCTTAATTTAGTTGCCTTTCTCAAGTAGTGTTTTATTCTGTTATCCTCTTCAAGAATGCCAGAATTGCTGGATGACTTGCTATATTAATATATGATGGTTTTATTATTTTTTATGGAGGCTTTCCAATTTTGTTGGAATCTGATAGTTGTTTATTTCTTGCTGATTGGTATTTAGTCTTTAAAGATGCACACTATTTTGATAATTTATTTGCTTTTGCTGGCATTTGTGCCATGTTGTGAATCAATTTGTTTTTCAACATTACTTCTGTCATGTCATTATCACTGCCATTAATTACCCCCTGCTGTTCAGATACATTATCAGCCTGTGTGATGTCCTCTAGAAGTGTTTTATTATTATTGCTTTCTCTAGTTAGCTGTCTTTCCTTACCACAGTAGTCTTCATCTTCAGTTTCCAAAAGAGGAGAGTTGTATTTCATCCTCAGCTAAATGAACAGTAACCCTATCAAAGGTAAACAAGATTTTTTGGGGGGTGCTTCTTTTTAGCAAAATATTCTGATTGTTTCCATTATAACTGGTGTCAGAGTAATTTTCTGCGGCTAGGAGTTAAATATGGCCACCATAGTAACCATTTGGAAAATCTTATTCCTGTGAATCCGTTTGAATAGATGGTCATAACTAGATGGAGTTTTCATTGTAATTTTTTTGTAGTTAAATAAAAATGTTCAGATCTTATATCCAATATGGCTGTCATGGTGGCTATCTTTGAAAATATTGTTATTGCTACTCATCCTGAACAGATTGACATGGAGTTGTAAGCAATTTACTTTTTTAATGTCTGGTTAATTCAAAATGAACATGGTACTGATCTGTCATCTGATGTGTCCAGCATGGTGGACATGTATTTCATTTGTAGGAATGGTCATGTTAACATGGTATTCCATCTGTAGGACTGGTCATACTAACATGGCATGCCATTTGGCATAACAAGTCCCATATTAAAATGATGCTGACTTACTGACCAAAAGAACTGCCTTAATAGTCATCCTGAAAATCTTTCTACTGAATGTTTTTTTTTGCACTAGAACATTATTATTGCACTGTATTTGCTGGGCCTGAATACCGTATTTTGGTGTGTATAACGCGCACCGATGTATAACGCGCACCCCGATTTACGACCCAAAATAAGTGGAAAAAACGTAGTTCTGCCATATAACGCGCATGTGATATAATGCATTTTAAAATTTTGACTACCGCTATTTCGCTCCGTTTTCATAGTGCAACAACAGTTGGTCATTTTAGATAGTGAATGAAAAAGTGGCAATATTGATATTGTATCTTTCCGATTTTATTGTTGGCCCTTACAAGGGCCCTTTAAATGTTCGTCTAGTTGACGCAGTCTATTGCATCAAATCCCTCAAATTCCACTTTGTCGTCATTACTTTCGAAAAGTGGCTGTATGTCCTGAATTAATTAAATACTGCTCACCGAGACAAAGCATTGTAACTATGTTGAGCGCATCAAAGCTTACCAGGCGCCGGTTACCGTGAAAAGACCACACCGAGTCGATGAAGCATTGAAGCCATTGATCACTGTATAATCGCAAAGATATCTCAAATACTATGATTTAAGATGAGAAATAAAACTAAGTAACAAGCATATTTTCCAAAGAGGAAAAAAAATGTTTCCCGACTTCATACATTGATTATTTTGTTCCACAACGTATCAGTGTTCCCGTAAGAAAGAACTCGTAGTCGCAAAAATATATATGTCCCCAACAGATGCTCTGATGAGAACATTAACACTAGTTGAATTCTACACATATTATATTTCAATTCGACCAATAATAAATGAAGAAAAATTTGATTAGATTAACAGTTATGGAATACGGTACTGAACATTTACGAAACAAGTACGGTAATCCACACAGTGGTATTTGTTCCGCTCCAATGCGGCACTTTGCACAGCTTTTGAACAAATTGCCAGTAGTTATGTACATGTATTTCCGGCCGTGGCACAGAACAAAACTTGACACAGTGACGTGAAATGAAACCAGTTTATTAACATAAGCAATCAAAGAACAAGACTATTTGTAAGCATTATTTATTTCTTTAATACGGCTAGTACCGGTAAACATTTTAGTTACAATGCAATGTACAATGGATTTAATATTTCACAAGTAGTGAGTGCCTTCATCCTCTTCAGATCGACCTGGAAAAAATCTTTTTTTTTTTAGTTCTTGTATACAACGCGCACCCCCGACTTAAGATAAGAAAATTAGGTTAAAAAAAAGTGCGCGTTATACACAACAAAATACGGTAGATGTGGTGTTCATCTGGTCTCCAGTATTAGAACATTATGGCCATCGTCAAAACCTTGTGATTTCTTTTTGCATGAAACATTCACTCTTATAGCCTAGTGGATAGAGCCTCCACTTTGGCTGAGTCATACCAAAAGACTTGTAAAAATGGTACAAGCAGCAGCCTCACATTTGGAGGTTAGTGCTATGGCTAGTCAGTCTGGTGTCAGGATAATGTGACTGGGTTGGACATGATGCTAAATGTCTGTGGCATGATGCCTAAGCAGTACTAGACATCACTACAAACTGTCACACTGCAGATATTATAGCAATTAGGGCATAACAGACTTTTGATCTGGAAATCGGATTCCACCGGATAGTATGAACTTCCGATTAATCGGAGTCGGACAAGGCAGGAACGACTGATTCGGATAATAAAAATAATAAAGTTGAATTTCTATAGCACCGTGTCTAACTGGGTGTCATTCGATAGTGCGTTAATAAAGTTAAATAAGAAGTCAGAAAGTCCAATATGGTCAACACAACCACGCTGTGAGACAATCTATTTGAACTGGCGGGTAAAAACCGGAAATGAAGCCGGATATGGTAAAGTACTAAGTAACATGCTAGACACGACAAAACCAGATACCAGAAACCCGGAAACGGAAGATCAAATTTTTTAGAAAAAAAAAATACTGATTTAGCATTTCCGATTAATTGAATCGTATCCGGAATCGGAAAAATTTCATGCCCAAAATCCGGAATCGGAAATCGGTAGAAAAATGCTAATCGGTTATGCCCTAATAGCAATATGACTATTAATTCTTAAAGCTACATTAAAATTTTTAAAAGACCCACACACAAATGTGTGCAAACACACAGACACACACACACAGACACACACACACACATTTTCTTTCTTTTGCACGAGCGGTGGCCTTGACAAGTTATAACTTAAACACTTAATATAATATCTGTTGGATTTTTAGTGAAAATGGAACAGATCTGACCACCAACATATTTGAATGTTTCACAAGGCAGGTTTGAAAGCAAGAGTTTCTTGACCTGAGACTCTGGTCAAAGGTCATTATTTTCATTTTTGTGCTTCAAGTGAATTTTGACAGATTTTGTTTATAGGTTGTTTCCATTAGAGATATTGAAAGTAGCATTCAGACATTGAAGATTAAAGATAATGACTTGGTCTGTGTTTAGCTGTACTTTAGTGGCTTGTAATTAAATGAAGAAGTATAAATGCATTTTTGTCTGATTAATTTTGTAGATATATCTGATGATTGTTACCACTTTCAGTAATCATGTTTTATGTCACATAATTAGTATTGATAATTTTAATAGAACTTTCCACGTCCTTATATTTTTTACTATTGTCAGAGACATGTTGAATAATATTTAATCTGTGATGCCATGTTCAGGGTAATTGGCCATGACAAAGAATTTTGTCTTCTATCTTGTGAACAGGTCAACGTAGGCCAAATTTACAAACGTGATTTTACCAGCAGTATGATAAACAGACTTTTTAAAGGTTATCTATCGCACATATTGTTTTATAGTTGAAATCCATGTACACTTTTAATGTTGGTTGCATGACAATTACAATAGTAGAGTCCACAGTAATCAAATTTTATTGCTGAATGAATTTTTAATTTGACATGTTTCTACAAAGAGAGTTTTAATCCTGTAGTGTGCAGGCTGTCAAACTGAATTAAAGTGATTGTAAAGGGATTGGGTAGTTTCAGGCAGCAGGAGATTAAGACTAGTTAATTAATTGTCAGTGCTTAATTATCCATTTCATTAAGAGATTAAATACAAGCATATGCACTCAGAGACCACCCTTTGATAAGCACCTCTTGGTATATATTTAATCCCTTGGATATTTAATGCTTCTGTGATGTTTCTAATACTTGTATTTTATCATATACCATACTACATAGGGCCAAGATCTTGAGACTTGTCTTGTTTGTCACACAAATACCAGCTTCTGTACTAATTTCATTAAGTTTTCATAAAATCAACTGTTGTTTGGTTTGATATATTGAGAATTGACTTGTGTTGCAACACATATACAATGACAATTATTACTGTTCTCAATTGCTGCATATTTTCATTCTTTTTCTTAATCAATAAATATTTTGACTGCACAGGTGGCCTAGTGGTTAAAGTATCCAACTTGGATGCAGAGGTCTAGGTTTCAAATCCTGGCCAAAGTCATACCAAAGATTTATTAAAATGGTACTAAAAACTGCCTCGTTTGGCCCTCAGTATTAAGAAGTTAGTGTTAGGACTGATCAGCCTGGTGTCCGGATAATGTGACTGGGTGAGACATCATGCTACATGTCTGCGACATGATGCCCCAGTGCAAGACCACTATAAACTGCTTCACTGCAGACATCGTTGCGATATGACTGAAAATATTTATAGCTACATTACAAATCAAAAGCACACACACATGCACACACTAAATATTTTATCATGAATGAGCATTAACAATAAGATAAGTGTGGTGGACACAATAATATACATGTATGCATAACGTTCTGAAAGGAAAACTATCAATATTGAACTGAGACTACGACTTTATTACGGAAGGAGTCCTGACTCCAGCTTTCATTTTCCAATGGAGAACCCAGACTGCTTTTTAAAATTATCGTAAGTGAATATAACATCTTCATTTGTATGCATATTATCCACATATTACTGAATCCAATCATAACCAGTCTGGAATTGTTCAACCAGTGCCATTGCAGTTGATGCATACTGATTGATTGCAGATGATTAAAAATTGTTACACAAGGTTTGATGTGTACACAGCAAGCTGTACATTGTTTATGTTATAATTTGCAATTTGGAAAGTTCAGGGCCAAAGGGTATTGATTGATGTTAGAGTCCAAATGTGTTACATCACTCTTTGTGACTGATGATTAAAAATGAGTCAACTTTGTCAGAGGTGTTATAAAAAGGGGAGACTGATCTAAAAATTATTTCATGTGAAACAATAATTGCATAAACATTTCGGTTTTCTTTCATGTTTAATTGTTATGCATTATCTTTAGTTGATTAATGGGAAGCTTTATCTTTTTTAAGTCAATTTGTGTCTGAATGCTGAAATGTGCACTTTCTCCCAATGCTATTAAAATGTTGGTTAAAACATATTACAAAAAGTTCAGCATTGCCAGGAAATCAGCATTTACATTTGTCCAGGCAGGTCACGAAGGCTCTGCGGTTTCATTGTGTTCCATGCAAAGCTGATTTTAAAATAATATATTGGGAACAAAATTAGAAAACCAGACATATGCATACACAATTACATAGGGGAAATCTGGATCAGAAAACTATAGAGAGCCAGTTAAATGTGAAACTTAATCACTGAATAATATATTAGTGGAAACCAGGGAGTAAATTGCAAAGAAAGCTAAAAATGATTATGGACTTTATAAAAAGGAAATTAGCTACAAACTCTTCATTTTTCAGTCTATCGTCACAACTTTGACTCATTAATTATTATTCTAATAACTGTTTCGGTGTCTAGTGGTTAGAGTGTCCTCCGCGGAAGCGGGAGATTGTGGGTTTTATCCTCAGCCGAGTCATACCAAAGACTTACAAAATTGGCACTAATAGCTGCCTTGCTTGCTCTGCATTAAGAGGTTAGTGTTAGGACTGGTCGGCCTGGTGTCAGGATAATGTGACTGAGTGGGACATCATGCTACATGTCTGCGGCATAATGTCTCAGTGCTAGACATCACTATTAAGTATAAACTGCCTTACTGCAGACATCGTAGCATTATGACTTAAATTTTTGTAAAGCTACATTAAAATTCTAATCAAACAAAAAAATTGTTCTAACATTTTGCCATAAGAATATGATTCATGTTAAAATATTGCCATTTTATAATGACAAACATACGTACTACGGCAAAAGATGTACTTTTCATTTACTGTAAAATGCATAAATTCACCCCAAAATGCTCTGGGAAGATATTCCCAATTACAAACAAAATGTAATCATGATGTAAATAAATATAAAACATAATGTATTGCCATTTTATTATAAAATGACAAACATACATACTATGGCAAAAGATGAACTTTTCATTTACCGTAAAATGCATAAATTCACCCCACAATGCATCTGGGAAGATATACCCAATTACAAATAAAATGTAATCATGAGGTAAATAAATATAAAACATAATGTTAAAATTCTGCAGAAATGTATATAAAAATGACAGATAACAACAATGCATGTAAAATTCGTAAAAGATAAATCAAAATTTGGATTGCCATGAAACTAAGATCATGTTATGTTCATAATAAGAAGACATGCATCGACCAGTCATTTCACTATATTTTCAGAGGAATCGTGCTCTTCTTTGCTATTGACTTGTCTTCATTATGAAGCAAGTGTGGGATATATTTACTTAATCAAATTGCTTATGTTTGAACTTGGACTCATTTTATCTGCAGTGTATGAGCAGCATTAGACACGTATATTTTATCTTAAAATTCTGTACTAAACTGTTTGTAAAATCATGTGAGTTAACAATCACAAAATATTATGTTATTTAGAGTTTTTATTATTGCAGGTTGAGATTTCACTAACTAGAACACCTTTTTATGTGCATCTTTTACTTTTGTTAGCCTCAATATGACAGAAGTAATTTATGGTACAGCCTTGTTCTCCCACTAGTTGGTTTATTTGCCATGTATTAGTCAGACCAGTCACTTGAATGTCACTGTCTTTTCTAATATTTTTTATATTTATAAGAGCTTAATGTTTTTCTTGCTTGTTCACATTTCCAAAACATCTACAGCTTTTGTCTTCATAACTGTGTGCATTATTGCTACTGATCCCTTTTTTAAAAAACATTAGCAAAACACATAACAAGGTTTCATAAATCATAATGCACCAGCAGATCAGGGTCCTTGTTGTTTTTCTGTTGATTATTCCAAACTGCATAGACCAGATCTGCCAGTACATTATGTGATGGTAGATCTGAGTCTGTGAAGTATGCAGTTGTACTCGACTCGTAAGCACTTACAATATTATGATATACATTGATGGAAAGTAAAGAATGAGTAGTATGCATTATAGGAAAATTTTATGTAGAATAACTACCTACCTCCAGTCTTATCAGATAGACCTTGTCCCTGATAGGTAAACACTTTTAGATTATATACCCATTATTTGGAATATAGAAGTTAATCTTCATCAGGCATGAAGAATTATCAGTTATTTGCCTTATATTCTTTAAATGTATTGACTGTAAATGTATGAATCATACAGATTCCTTTTGTATGTACTTTAGCGTATGTTGTGTATGATCATATACATTGGTTCAGGACATGGATATATTATTTCACTCCTATTTCTTACTGATTTCAAAGCTAAAAATATTGACCTGTCTTCTTTGGGGGAATAGGAACAATGTACGTTTTAAAAGTTTGTTGACATTTTTTTTTATATAAGAAACCGCAAAGCAAAATTGATCACAGCTCTACTGCTTGTACGATCATTGCTTAATCAGTTTATATCAGATTACCCATGGAATGCCATTAAGCTGATGGTGGCCTTGAAAATGGCAAGATCGGGCACCTCTCTTGCTTTCCATATATGACAACTGTTTCTTCACCCTTTTACTAAATTCATGAATGTCTCAGTTTGCTTTCATATTCATTTGTATAATTAATGTTCCTTGCTTTCTTGTAGGAGAAATAAATTTATCAGATTTGTATCTTTTATTTCTCTATTTGATTTTTGTGTCCCTGACATGGCTAGTTGTATTGTTTTTTTCTTTCTTTCTTCAATCTCACTTGCAACAAAAGTTGCAGAAGGTAAGACATACAGTGTACTGTAACAGTTGTAATTTCAGATATACACATACAGCGTACTTTAGCAGTTGTAATTCAGAAATACACTGTACTTTTAGCAGCTGTAATTTGAGGCATACAGTGTACTGGATGAATTGTAATTTCAGGCATACAGTGTACTGTAGCAATTCTAATTTCAGGCATACAGTGTTCTGTAGCAGTTTTAATTTTAGGCGTACATTGTACTGTAGCAATTGTAATTAATTTCAGGCATACAGTGTACTGGAGCAATTGTAATTTCAGGCATACAGTGTTCTGGAGCAATTGTAATTTCAGATGTGCAGTGTACTGTAGCAATTGTAATTTTAGGCATACAGTGTACTGTAGCATTGTAATTTCAGACACAAAGTGTACTGTAGCAATTGTAATTTCAGACATGCAGTGTTCTGTAGCAATTGAAATTTCAGGCATATAGTGTACTGTAGCATTTTAATTTCAGACATGCAGTGTACTGTAGCAATTGTAATTTCAGACATGCAGTGTTCTGTAGCAATTGTAATTTCAGACATGCAGTGTACTGGAGCAATTGTAATTTCAGACATGCAGTGTACTGGAGCAATTGTAATTTCAGACATGCAGTGTACTGGAGCAATTGTAATTTCATTTCATCCCACTTGCATTCATCCATATGAGAGCCATTAACTTTTGTTTGTAGATGTTTTTTTTAGCTTTTAGAGGTCAGTATATTTTGTTTGTACAGTATAATTTGATACTAGCAATTATCTTAATTATAAATTCTGCCCATAACTACATCAGATGGAAGAAACATAACTGGGGGCCAATTAACTCAAGGGCAAAACTCATAGGTCCTAAAGAGCAATGGTTTACATGTTATGTGGGTGGTCAGGGGTTAAAATGGTTTAGTTAACAGCAATATCTACTCTTCCCTTTAATAAAATATTATCAGATGTTGTAGAAAAATAGTAAAATAGCACACCTGAAGGCATTTGGGTGTCAAAAGGTGAATGGTCAGGATCACAGATGTCAGTTGCTTAAAGTTTTGTTTTGACACTACTTATGATACTTGCATTAGAGCTTTATTTTAGCTCACCTGGCTGTAGTGCCCAGTGAGTTTGTGGGATGGACCTATGTCCATTGTGTCTTATTTACTTATTTTTTTTTAAAAATCCCAATATAATTGGAACCTTGGAAAAGCAGCTGTCAATTATATTATTGGTTGAATGTATCCCTGTATGGGAAAACCTTTAAATGACTTCTCATAAGATGCTGAACAAAATATGACAGGAAACATTATGGAATAAAGAGCTTTCAAATTTGTGCAGATTGTGACAATCTGCCATACAATATGGCTACCATTACTAAAAATAGCAAAACCTTTAGATGATTCTTTTCAAACTCCACTTATCAGAATTTGATTCAATTTGACAAAAAAGCATGATGGCTTAGAAGGCTTAAAAATTCATACATACATTGCAATCTGCCGTCAGTGATTCAGCTTTGCCATTCATAAGACCACTATTTCTAAAAATAGATTTTGAAGTGGGAATTACTTCACACCTGTTTAAATCAGGCGGTGAACTAGTTGGAATGCTTCAGAAATTGCCAAAATTATCCTTGTTCTAACAAAAATGATTTTCACACAGATACTCATGTGGAGATCAAAGTACTTCATTTATTGTCTATTAGACCAGGTTTGTAAAAAATCTGATTGACTAACATTTAATTCACTTTGTTTTTTTTACAAAATAAGCAAAAAACTTAAGGTAATTCAAAAATTCAAATTCATTGTTGTAATCATGCCAAGATAAATACCAGAGAACTTAAAACCAAAATTAAATAAATGCAGAGTACAAAGTGTTCATTGATTTGCAGTTAAATATCACATGATCCCATTTGGTCAAATATCAGGCCTATCTTTTATTAAGAAATTCAACATTGTACAAAATATGAAAAGGAATGGATCCTAAACAAAAAGTAGGCCATCTTTATTTTCTTTTTCTTTCTCACATCAAAGTCAATGATTTCAAAGTGTAATTTACACTATTAACCTTGAATTACTAGTTCATTTGACTTGAATGGTTATTCCTCCTACCTTTGTAAATAATTTTGCCAATTTTCTAAGGATCATTTATCACTTTAAATTGCCAATCCATAACAGTGAATGTATGCAAATGGATCCTGTACCTTGTCTTTTCTTATCTTGGCATAGGATTTAGCATTTTAAGCATGGTTTGAATTTTGTATAATAATTTCGTTGATGTAAGATTTATGGAATCATTGATTTCACATGGACCTTTAAATGTTACTCAGATTCATTTATTGATTGAAATGTAAGCTGATCTCTAACAAGTTCAGTTTGAATTTTGACATTTTTGATTTATAATAAACGTTTCAATTTAATATTTTGGTTAAGTGGCAGTATCTCTTGTGTCACTAAGGTAAACTTGTATTTCATATTTTGTTTGTGCCTTCTAAGGAGATGATAAAAATCCTGATATTTTTTTTAAAATTCTTAATTTCTTTATATAATTCTTTAGAAAATGGAGTACTGCAGGTATACAATAAAAACAATAAAGAAGTAATGAAAACATGAATCTGTGCCATACAAAAATAACTACTACAGTAAAACCTGTCTTGAGAGACCACTGCAATTTGAGACCACCTGTCTTGAGAGACCAGGTTCTACATGTACAGATTTACTGATTATATAGCGTTATGACCTGTTATGAGAGACCACCTGTCATGAGAAACCATAATGTTTTGGCAGAAAGGGTGGTCTTTTAAGATAGGTTCCACTGTATAGGTTGAACATTCCCAGATCAGAGTTATTTGTTAACCAGTGACTGAAATATCACTTGCCTAGTTGCCTAGGCAAACTGACTATTCAGCTGGACCAGTTATTTTTTACCTGCCAAGGATATTACAGGTGTATAAAAAATATAGAGAAAAAATTCAAATATGTGTGCAGTTGCGTGAAAATCTAAACTCCAGGCAAGTAGACCAGTAAGGAACTCATTGTCCTGGTTAATCCAGTGTTTATTTTATTTCTGTCATAAGATTAAAAATTTCAGTTTTAGGTCTTTATTAGCACCACATACACATGTCAATGCCTAACATCATTCTTCTAGTAAATATAATTTACATTGTTTGAAGTAACGTCATATTTCACATGTCATTGTATAATCTTTTAAAAAAATACATATATCAGGTGTGAATACCAGTGTCAAGTAAACATTTTCTAATTACAAGAAAACCCATTCCAGCTAACAAAGGAGGCTTTAGGAAATTTATGACCATGTATAATATGTCTCAAATATACAATTCAACATCATAATATCGTCAACTTTTTAATGTGCGAGTCACAGTGGCAGTGTTGAATAACAGCTATAACTTACCTGTCACTATTGCATAGCTTTGACTTTTTGTACCTGTTCAATGTGAATACATCCTTTCACAGAGTGGAGAATTGTCAATAAGACATGGTACACATTGCACCTCAGGCTCACATACCCATGGATAGAATGAGTCGTCATTTTCAAGGACAACTTGTTAATGATTGTAGTATTTATCTCAGACCAGCGAAAAATGGATTGTGATTTTAAAACCACTTGCTTCTTTCTCTGTGTTACATTTCATCCATCATTCGGATTCACCATTTCTAGGTGGATTGCATTAACTACCAAGAGAGCTTGCCATTCCTTACCAAATAGGGACCTGCCTTTTATGAAAATTAAAGCCCATGAGGTTCAAGACATTGCAGCCTCATGGGCCTAACTAACTCGTTGATCTCTGTATGCATTTTCCATCCCTCAGTAGTCTCTGATGCTTTCTTGAGGGTAAGTATTCCTTGTGATTGTTTTTTATTTTCTGATTATGGAATAATCACCCAGCGAACAAAACTGACAAATTCAGCAATTAAATAGCAACAGGTTTGTATTGCTGATATAAATGGTGCAGGTGTGCATGTGTTATGGTAAACTAATTTTAATGATGTTATACTTACCTGTTACTGTTGCTAGATTCCATCCACCTGCCCCTAAGTGATATCCCATTGCAACATTTTTCATCATATCAATAAAATTAGACTGCAGTTCGTGATTCTCAAAATTGACAGTGCTATGTTTTTACTTTTTGTGTTATTTGTAAAACTGTCAGTTGTCATGGTCACATTAGGTCCATGATGTCATGGGAAAGATAAGTTTCTAGAGTACAGAAAAAAACCTCTCATCAGTTTTGTCCAGATATATATATATTTTGTTATTAATATCACTTTGGAATATGAAGTGCCTGCTTCATGTACCATCTTACTTTTACAAATATATTTGATGTATTCCATCCCATATCTTATGGATCCATTAAATTACCTGCAAGTAGGGTGGTATTTTAAGTGTATCATATTTTAATGACATTGTGAACATGCCATGAATTTATAATTTGAGAATTAGAGAATTCTTTTTAAATGTTTCAGGTGAATTATCCCAAGGATAGAAGAGATTCAGTTCTTATTAGGGATTGTGAAGAAGAAGAGTATCAGTTAGGTAAATACTAATGGTAGTGATCCATAATTTTTGTTGAAAAAAATCAGAAATGGTGACATATGTTTGTATTTAAAAATTTCAGACTACATGTATTCAGATGCAATTAATTTCAGGGGTTACAATTCAGTTCCACTTGCCTAATTCCAGGGACAATCTCAAGGGGCAGGGTCCAGTTTTTATGTACAAATTTAATGTCGCATGCACCTGCCTAATATAAAAATTCATTAAAAATATAATACGCGAGTGAGGTCAAAAAGGTACATATTTCTGGATAGGTATTATGTAGTGCAACATAATCATATCACACACATGACCTGACAAGTCTATTGAAGTTCTTAGAATAAAATATTTATGTACCCCAACCCCTATTTTATACATGCATTTTTCACATCCGAAGGCCATTTTTGACAGCATGTGGTGCTCACAGTGCAAACGCAAGGCCTTTTCCTAGATGAAAATTTTGAAAAACATTGTCTACTAAATAGCTTGATGCAATTCATAATAGTTGTCATCCATGCCGTTTTTGAGATATTCTACTTGCCTTGAACCCACGTGTCTACTGCTATGGGAGGCTAGCTCTTCTTCCTAGCCGACTATTGGTATTTCACAATCAACATACTGCTGAGTAACTATGGAAAGTGTACATGTCTGACATCAATTTCAAGAACAACACAAGCCTGAAACACCTAGTTCACAAATTTATCCATATCTTTAATTATTACACAATAGTAGCTCAAAAACTCACACCATACCCTTAAGTTAAGAAATTTGCCAGGGGCCAATTTACGAAACTGGACCCTGCCACCTTAAGCATTTTGCAAAAAATAATTTCTGTCAAAAATTTTGTACATATCACTTACCTAGACATTATCTAACAAAATGGTATCAAGGAAATTATTTTGTATGCTAAAGTAAAAATGTTATTACTCTTTTAGAAAAGTGACTACATTGCGGCAAAATGCATTGCATTGTAATACTTTGTGCTAGGGTTGCTGTCTTGAAAAGAATTAAACTTGTGTGCAATGGAATATTTCCTGTCCTTTTTGCCATCGTATAGTCAGGAAGATACCAGAATTACATGATGATGTTGACTGAATGCTAAGAATGGATTTTATAGTTGCAAATAGTGACTGAATATGAGATACACTCTTTGTTATTAGCGATAGAACTTCTCTATTGTTCAAGCAATTATTTGTTGAAATTTTTCTTTTAAAAAGTGCCACTTAAGAAAAATGTTACCAGACATTTACATTTATAATGTACTTTAATAATAATTATAGCTTGAGACATACACATCAACATTCCTGACCTGGTACTGTTCTAGTGATGCTAACATAAACAGCATTGGGGTGGGGTGGGGTGGGGGTGAATACACCTATGTCTAGCTATTTGGGACAGATATAAAGAAACAAATATTATTCTATGTTGGGACATTGATGTGAGGAACCTTGCTGAACTTACATCAACATATCAGATAAATTCAGTGACAACAGGCCTTTGAAATGAACCATTCACAAGCCCAAAATACAAAATGAATACACAGTCCATACAGTTAACCCAAATATTCTCAGAATCCTATCAGCTGACTTTAGCAATTGCAAGGATATAGAGAATGAGAGGAAATAGAAAGAAAAGCTACAAGAAAAATATTAACAAGAAGAAAATTCAGTACAAAAAGGGACATGTTGTAACTTCTATTACTTTAAATAAGGACCTACCAGAAAATACAAGTCATGATGAAGCCAAGTCAGTCTTTCATAATCAATCTTTAGTGCGTTTGGATCATAATGAATACATGCTTCAAACTTAAATGCTTCTACCAATATGACTGTGACAACAGATCCTAACATCATTCCATGCAAATTGAGACCTACAAAAAGGAAAACAACTGACATTATTACTCATTCTGTACTCAGTAAAAAAGTGGCTACCAGTATGCCAGAAGAAAACTGTGTTGTCAACATCAATTAACTTTCAGAACTAATCAGGGTATTTCTGCCACATCAATGTAAGAATGCTTTTCCAGTTGTTACGGTACACAAAAGACAGGGTTTGTGCATTACTGTTTGTGTGCAATGCAATAACTGTAAGTTTAAATCCAATATGGTGGAACTGTTCACAAAAGTACTAAAACTTTAATTCTTTTTCCTCGAAACATTGTCCGCAATATGCCATATCCATCACTATTTGCAACACCGTTCCATTGATGACATTCACCATTTATAACAGTATGTCTACTTATGTTTTCTTGAAAGTGCATTTGCTCCTGTGGAGTGAAATGACTTAGAAGAATGTGTGAAGTCATGTCATGTAATGTTTTTGTGTGTCTGCAATGAAATATGAATAACTTTCATTAAAATAGGAGTACAGAGCTTGTTACCTACATGAAAATCAAGTAAACACATTTTAAACCCCCATTTTCTCTCAAAGCAACTTAGTTAAGCTCAAAATATGCTAACTTGTACTGATACCAATAGGTATAATTTATAGGTGCAAAAAGAAATTACCTCCCTTGAATGTCCTTATAGAGCTGAGATTCAAAATAAGGAGACAAATAGAGGTACTATGATAAGGCTAATGTATAAGAATTAATTGCATATGAATAAAGAACAAGAAAATAAGACAAAATGTGGTTCATTGCACAATTTTTTTTATAGCATTTTTCCCTTAAGGGGGCAGGGTCCAGTTTTTATGTACAAATTTAATGTCGCATGCACCTGCCTAATATAAAAATTCATTAAAAATATAATACGCGAGTGAGGTCGAAAAGGTACATATTTCTGGATAGGTATTATGTAGTGCAACATAATCATATCACACACATGACCTGACAAGTCTACTGAAGTTCTTAGAATAAAATATTTATGTACCCCAACCCCTATTTTATACATGCATTTTTCACATCCGAAGGCCATTTTTGACAGCATGTGGTGCTCACAGTGCAAACGCAAGGCCTTTTCCTAGATGAAAATTTTGAAAAACATTGTCTACTAAATAGCTTGATGCAATTCATAATAGTTGTCATCCATGCCGTTTTTGAGATATTCTACTTGCCTTGAACCCACGTGTCTACTGCTATGGGAGGCTAGCTCTTCTTCCTAGCCGACTATTGGTATTTCACAATCAACATACTGCTGAGTAACTATGGAAAGTGTACATGTCTGACATCAATTTCAAGAACAACACAAGCCTGAAACACCTAGTTCACAAATTTATCCATATCTTTAATTATTACACAATAGTAGCTCAAAAACTCACACCATACCCTTAAGTTAAGAAATTTGCCAGGGGCCAATTTACGAAACTGGACCCTGCCACCTCAAATTTGGATTGGGTAAGCTCAAGTTTCATTTTATCCAAGGGCAAGCCCAAAAATAGTGAGGTGGTGAAAGGGGTTGTGTTTTGTTTGCAATTAATGCTTTATATTCTACAAGTTTTATACCTACATGCCTACATTCAGTCACAGTACATATATCAGCACCTATATTTGGTATTGGTCATACTCTACCATCACATAACTGGTCTGTTTTCCTTGTCTATTGTATATCATATCCTTCTTTTAGTCAGTTACAGTGAAAGTCTTATTTTTTTTTTTTAAGTGTGCAGATGTGATAATGTAACTATTTACTATACGAAGTAAGTTTTGACAAATAAGGGATAAATATTTATATTTTAACTTGTAAGTTACATTTTAATTTTAATATTGTATGAATCTAGAAAATAATGACTTCCAGGACCTAACCTAGCCTCAGCTAGTTTGTGAGCTTGCCAACTTGTCAGAGAGTAGGTGTTAATTGTTAATACATGTAATATAAAACTCTTGAGATTTATTTGACAGATTTGTTTGGAAATAAAAGTCTTGTTTTTAATGATTAATCTCAAGGAGGATTTTGTGTCAAGGATGGGAGGAAAAATGTAGTTCCCATAGGCAGTGTGATCTGTTGTATTAACATATTAATTACAAGGGAACATATACCTACTGCTTGGCAAACACTTAAATGGATAAAACCAAGTGTTCTCAGTATGAAAAGTTGGCTTGTCAGATAATTTGATCTGTGTCACCAACATCTACCAGTATAATGATATGAATACAAAAAACAAAAACAAACATCATGAAATTGGAAAACAAAAATTGCTGAAAATATTTAAGGAATGAATTTACTTTAGGTCTTTAAGTTTGTTCTAACAGTCAAAAAAGGTGAGTTTTAAGAGCACTCTTGAAAGGGATCACTGTCTTTATGTCCAATTTCAATGGGCAATTCCTTGGATGAGGGTTTATTATTTTGAGCCTGTACTCTATCGACAAACAACCATCTATGCTTGCTAATGAGTTCTGTCCATTTGCAAACTGCATAGACCCAGATCTGCCATATCATAATTTACTAGCAGATCTTGATCTATGAGGTTTGTTTGTATAGTTGTAACTGAATCTAATCAGATCTTCAGGAGCATTTTGTAATGGCAGATCTGGGTCTGCACAGGATGCAGTTGAATCTGACTTACAAGTGATTATATATGGGACTTACAAGTGATTAAATATGGGACTTATAAGTGATTATATACGGGACTTATAAGTGATTATATATGGGACTTACAAGAGATTATATATGGGACTTGCAAGTGATTATATATGGGACTTGCAAGTGATTATATATGGACTTACAAGTGATTATATATGGGACTTACAAGTGATTATATATGGGACTTATAAGTGATGACTTACAAGTGATTATATATGGGACTTATAAGTGATTATATATGGGACTTATGGGACTTACAAGTGATTATATATGGGACTTGCAAGTGATTATATATGGGACTTGCAAGTGATTATATATGAGACTTGCAAGTGATTATATATGGGACTTGCAAGTGATTATATATGGGACTTGCAAGTGATTATATATGGGACTTACAAGTGATTATATATGGGACTTACAAGTGATTATATATGGGACTTACAAGTGATTATATATGGGACTTACAAGTGATTATATATGGGACTTACAAGTGATTATATATGGGACTTGTAAGTGATTATATATGGGACTTGTAAGTGATTATATATGGGACTTGCAAGTGATTATATATGGGACTTGCAAGTGATTATATATGGGACTTGCAAGTGATTATATATGGGACTTGCAAGTGATTATATATGGGACTTGCAAGTGATTATATATGGGACTTGCAAGTGATTATATATGGGACTTACAAGTGATTATATATGGGACTTACAAGTGATTATATATGGGACTTACAAGTGATTATATATGGGACTTACAAGTGATTTATATATGGGACTTACAAGTGATTTATATATGGGACTTACAAGTGATTTATATATGGGACTTATAAGTGATTATATATGGGACTTGCAAGTGATTATATATGGGACTTACAAGTGATTTATATATGGGACTTACAAGTGATTTATATATGGGACTTACAAATGATTTATATATGGGACTTACAAGTGATTATATATGGGACTTACAAGTGATTATATATGGGACTTACAAGTGATTATATATGGGACTTACAAGTGATTATATATGGGACTTACAAGTGATTATATATGGGACTTACAAGTGATTATATATGGGACTTACAAGTGGTTATATATGGGACTTACAAGTGATTATATATGGGACTTACAAGTGATTATATATGGGACTTACAAGTGATTATATATGGGACTTATAAGTGATTATATATGGGACTTACAAGTGATTATATATGGGACTTACAAGTGATTATATATGGGACTTACAAGTGATTATATATGGGATTTTAACATTATGTGAAAAAAATATGAGACTATCCTAAAAATCTCTAGACAGTTTGTCTTCTTTCTAAGCTTGTAGTCATGTTGTGATTACAGATGTTCATTTACAGAAATCCATATTTATTTCCAGAATTAGGTATTTTTCTTCTTAAGTTTGGAACAGAATACTTGAAGCATGCAGCAGGAAAAGCATTTTGAAGGCTTTTTTCTTTGCATGTTTTGTTATGAATATTTGGCTTATTGCCAATTCCAAAAAATTTCCACTTTTTCTAATTTGAGATTAAAATGTTCCAATTTACCCTCTTAACAAAAATTGGAATCACTGACAGGTAGAGTAATTACTAAAAAAAATAGTAGAAAACTAACTGAATTTATACTCAAAAATGAATTTTCAGAAAAATAAATATTTGGTAGAAAAATTATAATACACAGCAAATTCAGATGTCTGGTCTTTAACTCCACCACTGTTTTCCTACTGGAATCTGATATAGTTTTCTCTTAATTAACAATAGCCTAAATTTGTTGACAGCCAATATTTCATAATAAATGTATTTGTATGATATTATAATTTGTCCTAAATGTCTTAGAATGGTTTGTACTAAATAAAGTATGGTTTTTACAAATATATTAGTATGATATTATAGTTTATACTAAATGTATTACCGATAGTATAGTTTGTACTAAATGTCTTAGTATGGTTTATACTAAATGACTTAGTATGGTTTGTACTAAATGTATTGGTATGAAAGTATTATTTTTACTAAATGTATTAGTATGATTTTAACAGATATATTAGTATGATATTATAGTTTGTACTAAATGTATTAGTGTGATAGTATGGTTTGTACTAAATGTATTAGTATGATGTTAGCTTGTACAAAATATATTAGTATGAGAAGTTTGTACTAAATGTATTAGTAAAACTTTATACAAAATATATTAGTATGACAAGTTTGTACTAAATTTAAACTTTATACAAAATATATTAGTATGACAAGTTTGTACGAAATGTATTAGTACAACTTTTAATTTGTATGAAATGTATTATTATAACTTTGTACAAAATATATTAGTATGACAAGTTTGTACTAAATGTATTAGTATAACTTTTAATTTGTACAAAATGTATTATTATAACTTTGTACAAAATATATTAGTATGACAAATTTGTACTAAATGTATTAGTATAACTTTGTACAAAATATATTAGTATGTCAAGTTTGTACGAAATGTATTAGTATTTTTTGTACTAAATGTATTAGTATGATGTTGTAGTTTCTACTAAATGTATTAGTATGATGTTGTAGTTTCTACTAAATGTGTTGGTTTGATGTTGTAGTTTCTACTAAATGTATTAATATGAAAGTATAATTTGTGCTAAATGTATTAGTATATAGATCACATTGTTTCCTTGAAACCAAAAAAAATATTTTACTTTTTTCAGCTACATGTTTCTTATGTTTTTATTTACAGTTGAAAAAAATCATTTGTAAATGTTGTTGTCTAAAAATATGTATTGAAATCACTTTTAGAATAAAGATGATTTCAGACAAGTCTGACATTCATAGGGAAGTAGGTAATTATTTATTGAGGTCTGTCGTCTAGGATGTTGAATTCAATTTGCCTTTGCCTTTCTACACAACAATAGCGTGATCTGATTGCTAACAATAATTTGGCTTATTTGACTTCTAAATTGCCCAATTATATACTTTGAGGGATGGATTTCAGGGCATCATAATGGAGAAAAACTTATTGCTAGGCAATTGAAAGCACTAGAAAGGCAACAAAGAAAAAATCTATGGTAGCCATTTGTTGTGATCATAGGTTACCCAGCTTTTATAGGCCTGCAGAGTGATGGCAAGGCAAATTTCAGTGCATACAAATAAAGGAAAATATAAGCACTAAGCAGCCATTGCTTATTTTCCAGTTTGAGTTCACAGCTTGTTTGTCTATTATAATTGGTTTTTATTAGAATTAATTTTAGTATTCAGGATGGTAATACATCTGACTTTCATCCTTAGGTCATAAAATCAAAAGAAACAAACAAAGATGTGATATCTTTTGAATCCTTTCATTGAATTATGCCCAGTTAGCTACATGTACTGTCATGTGCCCATGTTTAAGGTTAATTTACTCTGATTGCCTTGGCACTGAAAAATCTACTTCTGTTGATGTTCTGTACACACCAGACCAAACCAAACCTGTTTTCATGTCAAATTTTGAATTTAAAAATAATGTTAGGGTGTTGTGCAAGTAAATGGTTCAGTATGAAAAGTAGATGATAATTTATCCAGCATTGGGTTGATAATGTGAATGCTGTTATATATAAATAATTGTAACAGAAAAGTATCTTGACATCTTTGTGATATTGGCCTGTGGGTTTCAATAAAACATGCAGCTAGGCATTCAGAATCAGATTTAGTTCTGTTTGATCAAGGGTCCTCATCCATGCACAAACATGCACTGTGGTTATGACCTTGAATGGGGGCTCCAATCATTTAAATTTAAATTAATTAACAAATTAATCAGTCATAGAATATAGATTTCTCATCCATACCCTCAACTTACCACAGGAATCTACTTTAAAATTATAAAAGCTTGATGCACATGTAGAGCCTGACAGCATCTTGACCACTCTTAGGAAGTAGTTTGTGTGTCAATTGCATGCCCACTTTTTACAGGCAGTAATTTCTCCAGATAATCACACAAAGGATGAATGCATCTGTGGCATTTGTTTTCTACAAGATATTTTCAGTGTTTTGAGAGGAGCAGTTTTAGTTATATGAGAACATTATCAGTGAATCAGTCCCTTATAGTATGTTCTAACAAATTTGTATGATATAACTTTGAATGAACAAAGATAAAAATTCATAATTATTTATTAACACAGCTGCAGTAACCATGTCTAACGGCAGTAGTGCTACACAGCATGCATTAAAACTGCATGCAACAGCAGAAACATAACCACCATTTACCAAAACCTGAAAATTGTTAGCCATTTTACAACATCACCCAGTCCAGTTGGTAAAGTGAGAGAAGATGAATGATTATGTGGTGTTCCTTCCCATCTGCTGGGGTGCTCTAGTCACACCCTGTCCCTAAATATTTTGTTTGTTTGTTTTTTTTTATGGTTTAACGCCATTTTTCAGCACAATATATAGGCTATACATGGCGGCCAGTATTAGTGGTGGAGGAAGAAACCAGAAAAACCCGGAAAGAACCACCGACCCACGAGAAGCTACTGGCAAGCTTTCTCACTTAACTACATTAGCCGAATCTTAGACTCGAACCCACGCAGACAGAGGTGAGATGGCAGTGGTCCGTAACGGACAGCGCTTTAGACCACTCGGCCACTCGGGGCCCCTAAATATTTTGTTACTATTGAACTCATCAGAATAAATCTCTTATTCAACTGATCACTTTGTTATGTCTGTGAGAGGTTTATATACCCCTTTGTTATACCTAACCCTAACCCCTTTGTCACTGATGATGACAGTGAAGCCAGTATTGCTTCCTGTTTAGTCATGTGACCATTGTTATGACTTGATGTAGCATCTGGGTTCCATTACTAAACATTATCTCTTCGCTGTGTTTTGGATACATGAGAAAGATGATTTTAAAGAAATGAATTAGAAAACTTATGAATTTTTTTAAATTTTCGATTACCAGACAGTTTTTCTTCTCCATATTATAGAGTCACAAAGTTAAGTTCTGTAAATTGCATTATTTAAATGATAGATTGTTTTAAATATCTACAGGTAATGTTCCCTCTAAGCAGCACGTGTGCATGCGCACAGCTGCTCAGGCATCCCTGCACAGCTGAATTGTCAATTTTTGCTCAATCCAACGTTAAATTTTGCTCGTCTCCTTAATGCTTGCGCATTGCAGTGAGCACTGCATGAACATCTACCATTCTCTTAGATGGAACGTTGTCTACAGGCCATGCATAAATAAAGAATCGGATCACTCAGTTGCAACAAGTATTTCACACGTCAAAAGCAGCTGATTAGGCCATTTAAAAAAAGTGTTGTTCTGGTTACATTTGAAAAATATTAGATTCGGTAGGCTGGTACATGTGGGTATGCATGTCAAGAATGATTTAAATCAAGCAAAAACTAGAAAACAAGGATCACTTACATTCTAAATTTAACTTCAGTTATAGTTATATCCCTTTGTTAATTTTTTTTCAGATTGTTTTTCTTCATATATTTTTAGTTTTGTAAAATTAGAAAATGTAGGGTTGGCAAGAAAACTCGGGTAGGTCAGGGAACCAGAACAACCCCTACTTTTCAGTTAGCATGATAGTGACTGTTGTTGAAGTCATGCACTTACATGATTAGATTTGAGGTTTTTTGATACTGTTTCGGGGCTCCAAGTGGCTGAGTGGTCTAAAGCGCTGTCTGTTACGGATCACTGCCATCCCACCTCTGTCTACATGGGTTTGAGTCTCAGATTCGGCCAATATGGGTATGTGAAAAAGCTTGCCAGCAGCTTCTCATGGGTCAATGGTTCTTTCCGGGGTTTTACGCTCCACCATTAATACTGGCCGCCATGTATAGCCTATCTTGTGCCGAAAAATGGCATTAAACCATAAAAAGAAACAAACAAACATACTGTTTTCGTTATGCTCACAGTCAGCTGAATGACTGATGTTCAACCACTCACTTTATTGGTTTATTCTTTAAATATGGGGGGATTTGCAGAATCGCCAGTCCTGGAGTAAGTACAGATTTTCCCAATTTTTAATAGGCTGAAAAGGATAACAAAATCAAAATAATTATGGTAATCACTTCCCCGCCAGATGGAGCATACATAATAGTGTATGATGAGACCTGGTCAATCTAGACACTTTTGTTAACTCATTTTTTCCCCGCAGTTTTACACAAAATGTGTATTTTCACTGAAAAGTATGTTTTAAAAAATGTTTAGATATTGAAACAGTGGGATAAAAAGAGTCCTGATTCATAAGAAATCATTTTTATTATTGAAAGAAAATAACTTTATAATTTATGATATACATAATGTCCGTATCTATCTACAACTTTTACTTTTCTGGTTTTAAAAATCTGGCGAACATAACATTGAAGAAGATGTGATTTGAAGTAAATAATGCCAGTTTCACAGTATACAGTGTTTACTGTGTAACCTTTCTAACAGCTTCTCAGTATACAGTGTTTACTGTGTAACCTTTCTAACAGTTTCACAGTATACAGTGTTTACTGTGTAACCTTTCTAACAGTTTCACAGTATACAGTGTTTACTGTGTAACCTTTCTAACAGTTTCACAGTATACAGTGTTTACTGTGTAACCTTTCTAACAGTTTCACAGTATACAGTGTTTACTGTGTAACCTTTCTAACAGCTTCACAGTATACAGTGTTTACTGTGTAACCCTTCTAACAGCTTCACAGTATACAGTGTTTACTGTGTAACCTTTCTAACAGTTTCAGTATACAGTGTTTACTGTGTAACCTTTCTAACAGTTTCACAGTATACAGTGTTTACTGTGTAACCTTTCTAACAGTTTCAGTATACAGTGTTTACTGTGTAACCTTTCTAACAGTTTCACAGTATACAGTGTTTACTGTGTAACCTTTCTAACAGTTTCACAGTATACAGTGTTTACTGTGTAACCTTTCTAACAGTTTCACAGTATACAGTGTTTACTGTGTAACCTTTCTAACAGTTTCACAGTATACAGTGTTTACTGTGTAACCTTTCTAACAGCTTCACAGTATACAGTGTTTACTGTGTAACCTTTCTAACAGTTTCACAGTATACAGTGTTTACTGTGTAACCTTTCTAACAGTTTCACAGTATACAGTGTTTACTGTGTAACCTTTCTAACAGTTTCACAGTATACAGTGTTTACTGTGTAACCTTTCTAACAGCTTCACAGTATAGTGTTTATTGTGTAACCTTTCTAACAGCTTCACAGTATACAGTGTTTACTGTGTAACCTTTCTAACAGTTTCACAGTATACAGTGTTTACTGTGTAACCTTTCTAACAGCTTCACAGTATACAGTGTTTACTGTGTAATCTTTCTAACAGTTTCACAGTATACAGTGTTTACTGTGTAACCTTTCTAACAGCTTCACATTATACAGTGTTTACTGTGTAACCTTTCTATTTTGAACACTTAAGGGACAGACCTTTGTGTTCTCTTTGGACAAGTTCTTGTAGAAAGCTGAACCATACAAAAAATGGGTTCACATTGTCTTGCTTGAATCAGTCTAATTTATACGTAGTTGTTTAATCTTACAAAATAGAAATTGAAGAAGCTGAATAAAGCCTCTGTAATGAATATTTTATTAGTGTAGTCATTGTGATAATGCATATTGTTTTTCCATTTTCCATAAATGTCTTCTTGGTCCCTAGACCAAATATTTCATTATCAAAGCCTCATTTCTTGCATTACAAATTTTCTTGTCAATTTTTTGATCTGAAATTCTGGTACTAATGAAATAGAGAATTATTAATATCACAATCTAAAATTTAGAGAATTATTAATATCACATATTTGTTTCTTTGATATTCAGGTCATGATGGGCATTGCTTGCAAAGCGTTTTTAATGCATGGTCCTTAGTGGAAACATTTACATAACAACTATTACATACTGGCACAACACACTCTCTTTCTAATGCTGATCACAGGAGCCAATTAGCCTAAAACTGATGAATGTTCTAAAATCTTTCATACTATTTGTTATATGAAACCACATTATAATTGATTCTTTGTAGATAAGAATTAAAATAGCATAAAATGAATTAGGTAGTAGTAGTACAACAAATTTTGATCAATTTAATGGATTTTATGACCATATTTTGCATTAAGAGGGATAACTCTATACTGACAGGGTTTATAGTGATGAACATTTGTAGTTCTTAAGTATATATCATACAATTACTGTTTATGTAAAACCATAGAATCTTTTTTTTAATATTTAAATTTAACAATTACCTTATATACTTGATAATAAGTCGTCAAACTGCAAACAAGAAAGATCCTGATCTGCCAATGCATACTATGTCTACAGATCAGGGTCTGTGTTGTTTGTTCTACTGATTACTCCAAACAAACTGCACAGACCCAGATCTGCAGGTGAATTATGTGATGGCTGATTTGGTTCTATTTAGACTATTTATAAGCTAATATATATGGTAAGAAATAAGTTTGAGGTTTTAATGAAAGTGTTATCTGCAGGTCAAGCAAATATATCTTCACAGGATTCCAGTTGTTATTTGTTTTTCTCCCATCCATTGTGACTAAAACGTTAAGTTTTTTTTAAAAATGCATTTGTATTGATTCCCAGAGGTTTAATGGAATTGTAAATACAGAGTAGGGTCATATTAATTTATAATGTGACTTTCTATAATTCTTTGTAGGGCCTAACCGAGTAGATAATTTTCGCCGAGTACCGAATCCGAGTATTTGGATGCACTATTTGCCGGATCCAGGCACGAACCGAGTAGTAGATGCTACTCCGGAGAGTACCGTTTGTTTCATTATCATATGCGTAGCTTAAACTTTTCGGGTACCTCCTATTAGATGAAAGTTTTTATTATTAACTAAAATTATTATGTATTAAAAAGCTTTTTTTTTAAAGTTCGTTATTTATTGAATTATTTTACTTGTAACCATTTGTGCGCGTATTATTTGCTGAGGCGAATGCTTCCGAATAGTACCGAAAAACCTGATATTCGGCCGAAGCAAATGTCCAAGGCGATTTCCGGTTAGGCCCTAATTCTTTGTTTAAAATCTCTGAAGCAGTGTTACTAAAGGCAGTTTCTTTTCTTTGAATTTTGAAACCCAATAAGAGCTTTGGAAGCAGAATTAGATATTTTATGTGTAGGTAACAGGATTTACTTCAGTTTTTTGGGCCATTGGCTGTGAGCGAGCTCTTTTGAACAACATTACGTAAGTGGCCATTACATTTGTGATTTTATTGGTTGCAATACAAGTTACTTGGCAACATTTATTGTATCAGATTTCCCTAGCCAATAGTAACTGTGTCATAGCAATGTTGTCTGTGCTTCTGTCTGTCATCGTGAACAGTAATCTTCTTTTTTGATAGCTTATTTATATTTATTTGGTGATCATTCTCATGCAGAGTCATCTTGTGATTAGGGTCAGGAATATCACTAGCTTCAAAAGGTTATAAATAATTCATGGTCATTGGCTTTCAAGAGAGAATCGACAAGACAGTTACATTTTGATGTCCTAAGAAACTTATTTTGAGCCAGTATAAAACTGAAATAAAGGGAAACCTATATAGGACACTGGGGATCATACAGTATTGTTGTTTATTAGCAGGTGTCCATTAAATTAATGTTTAATGCATCAAGAAAACAGATTGTATTGAAGTAGATTTTATAGTTTCCTTTGAATGACTTTGTAATGAAATTTAGTTAATGAGGTAGATTTATAATTCTTGCTTTGCTATAGTATTTTCATTTTTAGCTCAGTTAACTAGAAAGTAATTAAAACTTTGTATATTATTGAAATGCAGAATATTGCCTTAAATTAGAAGGCCAGGACATGCATGCCATGTGCCTCTTCACATTAAAGTTTAAAATAACTTTTGAAGATGATAATAGTGCCACCACTCCTATTAGAAAGTGTTTAATATATATCCTATGTCCTGCTAACATGGATTTGAAAATAACATGAGTGTTAGTAACTATAAATTTTATGTTGCTTTCATCTGCCCATACATAAGATCTATTCTAATCAGACTTCCGAACAGTTATCCTCTATATTTTTTAGACTCTTGTAGGAAATTTTTGTCTGATTTATCTGTTTTGTTGTATTTGACCCAGGGCTATATCTATATATATTCCTACCTTTTATCAGTATACTGTATATACTCACTTATAAGTCAGGTCATGCTGTAAACAACATCGACCCACTGACCCATTGCATAGCATGCCAGCAGATCAGGCTCTTTGTTGTTAGATCTGTTGATTACTACTAACAAACTGCATAGACCACTTCTGCTGCCACATCATGTGACAAAAAAAATCTGGGTTTATGCAGTTTTCCGAAAGACTTAAAAGTGAGTATATATTGATCATGGTATATTTACATGGCCCAGCACAGTAAATTGCCCGAGGAAAACAGTGGTTTGCATCTACACATTACAGGATCTCGAAAGAAGAAAGTTTTACTTTTATTTTATTAATCAGTTTACTAGGAGAAACATTAAGATTTGACTTGCATAAATGCTGTGATTTATTCTGTAAAGATATTTTTGTACCTGTAATCCTTTTGTTGAGCCCACCTGCCAGAAGCTTGACAAAGCTATCACTTAAGTATCAGACTATCTGTATGTCTTAATCTATCTGTACACCCTAAATTTAACTTACTGTTAAATATATTAGCCCACTGTTAATATTTTTTCTTTTTCTTTCTAGCTAAATAAATGTGGACTCGGTGTAAATGGAGATTCTTCATTCCTGAGAGTACAAAAGTAGACAAATATTGTAAATCTATAGACATTACGAACATAATCAAATTTTCATGTAAATTGGGTGCATTTGCAACTTGACATGGTCTCATTTCTGATTGGCTTTGTGTGTATTGTATATGTAATGTATTATTTGTTGCTTCAGTTAATGTGACATTCAAAACATTTTGATGAAATTTAATTTATGGATTTTACATGTACATGTAATTGCCAAAACTGTCATGTTTGACAATTTACTAGAAAACATTTTTTTCTTTAGAGAAGAGAGGAGAGTTATGAAATGGAACCTGTTGCCTCCATACATATGCTTACATAGAGAAGATTATTGATCCAGCCCCACTTAAGCCAAATTCTCTTACATATAATAAATCCCCTGTTTAATGCCAGAATTATTTCAATGCGCCAGTTCATCAGAGCTCCACTTAAAGCCCTTTTCTGTCCCTTTCATATAAATACCGCGATTCAGTGCCATTCATTTGAATTTGCTGATTCATCAGGGGATTATCAGAATGTATTCTACTTGCACTGAATCTCCAGAGTCTGTTTTTCATGCCACTAATTCAGGTCAAATAGCCTTCGGAGAAAGTAGATTTTAACTCTTTTCCCAGATGATATGGTACTGATCCCATCTTTCCTGTACAGTTTACAAGCAATAAATGCCTTAATGGTAAGGCATACCAGTTTACTTGCACCAGTGCAAACAATCAGTAATAATAGTTAATGTGCCATGTTTGCAAGGAAAATAAAGTTGAATTTAGACCAATATCATTTCTGGCATTAAAATGTTTCTATTTTATCCTCTCCCCTAATGTGATAACTGTCTCGTGTTACTTTTCAATGCCATCTTTGGTTCAAGAACATCTGATTTGTTGTGGCTGAATTGCTATGAATCTGTCTGCATTTTAAGATCAGAAAATGGATAAGTATTTGCAATTCATGGAACAGCAAAACTATTTACATATCACCTTTAGGATCATTATGACCTCTAGAATTGAAAGATGAATTGCACTTGGGTCATGGAATCTGTGAGCTACATTTTAAAGTTTGGCAAATAATATATTCCTATCAAATGGACTCCTAATATTTGGAAATAAGTGGTCATATATATAACTTTGGTTTATTTTGGAAAGCAAAGGGTTTGACATGGACATAGTTTCTAGATTTAACCCTTGTGAACCCATTCCACAGTGATAATTGTACAATAAGAAGCATCAGCAAAGAGAACAGATACATTGACTTGTAGATGAAGCTTGGCTAAGTCTCCCGTCAGAATGCACTGAAGCCATTATTGAACATTGATGGCTTAGAAGGGAAATTGGATCTTGGTTTTAGCCTGTGTAGCCATCCATACCAGGGCTTTTGTGAGACATGGTGAAGATAGTATCAGGTGTGACAGTTAGTAAGACATTGCTCTGAGTTCTGGAATGAACAATGTAAATTGAAGATGATGTAGAGTTCATACACGAAGATCAGAGCCAGGTCCTTATTTTGAGCTTGTGTGGATATGGTAGGTAATGATACATACTTGGAATAACAAAGTTTTCATGGGCTTAAAATGCCAAGAGTTGATTAAGAAAACTAAATGTACAATCATTTCATGCACATCAATTATCAGAAACATGGTATTGTAAAATTAATTGTAATTTTTGTGCTGGATTTACTGCTGGTTAAAACTTAATTTGATGCTGCTTAAGTAGTGTGACAGTAGCAATATGTTCTTCAGGTGTTTAAGGATTTTTGCTGTTTAAGGGAAAAGCAACACAAAAGTTATATCATAACAAGGCAAGTAATAATAAAGTGTCTTACTTAAGGACACACCATGCTAGCAAATCAAAACTGATTTGATGACAGTGACCAAACTCAGGAGTCCAATATCTATTACTGAATGAGGGAGACTTTCTAATAAGGATAAAATGTTTAATATTACCCTACCTTAGGTAGACCTTGATTTATTTAAACAATTAGTCACTCAGTGAAGTATCAGAACTCTATAGTAATCCAATCCATTTCTCAATACACGTCTGTCGATCAGACCTCAGAAGACTACAGTAAGCAGTATTATCTGTCATTATTTATTGTGGAGTTATAGCCCTTTGATGTTAACCAAACTGTTATTACAGATGGTTAACTCTTCTAAGGATTGTTGTGCAAAAATTTGGTTTACAGCTTTACATCTTTATGAGACCTTTTAGTTATTATTTCCAGCATTTGACAATTTCAGTTGTAAGAGTTATTTCCCCTGATTGCCTCTCCTCCTGACATTTGGTCATTGAAGTGTTTTTGCCATGGAATGTGGATTTCAACTAATTTCATGGCCCTTAATTTCCACATAATCATTATGATTTAGAAGAGTCATGACCCCTGATTTCCACATTATCATTATCATTTAGAAGTCATAACCCCTGATTTTCACATTATCTTTATCATTTAGAAGAGTCATGACCCCTGATTTCCACATAATCATTATCATTTAGAAGAGTCATGGCCCCTGATTTTCACATTATCATTATCATTTAGAAGAGTCATGACCCCTGATTTCCACATTATCATTATCATTTAGAAGAGTCATGACCCCTGATTTCCACATTATCATTATCATTTAGAAGAGTCATAGCCCCTGAATGGCCATACTGCTTCATGACTTTACTATAGCAGATGGATTTCAAAACAATTTATCATGCACCCAGATATATTGATGAAGCCTTGAATAATTTGGATATCCACCATTGCATGTCAACATTTTCATAATTTTTGGATTCCCCAACAGAAATACAACTGCTTAAGAGGGGCCCTGAGAGGCCGAGTGGTCTGAAGCGCTTTCTGTTACAGATCACTGCCATCTCGCGTCTGTCTGCGTGAGTTCAAGTCTAAGATTCAGATAATGTAGTTATGTGAGAAAGCTTGCCGGTAGCTTCTCATGGGTCAGTGGTTCTTCTGGGGGTTTTAGGGGTTCTTCCTCCACTAATAATACTGGCTGCTATGTATAGCCTATCGTGTACTGAAAAATGGTGTTAAACCCTACAAAAACAACAACAACAACAACAACTGCTTAAATTCCTGCTATGCAAATTGTAGTATGTGGGACACTTAGTGATATAAAAAATATTGTAGCAATAGGAACAAACAATGTGAATGTATATCTTCACAGTGCGTTTCAGATGTGGTGTGGTGGGGGGGGTGAAGTATTTTGATTTTTAATCTAGCTTTAACAATTTTTTAGTCATATTGCTACAATGTCTACCATGTTACAGTTTCTAGTGATGTCTAGCACAGGCATATGTCACAGACATGTAGCATAATGTCCCACCCAGTCACATGATCCTGACACCAGGCCGACCAGTCCTAACACTTAACTATTTATGCTGTTTGCCAAGTGGGCAGTTGCTAGCATTATAATTTTATAAGTCTTTGGTATGACTCTGCATGGGTTCAAATCCATGGCCTCCCGCATCCGAGACGGATGATGTAACCACTTAGGCAGCTAGAGTGATCAGTTTACTTGTAACAGATTACATAACCCATAATAGGTTTAACATTCAGCTAGATGAATATACAAATCTTACGGAGAACATACATGTACCCTAAATGTTGTCATGTGATTAAGCAGCAGCTGAAGATTTAATACTTTGTGTATTAGTGACCACTGAGCACAATTTTGGTACATCCCTGTCATTAATTCCGCTTTAGAAGAGTTCACTGCAAGACCTGAAAAGCATGATGCTAACTTCTTAGCGTGTATATGTGAAAATACATGTATACTGTATAACAGCTTTCTTTCTTTGATAATTTGAAAATACATGTATACTGTATAACAGCTTTCTTTCTTTGATAATTTGAAAATACATGTATACTGTATAACAGCTTTCTTTCTTTGATAATTTGAAAGTATTATAAAATTAGAGATTAGAAAGTTTTATAGTTATTTTATTAAAGAAACAATTGATCTTAGTTACCGGAGATGTATAATTGCATTATGGTGTTTACGTTGAAGAATTTTCTGAAACTATTAATTGCTAGTTCTTTTCTTCTGATCACAAGAGGATTTCAGGTTTGTAGCATAACCTGACTGGGACTGGAATCATACAAGTTGTTCACCATGGAGACCAGTAATGAACATTGCAGATCCATTACCTTGGTATTATATTATTTGATCACATTTGTCAGATTACATGGCTTTCCATATAGTGTATTATTTCTGCCAAAAATTACTTCAAGTACCCAGTTATTTGTGTAGTGACACATGATAATCAACATATTATTTCCAGCCAGGGATCTGTAAGTATGCTGTTAGAGGCAGGAATTATTACTGAACTATAGTTTATTAACCATCATGACAGTAGTCCTAACTCCATTTAGAAGAGTCCTGGTATTAACCATCATGACCTTAGTCCTGACTGATCCATTTAGAAGATTGCTGTTGTATAAAGCTAAGAGACTCGTCCAGTTTCAGGAATTTGGCCCATTCTCAGTTGACCGTTCCAAAACACAATGATTTAAGCATTGCTTATCATGTTATATCTTTGGCAATAGGCAAATTTATCATGTCAGCATTTAGGCTAGAGACTTCTATAAATCAGTATTGATTAACTTAGATGGAAAGTAAGTCATAGTGACTTACTTGAGAAGCATGAAAAGTCATGCACCTTATTAGTCATTGTCTGTATGAATTTATTTTCTGGCATTGTAATGTTTTAAAGTTCATAATATTATCAGAGTTGTACAAGTATTTTTAAAATATTTTGTTTCTCTTAATGCTTAAATTAAGCTCTTTTTGTACTGTACATGGCAAGAAATAAGAGTTTTCAAATGTGGCATCTATAAGCTCTATGTCCTCAAAAGAATATTTGAGTAATCCAAAAGAAATTCTCGCACTTCCTCAGAAATAAATAGATACTGTGAAGATAACTCAGGAATTATGTTTTATAATTCTTGATTCCTGGCAGATTATAAGTTGAAACATTGCTGTAAAAATAAATAGTTGTCAACTAAGCAGGAGAATTAAACAATTTCTATTAAGAAATTTTTTAGATGTTTAGTGAAATGTTGGCCTCACCCATCTTTTTTCAAAATCTGTTATTTATTTTACACAGATTAAACAGCTAGTTATATCTGTCTCTCCATCTGTCAGTGTATATCATAATTTTCCTTTCTTTGAGGTAGAGAAAAATTAAGAGAAATCACCAAAATAAGATAAATCACCATTCTTGGATATGCATCCATGGCATGGAATGAACTTTTTTCCCCCAGTAAAAGCAGTATTTTGATGGTTGTAATATTGTCAGCTAGCATAAATCATTTATTTTTAATGTCCACTAGCATATTTCAATAAAGTTGAAATTTGATTTCAAAATGTCACCATCAACAAACTTCTTTTTGATTTTTTTTTTTAGCAAACAATATCAGAATAAATTGTAACTAGCAAAACGCTAGTTTGCTGGTGTCATTTTCAGAGCCTGCTAACCGCAAAAAATTGTCCTTAGTCCAACCAAATACTTTTGTTTTTGGTCCAACCAAATGCAGATGATTTTGGTCCAACCAAATACTTTTGTTTTTGGTCCAACCAAATGCAGATGATTTTGGTCCAACCAAAATGCAGTTGTCCTTGGTCCAACCAAACACAGTTGTCTTTGATCTTACCAAATGCAGTTGTCCTTGGTCCAACCAAACACAGTTGTCTTTGGTCTAACCAAATGCAGTTGTCCTTGGTTCAACCAACTGCTAGAGTTGATTTTTGACTGAACTGGGTGCATCCTAAACATGCTGAATGGAGTTGGCTTGTTGCAAAAGAAGCATAAGATTATCGTTTACAAGAAGAAAAGATGAAATATTAAGTGAAAACCCAGCTACATTTATTTCCAGAGAAGAAAATTATAAAGTAAAATGTAGCAAATGAATTAAAGATGAGAATGGTTACTCATTAGATTAAAGAATTCAAGTCCCAATGTGGAAGGCTGCCTACAGGGAAGGCTGACAATGATCACATGCATTATCCGGTCATTGATTTATTAATTTCTGCAATAAATTTCAATTTTTTTAAAACATTATGTACTTAATATCTGTAATTCATAACCTCCTGCTGTTATGTAGCTTATTCTTCTCTAGAAAGAAAATAAATTCAGTATCTTTTGGGGGTGACTAGAGAAAAATCTAACTTGTGACCCTGGCCATTCACTAGCCTTCAATCGTTTTCAGTTGCCACCATCATTGATTTAACTTACTCTTTGCCTCCACTTTGAATAATACATCACAAATTGAGCACTTTCATTATGTGCATCATCTGAAATTTTTATACTGTGAAATTACCCAATATAAATTATTATTCCTGTTTGGAATTGGCTTGCTTGAGTTTTTTTATTGTCATTGCTTTGTTAAGATTTGTTTTATAACCTAACATTTATGTAATAGAATCCACCATGGAAACAATAGGATGCAAGAGTGGTGTTGATCTTTTGTAACTTGGGGTATCCATAAAACTTTGGTACCTCCTCACTAGTGGGATAAATTTGTATTAATCTTATCTTTCATCTTATCTTTCATCTGTGTCTTTAGAGTATTGATGAACTTACTTTGTATTTAATGGTGGGATCCTTATTTTCACTTCACAGATGTCTTATCATCAATCAAAAGTGTCCTCATTTTTTTTTGTTGTCTCTCATGTTCATAATCATGGTTGCTATACACTTCTGCACAGAAAGTATCAAAATGGAATCATGTCTTTTGAGATTGATGAGTGCTTCATTTTCTTGGTAGCTAATATTCTGTGTTTTTGGTTTCTCTGAAATCAGGGCTTCTTCAGGATTGGCCATATCATATCCTGCAAATTCTGTGGAATTTGTCAAAATTTCCTTAACTGGAATATTCTTCGGATAATAAAAAAATTCAATCCCTTCAGCATGGACTTCCTTTTCTAATCAAATTCTGACCAAAATATTGACCACCCATCTGTTTTGATTTATTTCACTATCAGTGTTAGGCTTATTCAAACTGGATCATTCTTTGCACTTCAGCATGTTAAATTTCTTCAAGTGTTTGGATTTAGTATCATTGAATACTCTGTTGTGCGCATGTGTCAGAGTAAAGTTCTGAAATAAAATCTGGTAAGCAAGTGTTTCATCTATATGATAATTTCCTGATGTCTATCTAAACATTTTGTTAATGCTTAAATCACAATGTTTAATCCTTTGATTAAGAAGTTTGAGCTCAGTGGAATGGACTGTCCTTGTTGCTATGATACGTCCGATAGAACAATACTCTGAGGAGGAAAATAAGAGAAGCTACCAAAATCATGGAGGGTGAACCAATGTTGAACTGTGAATTTGGATTGGATTCCCACCATTATACAGAAATGTTTTGTCATGTGGTAAGCATTTAGTTGATCATGTGACTCCAGTCCAGAAGTCATTCCTCTGATGAAGGATTTTGGATAAGGTCGAAAGCTAAGGGGTCATAACTTGTTATGCTACAGAAACGTATCTGATCATAGTTTCATTAATAGGCATGGGGTTGAGTTGATGATAATTATTTGTCTACTATGTTCAAATATTGCTCATGTCATTATGATTAATACTCAGTGTTTTGGATTTATTAATTGAATTAAAGAGACACCTTGGCAGTTTTGATCTTGCTGTTGAACCACACAACTACTCTTGCATAATGCTTCATAGATGTTTTTGTTCTTGTTTTTTTTTTTTGAAGCAAATTATATTCAAGGTGTGGGCATAAGAAAGCCACATGGATACCAGGACCCCCACCTGTTTAGCTTGTACAAACTGTAAAAGGACAGCTGGTTGTCCATTTTTTAGTATTTGATCAGTCAGGGTCTGGGACCTTACTAAAAGTAGATGGACATGCAAAGGAGGAAAAAAGGGCATTTTTGGGGTTTTCCTTGCAGTATCTCAGGTCTCAAGACAGAATTAGAGAATTGTAAAAGGAAACACAAGGCTCATGGGCCCCCTCCCAAGTGAAGAACTGTTTTTTCATTGCTTTGTCCTATGGGTCTTAAATTAAGATTGCAAAAATCTCTGTGGAGACAAAAAAGGTCTCTCAAGGCGGGGAAATAAGTGGCGGAGAGTGAGTTGTGCCCTCCATGTAGGAGAGGAGCAGCACCCTTGACTGGGCCACAGCTGTGTTAGCTGTGAGTGAGGTGCCCCCAGTATGTCATACTGTAAAGAATCTATACTGTGGGAGTTCACCATGGACAAAATGTTGTGTGGTTCAGACTCATTATCCAGTAGTATATATTAGCCAACTTATCCACTCTTGATGAATGCTTGTAATTTTTGCCCGAGACCCAAAATTATCTTCGAGATCATTTATGCAATTTATTTTATTATGTCTCCTCAGTGAGATAGTAGACTAGGATATACTATGATTGTGGCTTTAGATTTATGTTTCAGATGTTGTCTACATTTCATTCTAGTATATCTCCACTGTGATATAGTAGACAAGGACATATTGTGATTATATCCTTAGATTTATGTTTCAGATGTTGTCTACATTTCGTTTTATTGTGTCTCCAATGTAATAGTGGGAAGAAGAATTTTGTTATTGACCATCTGTATATTCATAATCCCTGTATGTCCATATATCTATTCCAAATCAATTTTATCACAGTAGCACAGAACTTACATATTAAACTAATAGAGCCATTGTGTGTTATACATTATTTTACAAGAACAACAGCAGCATAATAATAATAATAATAATAATAATAATAGTTTCAAATGGCAGCTTAGTTAAAATTCAGAGGTTTCTAGTCTCCTTAAGACCCTCAGATAGTCCATTAGCATATCAGTAATTTCTAGTGTCGGAACAGAATTATGGCGGTTGTGCAATTTAAATTGGTAACAAAAGATGTCTAATTGGTAACAAAGTAATGTCAAAAACACGTCAGAAAATTATAGATGGTGATTAACATAGAATTATAACAATTATTCAAAATGTATAGATCAGACACATATTTCTTATTAAGCATGCTTAACCAAAAACCACTTGATGTAGACAAATGAGATATGGTAGACACATTTGTATCATTGTGTAGATGACAGATTTTCAGACCCATACAGCAATTTTTATGTAGCCCAGGCTAATGGAATTTAGTGAGACATGGCAGTCAGCTTTTTAGCAATGGTGCTGGTATGAACAGTTATTAGTTTTCCTCACTGTAAGACCAAGTGAGCATGGTCATTAAAATGTGTAATGTACATCAACTATCTTCATGCATAAAAAATTAAATAGAAATTAAAGTGCTCTTGTTACGTGCTTAGGCTCGAATAAACAGTAACATAGAAAGAGTGAAAATAACAAGCTTGTAAAAACTTAATAAACAATTTATTAAGCACAAATATTTTCCAGAAAATAAAAAATAAAATTTACAGTTTTAAGAATCGATTCCAAAATTAATCCAAAAATAATTCAAAATATAATCCACTAGTGAAATTGCAAAAGTCCTGGTAATAAAATGTCCTAATAATTCCAAGTTCGAATCTTAGTGAAGCATCCAAGATGGAAGATGATGTCATGTGATGTAGTCAGTTCTGGTCTTATGAAATTCAATGAGTACAATTATTTTCCAGATAAATAAGAAAATAAATCCTCTTGATCCAAACGAATTAAAATAATTTCCAGTACAGGGTAATTTAAAATAACTCAAAACAACACAACTTAGTATTCTAACAGCCCAACTCCTACTAAATAGTTCACTCCAAAACATAATTTATATACCTGTTTTTACGTAAACAAGAAAGATGCCACATGATCTTCTAGAATCTTTTAGAACAAATTTACATTAAAAAAATCTCGTACTCACCGTATGATCCAATTAAAAAAGAAAGATGTTTATAACAAGGCTCCATAATGTCCTTGGAATCAAGCAATCATTTTAAAAGCTTGTTTACAACTGTGAAGCCAGGTCAGAAATGAGGTCAACACCTGGTGTTTATTCTTAGAGTACAGGTCATCCCACTTTCTAAAAAAAAATATCTCAATGAATGAATCTTAAACTTAAAATGTCAAATTTAAATTTGACAAACAAACAATTAAAATAAAAAATAAATGACTTAAATCAAATATACGTAACACTCTGCTAACGAAAATTTCTTAACCAACTGTTCATGGATTGTTTCTTTGGCAGAGATGAGTGGTATCAGGCTCATTTAAATCTCTTGATATGCTTTTGGATAACTTTTTTTCATTAAAACACTTTTCTTCAACACTTTTATTTATTCTTATGGTGTTACCTATTTAGGCTCTTTTAAACAGTACAAAGAAAAAAGAGAAGACAACAAGCTTTGTAAAATTTAATAAATTTATTTCCTTTAAAAACAAGGTAAAAATGAGAAAAAGAACTTACCATTTTACAAATCGTATGCAAAAATAATTCAAGAATTAAAGTCCTAGTAATAAAATATAATGAAACTGAGTTTGAATTCCAATGAAATTCAAAATGGAAGGTGATGACTTATGATGTGGTCAAGATTGTCCTGATGTGTCAACATTTCTTTGTTGTTGAATCACAGAAAATTATATTCTAGTTTGAATTCTGTATAAATTTCAATAACTGTTTTTGTCCGATAAATAATGCAGAGCACAAGTATTTTCAGGGGAAAATAATCTTTTGGAATCCAAAAAATTTGAAGAAAACAAAATGATTAGCCCCCAAAACACAGGGCACAACATGAAACACTTCTCCAGTGTTAAGGCACAGAATGACTATTACTTCTCAATACATCAATATTATGTCTTAGTAAGGAGCAAAACAGATGCCCTGATGAGTGTCACATGATCATGTTTCTAGAACAACATTGAATCTTTTTACATGACTAACATCATGTATGGCCTCGATTCCACTTTATGAAATTTACTGTGAGAACAATTTTTTTTTATTAAAAAAAAACAGTTCACTTCAATTCAAACTGATTCTGAATCAAGGTCAGGAACTAGTTCAGCATTAGGTACAAAGTTTATATTATTAGTGTTTACGAAAACAGTCTGGTCAAACTGAACTGAATTTCTGGAAAATGAATTTCAGGAAAATGTCAAAACCAATAAATAAAATTATATTACAATAGCTTGTAATGGAATATAAAAATTAAAATTAACAAACAAATCAAATCAGATATAATTAAATCAAGTATACATTAAAATGACAATGAATCATTATAACCCTGAGACAGTTCATTCTGCTTCAATTCTGCTTGCCTTTTAGCCCAGCTCTACAAAGAATGTACATATTAGTAAAAATTTAAGGCCTTGATATTCAAGACTATATACTGATTGGGATATGCAAACAGCAATCCAAGCTACATTAAGTTGGATCTTAGAAGCATTTATGAGATTAAGTGTGATACTTTTTTTGTTTATTCAGTAAAAATGACATGCAAAAAACTCAGACCTGTGAATGATAGGGTTGTAGCTCTTTTCCTGCACACAGTTCTGGCAGAGGGGGCCCCGAGTGGCCGAGTGGTCTAAAGCGCTGTCCGTTATGGACCACTGCCATCTCACCTTTGTCTGCGTGTGTTCGAGTCTAAGATTCAGCAAATGTAGTTATGTGAGAAAGCTTGCCAGTAGCTTCTCGTGGGTCGGTGGTTCTTTCCGGGGTTTGTCCGGGTTCTTCCTCCACCATTAATACTGGCCCCATGTATAGCCTATATTGTGCTGAAAAAATAGTGTTAAACAAATTTAAAAAAAAAAAAAAAAAAACAGTTCTGGCAGACTTGTGGCACAGTTTTGATACACTTGTGGCAGTGTGTTAGGTTGTAGCTCTTTTCCTGCATACAGTTCTGGCAGACTTGTGGCACAGTTTTGATACACTTGTGGCAGGTTGTTAGGTTGTAGCTCTTTTCCTGCACACAGTTCTGGCAGACTTGTGGCACAATTTTGATACACTTGTAGCAGGTTGTTAGGTTGTAGCTCTTTTCCTGCACACAGTTCTGGCAGACTTGCAGCACAGATTTAGTATATTTGTGATACAGTTCTGGTACCAAAGTTGTTGGGTTCTGGCTACTTTCCAGTAGACAGTTTTGGAATTTTCTGGTTTACATATAGGTAGTTTGTAAAAGAATAATGTAAATCAAGACATTTGTTGGCCAGCATAAAACTTTTATGAATTCAGTGGACAAACTAAGTTATATATCTGACCAGTGACATTTATTTTGTAAACAACATAATGCATAACTAATATTTCTCTGTGAGTAAAGATTAGTAATTTAGATCATTATTATTATAAGTAAACATATTTATTTGAATCTGAGTCAAGGATATAGTTTTTCACTTGAAAATTCCTAAATTAGTTTAAATCTTTGTATGTTTTACAGAGGAGACTGACCTACATCCTGGCTCTATTAATGTGTCTTAGCTGTTTTAATAATGTTGTTTACTTTAAATATTACTAATTCATGACTTAACATATGAAGAATCAGTCTTATTGCTATATGCAGTTTTTAATTAGGGTAGATTTTTTAAAATTTAGATTATTATTCACTCAAATTAAAACACTGCTCAATAATATTATTGAACTAAAATATTAATTTGGAATTATAGTGAAGCCAGTCGTGAACATTTTGGATTCTGTTATTGTTATATATAAAAGAGCTATTAACACCAGGGATGAAGCAATACACACTTGCTGCATATTGATATGATTCACAATACACAGTTGACAATACTTTATTGATACACATATTCATTTTATTCAGGTCTTTCTATCTTCTTAGAAGGTCTATTAGTGGTAAGTGATGCTCTTGTGTATAATTTACTGGACACATTTCCAGTATGCATATTACAGACAGACATGTATTTTAGCACCTATGATATGCCATTCATATCCATGACAACAAAAATACATTCAAATGGACTACCTGTTAGTTGTCAGTGATTTGTATTCAGCATTTTAGGCCTTATCAGGCTGCTCCATCTAATTTAATGCAGGACTCACTGCAGCCACCAGACAGATGTATTTTTTATCAAACTATGTTTACGTCTTAATTTGTTTCCCATTAGTTTTCAGTTTAGCTATGTTTTGTAGCATATGATCCCACAGAGCTAAACTGTTTGAGAAAAGAAATGAAAATTGCATTCTACTTTTGAATTGAATTTACTTCAGTTTATCTTTTCTACAATTGCTGAAAGGGTGATTGGCTGGCCTGCCATTAATTTTGTTCATCCAGCATGCACATCTGACTCAGGGAGTCACTCATTTTGGTTGTTCTAGGTAGCCTGTATTTTCAGCATCAATTTGTAAAACTTCCTTGTTGCAAGTTCAAATTACAAGATAATGCTTGTTCCATGGCACAAATTATGCCCATCAAATTTAGTTTAACAACCATTTATGTCATTTGATTTACAATGCAAATGGCAAGTTTCAGGTCAAATTTCATTTTGGCTCTTCTGTCAGTATATACATGTGCTGCAACAACTGTCTCATATGAATTCTCAATTAAAAGAATAACAAGGCAAATGACAATTTATGGCTATTGCTGAAGATTAAAATAACTTGCACACAGTATTGTTTTCCTCCACTTGTATTGATATGTGTATCATTACAGCAAAACATGAATCATTTCACTGTAGTAATAGCACAGTACCTCATTCAAGGCCAATGGCACATTAGCACATTTGAGACTTCAGACAATTCAATACAGTGAGTATGGGAATTTTTTTTGAAAATTACTGGAATTTAATTAAAACTTAATACATTTGGACTTTTCATAGCTTTTTAGAACTCTTTGAGATTTTATTCACAATTCTGTAAGTTAGTTCAACTTGTATTCTTGGGAAATAACTAATTTGTTAAATTTTACATAATTTCTTGGTTTTTTACTCTTTTCTGTTAATTAGTTTAAGACCAAAGAGTAGTAACATATAATTGGCAATTGTTATGTTGTTTGTATCCCAAAATATCTAATTGTATATGAACACATTTGTCATCTGTTAATGTGTTGGTACTTGGATTGTTTTAAACAGCAAAAGCTATGTGAACTGAAAGACAGCTTTTAGGTCTTCTGGCTAATGGCTGTTATAGCCTCACATTGTTTACCTGTAATTCTCATATTTAACTTTTCCTGGATGATTTCTGCACACATAATTGAACTCTTTAAAAATAAAATTGTGATTGTTTATATTTGATTATGGAAAACTGTAAAATGAACATTTTATCCTTGTTGACGTTTCTGACACATCTTTAGTTATATTGATTAATCATCATACATGTACTACACATGTACTACTAATTTTTGTTTGCTAAATTTTTATTCATGCTTAAATTACAGTAGAACCTATCTTAAAAGACCACCCTTTCTGCCTTAAAGGTATGGTTTCTCAAGACAGGTGGTCTCACATAGCAGTGGTCTTTCAAGACCGGTTTCACTGTATATAATGAAAATATCATATAGCATATTATGTATGATGTGGGTGCAACAAGCGAGGACCCAGCCCAAAAATGAATAATCCATACAACGATTACTGAGCTAGGATAACAGCTACCTTAACAATTATTACCCAGAAAACAACTACCTGAACAGTCAATTCTATATTTGTTTTAAAGATTGAACTATAATGTAGAAATTAGTAACCAAAATTTCTGTTTTTTTCTTCGTCTCTTTTTTTTTTTTTGGATGAAATTCCAAAACCAGAGATTTGCTAAAATTTAATGAGCCTTAAGTAAGGTGATTTACAGTACTAATGTTTTTTAAAATTATTTTCTTTCTTTTTTTTCATGTGAGAGCGACACAAGTCGACTTCACAAACTTTTGTATCTACCATATAAAATAAAATTTTGATCTTTATGCTATTTTTTATATTGTGATTTTTTTAAATTATCTTTTATGATGAGTTTAATAAATTTGGACAGCCTGACACTCAGTGTAGGATCCCTTCTGTATTCTTAGTGAGTTGCCCGTTGGGGCTGTCAAAAAGAAAGTGTCATCTGATTCGCCTGAAAGAAACTTGGAGCTTGCCAATGAAATCCAGCATTTTAAAGTTATTGAAAACATTTTTACTATTTAATGCATACACATTTTTTGCACACATTGGTCAACATACTCACTTTTTAGTTTATGAAACAGATGACTCAAATGGATCAAATTTACATGTACAGTACTAGCATATAACCATTCAGCTTGAATAAAATATAAAATAAATATAACCAAGTTCTCACACCTTGAGTGTGGCATTCCTATGGGGAGAAAACACTTTAAGGCTGAAATAACCTTATTTGATTACCCAACAAAGAATAGGACTTACAATTAAAAAAAGTTCATTGAAAAACTTACCATTCCCTATTTCTGATACTTGTGACAGTGAAAAACAAGAAATCATTACTCTAACAGTAGTTGATGTCCACACATTTTTAATGTTGATATATTACAAAAGATGTCATTATATTGGTTTAGTTTAACTTTACATTTTTATATACTAGCCGTCTTTGTACAGTGCAGCTGTGAACATTGATAAATTTATCAGATTAGTAAAAGGTCCAGATAATTGATCATAAATGTTGTACTATATAGTCAGTGCTGGTCTTTACCTTATGAGGGGTTTATCAAGCTACAGTTGTAAATGGGAGAAAGCTTGGAGTGTTCAGTAAATCCAGAACTGGATTTCATAAAATGATTTGAATGATGAGTAAAATCTTAATCAATGGAGTTTCCAGTCCTCAATGATAATCATGTTGATTTGAGGGCTTTAGCGAAATCAATTTTGACAAAGAAGCACATGAAGACAGCTTGTCTGTGTCAAATCATTATCATAAGTTCTTTGATTTATGAAATGCATTCAACTGTAATAGTTCTTTCAAGCTTTCTTGTCAATATTTGTCAACAGAATTACATTAAAATTTTTGAGCTTCATATATTGTGTAGATGGACAGATGTGCCAAGCCACTTTAGATGAAACTGGCAACAATTTTTGAAAGATATTATCAGTATTGCTTGCAGACTGCAAGCACATATCAGACAGTATCTACACATATCAGACAGTATCTACACAATGACAGTCAATTTTTCGGCATCATACAATACAATGCATTAAGTTAAAGTTTTTAACTCTTGATCTCTCTTATTATTCATAAATTGCCTTATCATTTTAGACATTGTTGTTTTTGCCATTGTAATATTCACTGTAATTTACCTTGACAATGTTCATTGCTTGCAAGTAATGTTGTGACATTGATTGTTACATGTGGCATATTGTATTGGGACCAATTCTACCATTTCATGAATTATATGCAATGTCTTTTGCATTGATTAGTATAAAATCTGCTTTAACTGGCAATTTTGGTGATGCCGTTTTGAAATTAATGTTTGATCAATCCATTGTAATGAGCCTAATGAAATCATTTGCTCCAATGCATTATTTTTTTCTGATGCTAAATACTGGTTGGATAAGCAGTATAAAAATGAAATTTACTCATAATTTAAATGAAAATGACATTAACAATTCTTAAGAACATTAATAGTGAACTATTGGGTTTTAAAATAGAATGCAAATATAAAATTATATCTGTATGGCTTGGTCTTGTCATAAACTTGGCTTGATTATAGAGCTATGACTGATAGATGTTAAGGTAGAAATAAAAAAATAAAATATCTTCTTTATGTGTGGGAAAGGATATATTCTCACTGTAAGAAGTAGAAAGGTAGAACAAAATTTTATACTTCAGGTCTTACGAGCAAAAAGACATACTGGTAAAGAAATTGTCAGTCATCTTGCCCTTGAGCCATAATATGAGGTTTAGCAGCTTCTTCCCACTCATGAGGCATTGAGATTGAAAAATATGTGATTAATGAGAGATATATTTTGGAAGTTTTAACCTCAAAATGGAGCAAATGTTCTTTTGCACGTGACCCAAAAAGTGATGTCCAGATGAGCTTAAGCTTGTTTTTCAAAAAGCAAATAGAAAATAATTGGAAATTAAAATCTGTAAATAACTTATGTTTTGTTCAAAGTATTTAATACACTTACAATAAAAAAAATAGTTGGTAGACGTAGCATTGTCTGGCATGATGCCCCAGTGCTAGACATCACTATAAAACTGCCTCACTGCAGACATTGTAGCAATAAGACTGAAAAATTATTAAAGCTATGTTAAAAATCCTAATCAAATCAAAAGCATTGTCAGATATCATCCCTGTACATAAATATGCGCACTGACATAATCACAACCACACTGACATTCATTAAAAACATACACCAAAAATCTGTTTCATGGTAAAATATATGCAGTTAGATGCAGTCTTTGCTATTCTCAATAGCTCTCTGTTTCATGGTAAAATGTATGCAGTTAGATGCAGTCTTTGCTATTCTCAATAGCTCAATAGAGTGCTTGAAGGCAATATAAGTGCCATCAGTTTTCATTATTGTACTCACTAGAGACTTGATGCTACTGTTGTTCAGACTTCTATGCTGGATTCTCTGAGCAAATCCTGGTCAGAACCCAGTTTTTTTGGATGACAATAATTTTAGCATTGTCAGAATTTTATCTGATTCAGGCTGAGAACAAAATATCATTGTCTTTATAGAGAAACAAATTTACGTTAAATAAGACTGACCATTTCATTGGAGAGGTATGACCATAAAATATTTTAAAGTTTAATGGAGGCTTTACAGCTAATAAAGAAATACAACTGCCTCTGTTCTGTATGGGTCTTAACACCATATCAACACAAAAAAAATCAAGTGTGCAAAGAAAAGTGTGTGCTTATTACCTTTTGATCAATTAGTTTCATGGCTAAAATCAACCTGTAGAGCATAGGTCAGTTCATTGTTAATTGTTAATTGTATTTTTACAAGATTAAGATAACATATAATAATAAAGATAACTAATCTGAATATTCAGTTCAACATATCAGATATGTTGCATGCAGGTGTAGCTCATTGACAGGCGTATATACACATATGAATGAAGTATGTTGTTTGCAGTATGTCCAATGAATTAAATAACCAACCCCACCCCATCCTTTTCCTGGTGCGCTTCACAAATTTAAACTCAACCAAGAGCTCTGTTTTTAGCATTTCATGCCATATAATGGCAGGTATGATACTTGCATATGGATGGACAGACGGGCAGTATCCATAACAGTATAGTACAAAAATATAACGTTACATTAAGAAAACCCTTAAAAACTACACAGATGAAATGGTCTGACAAAAAAAAAGTATCATACATTATGTAATGGTATGAAACTACTGTTCACGGACTTGGTAGCATCAAAACAATATATCTTTAGTTCTTTTCAGTGCTTAGAACTTATATATGTTAATAGAATGTATGATGGCATCAATTAAGTTATATAATTAGGAAAATAATTCATGTGTGCAACAAACCCCACATTTGTTCATAAATTGTCCAGAAATTTGGATGATGTCATTGACATCAGGTTAATATGTGCATATAATTCTTTCTGCATGTGCAATCCTATTTTTCCAGTCATGCTCCAATGATTGTATAGTTCACGGACCCCCCCCCCCCCCAATGCTGGGAATATATTTATTGGACATCTGTCATTCAATGATTGCTTGTTGCCACTCTGGACATTAGTACTAGTTTGTTCACACATGTGCATCCCATGGTCCAGTTAGTACAATGGTTGCCAGGAACCAGCTTGATTATCCTATTTTTAAAAAAATGGTCAAAGTTTTAGTTATGCTGAATGGGGTTTTCCACTAATTGACCTCTTGTGATGTCTTGGGGCTAAATGAAAATGGTACTGATCTGACAGCAAAAAAATTATCTCCATGGTGACCATCTTCAAAATTTTATATTGACACAATTAGTTGTTGTTGTGTTTAAAATCATTTTTCAGCACAAGATTGGTGGCCAGTATAAATTGTAGAGGAAGAACCCAGGAAAACCCTGGAAAGAACCACTAACTCCTGAGAAGCTACTGGCAGGTTTTCTCTTGTACTCCACACTCATGAATTAGAAAGAAGAAATTGGATTCCTGGAAATTCTTTTCTACCAATAAAGCAACATCCTGTTCAAAGGATTCCTATGTTTAATTGCAATGTTAAAGTTCATTTATTGGGGGATATTTGTATTCAAATCATGACACTTGAGAATTGGATGCATGCAACAAAAGATATGATCACCATGACCTATATTTTATATTATACTAACATAAGTTACATAGTTTTATCATGGCTGTGTAGATTTTATTTATGTTATAAACATCCTAGCTTATACATAATGCCCTTTATGACCAGTGCAGCTGGAAGAATAAAGGAATATGTTTATTCTGTGGTAAACTGTATACATGTATATTTATGACAATGCATTGTGCAGTATTGGGGTAGTTACCTAGGTTAACCAGGGCAGTGCTGGAAGACTTTTGACTGTTGTAATCAGTTGCAACTAGCAAAATTCTTTTATCTTGCAATCTACTAATGTAACTAGCAGAATGATAGCTTGCTAGCATCAGTTTTTGACTATGTTTAACTGTATTGTAAATCTTACTAAGCACAAGTATTAGATAAGTGGACTGATTGCATTGCACAAGTGGCTTCAGCTGGAAGGGCTTTTAAAGCAATTGCTTTTCCATGAACTATGCTTGTACTAGTGGCCACACGAGTTGTCACTCCAAATTACGTTTGACTTTTTCCCTGTAAAATCAAACTTTGAGGGGTTGAGAGTGATATTAGCTTCAGAAACAGGTTTTGACAAATAAAATTAATCTCTGGTTCTTATCAACTTGTAATAGTATGTCTGACTGGATATCATAGAAAATAATTTTCTGTTCTTATTAAGATGAATGTATGCAGTATGGATTATACAACAGTATGGTACAGATTACAATTGCAGTGCATCATCACATCAAGATACTATGGATAAAACACATGAACAATATCTTCCATTCCAAACAAACAATAATAGACTTAATACAATACAATTCGACAAGTATCAGTCTAGCACATTTGACAAAAGGCAGAGCTCTGAGAAGCCTCACTAAAGTTTTAATTCGTCTGCTTAGGCAGGGAGTATTTATATTTTATTGCTTATTATAGCTTGTCACAGGAACCAACATTTCATTGTCAACATTGTTTGGTCTGAATTTATTTCTGCCTGATTAATTATTGTGCACAATGACTGCTGGAAAGTACTTGAAACTTTGTAAGGGTGAGCCAGGTAATTGTTAATTAAATTCTGGTTAATTTTGGACGTTTTTGTTTTGAGTTCAGTTTTATGCTCCAACAATTTCGTGACATGGCCTGTGTATGCTGTTGAGTTCACTTTAAAGGCAGGTAATTACTGCATGTATGCATAACAGTAAGAAATGCATTTATTAGGCAGTAATAGAATAAAACACAAGCATCTATCAATCTGTTAAGGGAAAGATGTATCCTGTCATTTTAGTGTTAATGTTGCTATACAAGTCTATCAAATAAGAGGTTCTGTTTCTTGTATTGATTAATTTTCTTGAGTGCCATGCATTGGAGAGCAATATACATACAATATATAGAAAGGCCATATAAGCTGTTGAAGTTGAACTGATGTACAGCATTGGCATTATGATTTTCAAAGGCTGCAGAAAGATTAATGTCCAATAGTACAAGATTAGGACTTACTGCTTGCCAGAAAATGTAGGCTATGTTAATGCAGCAGATAATCAAGTTGCCATGAGATGAGGATCCAATGCTGGACCTAAATTGATGCATGTACAGAATGGGCTTAGAAATATGGTGGTTTTGTTGTCATCCAGTGATCATTCAAGAAGATGCTGAGATTTGGATAGTCAGTATTGGTATCACTTTTCAGTGACAGCAGATTTTCCAATATGGTCATTCCTGATAAACAAAAATCTATAAGAGACTTCATTGGTTGAGGAGGCTATGAGATGTTTGTAATGAAATAATTTCCTAGGAATATCTACATCATGCTGTTAAGAAAACTTTCAGACCTTGAAGTAATTTTTGAAAATACTTTTTTTTTTCCTATATTTATGAACATAATGACATATTGTTCCAAAAATGCTGGATAAGATGGAGTTGTATACCGGGAACAAGGTAAGTTTCCATTGTTATTTTTGTATTCAAATAGGCATATACAGTATGAATACTTACATTACCAGTACTGACTGCATACATGATTAAAATCAAAGACACTGCATGATAATTATTATTGACACAATATAAAATTAATTGTTTTCCATACTTTATAGCAGAGAAACTTTTTTTAATTTAATTTACAAAAATTTTCATATTTATTTGATTGAATTAAAAATAACATTTAAAGTTACATGCAATTGGTACAAAGAAGTGACACAAAGGTGACAATATTTTTCATTTTTTGATTGTTTACATGAGACTTGTATGCAGTCATTCATGAAGCAAATTAACATGAAATAAATCACATTGAATATTAGGCAATGTAATAATAATAATAATAATCATCATCATCAACATTTGGATGTAGTACATTACCTAATATTTTAGCTCTAAGCTTTTTGAATTGTTAGATAACACATACAAACTTGTATAATGACAAGATTACAAAAACAAACACCATGAAATTACAAAACAGAAACATGATAACAGTAATTTAGGAAGTTAACATTATTAAGTCTTTAAGTATTTTATTATAGTTGAAAAAGTTGTTTTAATAACACTTTTGAATGAGTTCACAAAGTCCTGGTGGAAATTTTGAGCCAAACATACAGAAAGTTATAGAATATTCATTTAAGAGGGCACCCCATTTTTACTAATTACAAATGTACTGATCCTAGTTCAGAAGAGGTGTCAGTCATCTTTTATTCGTATAGATTGTCCATTTTTTAACACAAGTTCCTTATCATTGTTCTTCCTATATTACATAGAGATTCACACTTATCCCAAGATCTAGTTGGTCAGCTTCCATACAAATGGTGCTGCTCAGATAGCAAATATGGCTACAACAGCAGCCTTGTCTTTAATTTTGCCAATCTACCTTTAGAGATCATATAACGTTGGGCTTTCACTAGAAAACTTCCTATGATATATAGATGATTTTAAATGAAATGTGCTGCCTGGACATCCAATATGGCCATCACAGTTACCATCTTGTAAATTTTGTTATTGCTACTCTGCAGGAATGGACATCATAGTGTTTTCAGAGTAAGACTTCTAATGGTGTCTGGTTGATAAAATTATACCAAATCTGACCTCTGATATGGCCATTATTTCAGTCAGCTTAGAAATTGTCTTGTCTCTTAGTAACTCTTAAATGGAAACTCATCTCAACATAGGTCTTCACAAGAAGTATAGTTGGTCTGAAATGAAAATGATGCCAGTCTGATATCCAATATGACTGCCACTGTGGTTTATTTTGAAAAATCTTATTGCTACTGTTCCAGAATTGTTGATCATATCAACATTGTTTTATAACCCAAAGATTAGATGGTCCTAAATGAAAATGGTGCCCTCCAGTTTGACTGCAGCAATGAACATATTTAATAGCTTCTCACTAGTTTTCATTAATGGCCATATTAGTTTAGCTTATGAAACCTTTAGGTTGTCCTTATTGAAAATGGTGCCAATCTAACATACCATATTGCTGCCACAAGCGGGTAACTTGAGAGATGAGCTAAAATTATCAGATATAGTTTTAGCACTCTGTCATTAAAAAATATTCTTATCATCAATTCCAGGAAATTCTTTTTGGACAGTAGAGCATGCATCAATCCCACCATGGGACTCATGTTTGAGTTTTGCAGTTGAAATTTGAAAGTTTATTTACAGCCACACAAAATGCATAGGTAATTGAGGGTGTACATGAGTGCATAGGTAACTGAGATTTCAGCATGGAGTATGCATGGCTTTAGTGCAGATGTAATTTTCAATAAATTTTGTAACAGTTTGCAAATGGGTGCCTTTGACATATTTAGAATTTTACTGTGAGGTACCATTAAATGCTAATACATTTTTGTTTCCATGCATACATTCATATGTAAATATGTACCTGCCTATATATATAGTAGTAGTAGCTGCCTTGCTTTAGCCCTCAACTTTAAGAGGTTAGTGTTAGGACTGGTCAGGATAATGTGACTGGATGTGATGCTGCATATCTGTTCCATGATGCCCCAGTGCTAAGACATCACTATAAAATGCCACACTGCAGATGTCATAGCAGTATAACTAAATTTGTTAATGCTGCATTCAAATCTCTCTCTCTCTCTCTCTCTCTCTCTCTCTCTCTCTCTCTCTCTCTCTCTCTCTCTCTCTCTCTCTCTCTCTCTCTCTCTCTCTCTCTCTCTCTCTCACACACACACACACACACACAGAGCAGTATTATTATATATACCTGTTACACATTTTAATATCCTTCAAGACATTGATAATATTATATCTGTCAAGTTTGTGCAAAAAACGTTCAGTAAATTGCATAGGTGTCGATTGGCGCATATATATATATATATATATATATATATATATATATATATATATATATATATGTATATATAGTGGAGCCTAGTTAATTTGGACTCCCGTTTATGTGAAAACCTTACTATACGTACATAATTCACTGGGAACGGAATTCTTAAACTTTAATTTGCTTCGCTAATCAAGAAATCCGCGTTCCTGATCCGAACATCAAAATCGGGGACCAGAGTGTATAATTACATTACAACTTATCTCAATAATCCAGAAATAATCTGTCCACAAATAAGAAAATGAGAAAAATTGTATATGAAAATTCAGTCAGTAGAATAATATATAAAACACAATAGTGAAGCCCTTGAGAATCCATGGTCACTATCAATAACTAATTAGTGTGACCATATTGTAACCAGTGATTGTATAATCAATGTCTGTTTTAGCTAGTGGCTGACAGGAGTATCAATAATTAAATAAACACACTGGGATAAAATCGTGCATGCTTTTCGACATGACATATGGTAAATAAATTAATAGTGTCATTAAGCCTTTTTATTGTTTAGCAATTGTATGTAACAATCACAGTTTATTGATGACTGTACAAATTCAATTGACAGATTTAAGCTGTGGACAGTATAGGGCTTCATTTTCGAATAAAAATGTGCATGATTCAATTATCCGGAAAAGTTGTTATTCCAGACATATTCACTGGGAACGAATGCATCCAGATTAACGAGGCTCCACTGTAAATATATATATATATTTAAGACCTATAGAGATTTTAATACTGTTTCTGCAGATAAATGTTTTTGATAAGTTTAAATTATGGCGATTTCTCAATGAATTTTTTTGGTGTGCAGAAAGGCATGAAAGATTTATTGCATGTACCGCTTGTGCAAGAATTTGATGAACCAGATAAGGTGTCTGTTTAATGATTTGTAAAGTAAATGAATGCCATATTTCTTTTAGTAAGAAAACAATCCACCCATTCCCTAATAAATACCAGTCTCCATTATTTCAACAACAAAAAAGATCATAATCCAAATTAAAGACGTTTACTCCACAGTCCACAGGTGCATTTTTTTTTCTTCAAGAATATATTTTTCAGTGATCTATATATACAGTAGACCAATATATACATGTAATACTGTTACACTCATAACAGTTAAAAGAGAAAATAATTGTGACAGATTTCCTATTTGACTAACTTCCATGTCCACTAATGTGTTGTATATAGCCAATAACTTCTTTTGTAGTGGTGTTCAGACATAATGAAAAATGCCCGGTTTTTGTCACATTGATTTTGAAGAGATGCCTGCAATTCCCTTATTCTGAGATTGGCCTTTTTAAAATGTACATGTGAATGAAATTATGTGATGGAGTAATTGGAAAGCTCTTCATGCATGGACATTAGCAATTTTTTTGTTTTGTTGTTGGTTTTTTTGTGTGCTGATTTTAAACACATTATTGGCTATATTATGTTGAGGAATGGGAAATAAGTACCTTTACCATGGTCACAAGAAGGCACCCAACATAGGCTAGCCAGAGTTAATATTGAACCCATGACCTTTGAATTACAAATCCAACACACTACCAACTGAGAGTTACCACTGCTACCCTGGAAATGGAAGAATATTATGAGTATTGTAACCTAATTAAAATAGATTGGTCACTGTGACCCATATTTTTTGCTTTTTACTTTTTTTGGTTCTGTACATTTTGTGTTTGAAGTTAATTTCCTCAGGCACTGTTCATGCTAGAATCATAATCATCCAAGTTTACATTTCACCTTTTGGGGGCTTCAGGTGTCTAAGTAGTCTAGGCCAAATTACAGATCACTCATGCATCTCACCTCTATCTGTGCAACTTCAAGTCACAACTTGTCCAGTGTAGGTATGTGAGAAAACTTGCACCTGTGCATCAATATTTCTCATCTGATTCTTCCTTTACTAAATACACCTACATACATGTATAGCCTATCATGTGCTGAAAAAAGGCCTTAAACTCCCAACCCCAACATTTCACCTGCTAATGGCATTGGTTAAGTTTTTGCATTTTGCTAATGACCACTTGTCTTTTTTGGCATGAGGTATGCAAACTATCCAACCAAGAATCATTAAAAATGCCAGTAGATGAATTTTGATGAGCACTGTACCCTGTAATTATGTAATCAATTATCACATAGCTAGCCTCTGCTTTCAGTATTCTCCAGTAATCATTGTAAAAATATCAGTGATCATTGTAAAAAAAAATCAGTAATCATTGTAAAAATATAAGTAATCATTATAAAAATATCAGTAATCATTGTTAAAATATCAGTAATCATTGTAAAAATCAGTAATCATTGTAAAAATATCAGTAATCATTGTAAAAAAATGAGTAATCATTGTAAAAAAAACTAATCATTGTAAAAAAAAAAACCAGTAATCATTGTAAAAATATCAGTAATCATTGTTAAAATATCAGTAATCATTGTAAAAATCAGTAATCATTGTAAAAATATCAGTAATCATTGTAAAATTATTATGCAAAGAAATAAATTCAGACTGAAGAGATCTTAAGGCATTTTTCCAAGAATTGCATGTGGTCCGTTTTCTTTGCATCTAATGTTTTATTTTTGTTTAATTCTGAAAATTGAACTACTAAATTTACACTATGACCAGTATTGTGCTGACATATTGTGAAACTAACTACCTGACTACAAACTGTACTTGGGAATAAAAGACAAAAGAACAACAGAGTTAAAGACCATTTATGTCTGTCATAAAAAAAAGTACAGGCTATAAGTTGATAACAATTAGATTAATGTTTTTGTATTGAGTTTAAAAGTTAATTGTTTATTAAACTTACTTGAAAAGGTTTTATCATTGTCCACCCATATCTTACTGGGCATAAAACAGTTACAGCCATCAAGCAGTACTTAGATCAGTCAAGTACTTTGATCAAACAAAAGGTGAAGCCTGCATTAAAAAATTGTGAATACAGTCCACTCACCTAATACCTCTGTTAATTCATGTGTACATTATTCTGCTGAGGGTAACATACAGCAATGTTTAGTCTTTAATATGGAATGTTTACCATTAAATAAATATCTATTTTACCTACTTTCAACTGCCATGGTCAGAAAGAGCCTTTTGAGTAGGAGAGGTATAGGTATTGCAAGGATGAATCAGTGTGATCATAAACTTGTTTTTATAATGCATAAAATGTAGGTCACAATTGTCTTTGTTTTAAGGATAATGTAGTATCAGAGCTGCATCAAGTTTCATGATTGGAACTTAAACATAACCCAATAAATGAATGTTGGATACAAAATTTGAACATTGTCACCAAGTGTAAAATATGGGACACTGTGACTTCTTTGGGTAAAAAGAAAATAAACCTTTGCTAAAAGCATTAGCTCACAAAATGTCAGGAGTGTGTGCCAGCATGCACATAAACTTACTAGATGCATTAGCTCACAAAATGTCAGGAGTGTGTGCCAGTATGCAAATAACTTGCAAAAAAAACAAAACTTGGTCATGCGGTAAATGCAAGGACTTCAGCAAAGGTGGTAAAAAATGAAAAGCATGTTGCAATGCACCTAGGTCACATTGAGCCTAGGTCACAATGAGCCTTGGTTACAATGAGCTTTGGTCACAATGTACCTAGGTCACAATGCACCTAGGTCAAAATGAGCCTTGGTCAAAATGCACCTATGTCACAATGAGCCTAGGTCACAATGCACCTAGGTCACAATGCACTTAGGTCAACATTGAGCCTTAGTCACAATGCACCTAGGTTACAATGAGCCTCTTAATTGTAATAGTCTGGTAGTAACATATGTATATCATAAAATGCACTATTATAGGATAAACGATCCAGAGAAATAAACATTAATATAACATTTAACCTAGGTCAGTGAATCGTACAATAAAGTTAACAACATCTGAAATGAGGAAATAGAGCTCATAAAGATGCATTCCCAAGTTCATAGTTTTATAAAAGAAAGTATGCACAGAGCATGTTAAAAAGTCTGTGGTCATGTATATGAATCATGAAATATAGGTCACAGTTACCTATTTCTGTAATGATGGTGTAGTTCTCCATGAGATGAATCGTCTAACCAATGCTGATGAATCTAGGTATAACTGTATCTACATATCTACTGGAATCGTATTTGGCCATGAACTGAATAGAAAATTCATTATCTCAGCCTGGAATCTGAAAGAATCTGAAATGTAGGTTGCAGTGACATACATTTGGGATATGGGTGTGGTAGAGATGCATACATGTGTCTATTTGATGAATATTGTATGAACAGAGTTAGAGATTTAAACTTCCAACACAACATTAAACTGAAGTCAGTCAAGTATGAAATATTGTTAACAGTAGTCATCCTTTGTTTTGAGAGCATAGCTCTCCCAAAGTTTCATAAATCCAAATATAACAATACATGTATATGTATGGACTGTAAAGAACTTAGGTCTTGAGCTTTTAGTCTGTGGCCAACAGCAGAGATGTTTATTCAGTTGTAACCTTTCCATGTTCTACTTTTATAGCAAATTGACATAATTTCATGTCAACTTCTAGAGGTAAATTGACATAATTTCATGTCAACATCTAGAGGTAAATTGACATAATTTCATGTCAACGTCTAGAGGTAAATTGACATAATTTTGTGTCAACTTCTAGAGGTAATCATGGCACAACTACCATGACTGTGTTTATTTTCATTGCATTTATCAAATCTAAGACATAAATGTTACCTTATCAAAGAATCCTGGTATATAAATTAAAGACCATGGTCCACAATTAGTCAGTTCCCTGTAAGGGGTTTGTATCGTATTCTTTATATAAATTCTGACCGAGTTCCATAAATCTAGATATAATGTATTATGGGGTGGAAAGAACCAAGGTCTTTAGCTTTAGTCTATGGCCAACAGAAAAGGTAATACAATAGCTCACCTCTACTAGAGGTGAGCTAAAAATGTTTATTCAGTGGTAACCTTTCCACATTAATGATTATACATTGTATATTGTAATAGGTTTCTATCAAAAGGTTAAATGGGTATGTTGTACATTGGAATGGGGAGATTTTAGAAGACTGAAATGTGTGCATTTCATGTGAGCTGTAGCAGTGGTCACAGTAATAACTGATGTCTAACTATGCTTGTAATAATAGTCACGATAGCTGCATTGTTACTAACCATGGTTTTGATATCTCAGTCTTTCCATAGACAAAATATCGGATTCTTGGTCTGCGAAGATGTTAAACCTTGAGTAGAACTGGAGATGTTAGTCCAGTAAAATCAAGCTTCTAGGGGTGGACAGTCAAAAACTAGTCATTTGCCAGTAAGGGGTTTGTATTGGATTCTTTTTTTAAATAAAAAATTCTAAATAATTGAATAGATGGAACTGGAACTTGCTTACCTAACTGTATAGAACAGGGTGCAATAAGAACAAGCAGTAAACATTTACAAAATTGATAAACTTGTAAATGAACACGCAGGTGGCTGTCATTAATGTCGAAACTACAGGTTCCAGTTAAATTGTACATATGAGGATTGGTAAGTGAGGCTTTTTATGTTAATTTTGTTGACAGGATGTATCTATGATTATATATCAAAATGTGGCATTGCTGGGGAATATACACAGCCCACAAGAATTGTGTATAATGTACTTTGTGTATCAGGCCGATTTACTGATACAAATTTATTGAAAATACAGTATTTATCTTTTAACAACATGTTATCAAAATCTGTGAATAATGACATTTTTTGGAAGATTTATTGTTTCAGTTTTGAGGCAGCCTATAAGTTTCTTTGTTACATCAAAAGCAGTGTAACATGTGCAGGCCCAGAGTCTGCTTCATTATCATAACTGTAACAGTTACTAAGGAAACAATATTATTCCAGCCCTGATGAGGTTTTCAGTGTTTCCCATAGGGGTGCAAGATTGAGGGTAAATAAATTCCCCTTGGTGTCAGAACTGGGGGTTAGATTGAAAATTTTGGGGTCTCTGAAAAACAAATGGGGATAAAGGGAAACTCTGAAATTTTACTGAAACTGTCTGATATATATTTTATGCAACAAAGACATGTAACAAACTGAATCTAGTCAAAATACAAGGCCAAGAAATTCCAAAGAGGAAATATTGCAAGTTAAGCGAGGTAAATCATACACATTCTGATAGTTATCAGCTGTTCTGTAAACCTATGGGTAGGCAGGGGTGGTGGTGTTTAAGTTTCTAATCATTTTGATTAAATTGCATAATTTGGGATAATGTAAACCTGGGACATATTAGACATTTTGGAAAGTGTCATAACTTTAAATTGGAAAAGGTGTATGGGTTTAACTCTGGTATAATGAAAAGTAAGCTAATTACGCTCTTATTATAGCCATTTAACATGGTTGTGTAGTCAACACATTAAATGCCACCTGTCAGTCACACTGCTTGATTGTTTCCAATGTCAAACTGCAGATCAACTCACAATAAAAGTAGAAAAAATTTGTACTGCAGTATTTCTGAACATACCAGGATACTCACCATAGTGAATTGCAATTAGTCTGGACACACAATTTAAATTTCTGGCCATGGACTTTGGATCTTTTTAATTTCCAGGTCTGACAAGGCTGAAAAATATCTCACTGATTTAGATCAAGATAACACCATGTTGTATCTATTACATTGTGTTTTAGATAATTATATTGAGATATAAGAAGATAACAATCTCAGCTTGTAAGAAATTGCTTCACAACTTCACCACCCCCAATTTATTTTTTACATGGTTAGTACCTGATTGTAGATGAATTTACCATGTGTATGTTGCTTGCTGCACAAGTTGAAATCTAAAAATTGTGATGATTAAGTTTACATTATAGCTGACACCCTGTAAACCATATTGACAATAGTCAACTTGATAAAAATAGAGAGCATTGACACTGAAGCCTGTAATTTACTAGCTATAACGTTATAGAAAAGGAAATTTTGAGTTGAAATCAACAGCTAGAGAACGACATCTGAATGGCCCAGTAACACACAGATTTAACAAACATAAAAATATTTAGAGGGCAAGAGAAAAAAAATTGAACAAAACAGGTGTGCTGAAAATCTTAGGATGATTTGCAGTCTTACAAAGAATACCTCTACTTAACACATTAACATACACTAACAAAATATAACTTTAAAAAGAAGACATTTTCTCCCCACCCCTTTTTTATTTTTCGAAACTTTTCCAAAAGTTTGATTTGGCCTGAATATCTTTCATAACATCCCTTTTGCCTGCAATGATTGCAGACATGACACATCTCATACATGTGAAAGGTTTATAAAAGTAATTGGATTTCTTATACTCCAGATTAATTTTGTGACAAATACATCAATTCTGTAAAAAGATTGATCAATTCGTAATTATTTTTCGATTTAAATTTAAAAGATACTTAAAATATCACAGGGAAAAAATAACATGATAAACCGGCATGCTTATAATACTGTGCATCTCTAATAATGATTAAGCTCTCTTGGGGCCTGGGAAAGTTAGACTGGGAAAGTTAGACTGGGAAAGGGATATTCCATTCATTTTTATGTCCATCATTTTGGCACAGAGCAGTATGTTATATCCCTGTTTGTTTGTCTTCAGTTCACAGCTCGTACCCTCGCCAAATGTACTGGATAGCTTGTACTTTGGATAAGAAAATTGATTTTTTTCAGAACCAGGTGTTTAAAGTCAGGGTCACTGCATGTGACTGAAGGAATAATAATCATTTTGCACAATATTAATTCTACACCATGGACCAGGACTAAACTTTTTCATCAGTTGCATTTTAGGTAAGGAATGGATTTACTTTTTTTGTCGCTAGGTCAAAGGTCAATGTCACTGTAACTGAAAGAAGAAACATTGTCTAGGCCCACTAAGTGAACAGATCTAGATTAAATGTATCGGATGGCTGGCACTTGCATGAAGGAAGATGCCTATTGATTTGGATCTCACTAAGTTATAGGGCAGCGAAAACATGGTTTCTGCAAAGAAATGCTAGTTTTCAACCATATATGTTGGGGGTCAGAGGTCAAGGTACAGAATGTTGCTGCTCAAAATATGCTTTTTCATAACAACCTTGTTCATTGATAAAACTTTGTAAATGGATAAAGCATCCTATAGATTCTGGGATCCAAGTATATCTCAAAAGAAAATTCTGCACAGTAACCTTAGACCAAGACCACATACCTTTACCAAAGGTCCAGATCATGGAGATGCATTGGTCAGTGATCAGTCAACCATGTCCTGCTAGTTTCTGAATAGGGGACTATTTAACAAAACATATGCACATAATGTGCTGTTCATTTTACTTTTATTATTGCGTCAGCCTTAGACTATTTTTTGTGTTGTGTCACTTGATGGGTTTTTCATGTGAAGCTTCCTTGTCTTTATCAAACTAATAGAATCTGTGAGCTTTAATTGGATAACACATGAAGTTGACCTTTAATAATCTAGCATTCCACCAAGAGTGAAGTTATAAATATGTATCATAAGTACATGTATCATCATAATGTTGTATCATCCAGCAGATCATTTCCTCTTAAAAAACGTGTTGGTGTGTTAAATACAGTGTTGGTTGAGCTATGAGCTGAAAGAATGATGTGGAAATCTAGTCATTGTTCAAATTTCTCCCTTGTACATGTATATTGATTTTTATTCCCCTTGTCAGTGCAGAATCTTATTTAAGTAATGATTCGATGATGATAGTGATGGTAGAGTTGATGAGGAAGTACTAGCTTTACTTTAAAGGTTGCTCTGCTTCCATGTGTGTCATATGTCCAAGTGTGTCATATGTCCAAGTGTGTTCATATGTCCAAGTGTGTCATATGTCCAAGTGTGTCATATGTCCATGTGTGTCATATGTGGCTGATATTTCTGTGTTGAGTGTCAGTCAGAGTGATACTTCAGATCCTAAATTGTTAAGATTTGGTGCATGAACATCTCCGGCTGGATGTCCTGAAAATAGTTTTTTTTATATCAAATGATAGGTATTGAAAATAACACTTGATAACATTTCAACAATTAATGAAATACCTGCACTTCTAATTTGTAGTGTTATTCCTGCAACTTTGTCATGAGAAAACTAAATTCAATAACCTGAAACTATTGCTTATGTTACTTGGAGGGGTTGGCTTGGCTGGTTGGTTGGTTATTGCAATGACACAATCTGGTCATTTTGATGTTATAAAGTTATTATGATGTCTTGGCAACCACGGTTTTGAGGACATTAAAAATGGCCTTTATGTACATTAAATTTTATTCTAGTATTTGATCAAAGTCTTGATAATGTTCAGAAACATTATATCTAGTTGGTCCAATATTAAAATGGGGCCAATTGGATATCTAATATTGTCATCACAACTACCATCTTGAAAATGTTGTTATTGCTGCTCCTCCTGAATCAAAACTGACATGGAGTTTACACAAGAAAATGTCTTGTAATGCTTGACTACATGTGAGTGGACTATGAATAAAAATATATGCAGAACACTATACTTAGAACTAATATTAATGAAAGTGTGAACATTGAGATCAGCAACAACAAAACATTAAGATGGCATTCATGTGTGGGTTGACTTGTGAGGCTACAAGACTATCATTTGGGTAATGTAAATTCCATGACAAGGGTTTTCCATTCTTATATTAAGTTAAAAGCATGTGGTTGATAAAGCTATAATTTAAAGTAAGTAATTAACTTTAAATCGGGTAAAATGTTTCCAAAGACACAAAAGATGTGACCAAGATATTTCTTTCCCTTATCATCACAAAGTACATTTTCCCCCAACAGAAATGTTTTATCAGGAATTCACTTTTGTTAGACATCAATGGTAACATTTGAGATAATAAAACTATTATGTGCTCTAGATGACCCAGTATACAATACGTATACAGGTAAAACATGTGATAACATGATGTTTAGAGTCAAAAAGAATATCAATGCGATATAAGCAGGATTGCATTAACAGACTTTTCCAAAAACTTCCCCATAGAAAACGTGCATTGAAATTTCAATGACTCATCAGTTTTAACTAGCCTCTTAATTGTATATCATTTGTTTTGAAAATTTTGGAAAATAAGGCAAATATAATTGCAGTGCTGGGATTTAAATTAAAATTAAAATTCTTTCTTTTCTAAGAGTATTAGTTTTGGATGTTTAAAAGATGTCAACTTAAATTAAAAAATGGGAGCCATGCTGCCATCGCATTATAAGTGGAATCACATTACAATATAAGAAATTGAATTATAACATGTTTTACCTGTACATTATTCAGACTATTCTGCCATTAAATTGGTACCCTTTTCAATTAATAATTTGTGGCCTGATTCTTGGATGAGCTCAACCCATTAGTCTTCACAAATATTACTGAAAGATTTCTTACGATGTCTTAGCTGATTGTAACTGAAAATGGTTCCAATCTGTCTTTCAATTTGGCTGTAACCACAATAGCTTTCCAGAAGATCATATTATTACCTTCTCTTGTAATCATATCTATATTATGATTTTATCAGTAGACTTCATTTGAAGTCTGATTTAGTCCTAAATGGCAATGGTGTAATATGGCGTCAATGGCAACCATCTTGAAAATCATGCTATTGTTGGTCTCAAACAGAATGTCATATCAAGATGGGGGTTTTACAAGAAGACTTCTTATAATGTTTTGTTGATCCTCAAGTGCTGATCTGACATTCTATATGGTTCAAACGGGGCCATTTTGAAAATATTGGTATTGCTAGTTTTCTTAGAGTGATTTTGACAGGGTTTTCATGAGAAAAGTTCTTATAGTTTCTAGTTGGTCCTAAATGAAAATGATGGTAATACAATGTAGAAGCCATTTTGAAAAAAATACTGTTATCTCTGCTTATCCCAAAATTAATTATATATCAACATGGTGTTTTCACAGTAGTTTTTGAATGATATCTAGTTGGTCCAAAATGAAAATGGGCCCAGTCCAGTATGACTATCTGGATGATTGTTTTGAAGATCTTGCTTTTGCTATACTCCCAAAGAATATATGGTTATATTGATATTGGATTTTCACCAAAATATGTCTGATGATGTCTGCTTTGTCCTATCAATAAAATAGCGTCGATCTGACATCCTGTGTGTCCACAACAGCAGCTTATTTTGTTTTATAAAAATTATCACTAAAGAATAACAGATAGTTTCAGCACTCTGCAGTTGAAAGGAAAAATAGTCTTATCTTGAATTCTTTGAAAATCTTTTCATCCAGTAGAGTACCAGTCCCTTCGAGGGACTGTTATTTGTAATCAAGTTTGTTATTTTATTGCAATTAAATTCTGGTAATATCACATTTTTAACATGGCCATGACATATAAAAAAGAGCTGGAATCAACCTGCGATAAAGTGTGTGTGTGTCTGTCTGTGTTGACATGAGACAGAGACAGACAGACAGACATAGTTTGGCGCTGCATGTCATCTGCTGTGGATCTCCAAAGTGTCTTAAAGCATTTTGCTCCTGATCACAGCATTCCCCAAGAGAGTACAGACTGAGGACGAGTTGATAACAGCATTAGAATTTCTTTAGTTTCAATGGTGCGAGTCTACCAGGTTCCACGACTCAGTGCCATGCCTTGAGGTAAAATAAAAATATTAGAAATACATACTCTGAGCCATAATTTACAAGTCAATTTCAGGAATTGCATCAACAAAAAAAGTCACTCTTGGGGGAAAAAGTACTTTGGTCTATAGTGAAAAACAGGAACAGTAAGCTTTTAGAAGTAAAATCACACTTCTCTGACAAATGTGATAATTAAAATGAAACAGCATTCAAAAATAGATTAGGCTTCCTTGTTGCCTAACTACATTATACAAATAATGTTGTAAATAACCCAATAATTACATGGTATTCTATTTATTTTACATATTTTTTGTCACTGAAAAAACTTTGAATACATTGTATTATACTAGGAAATAGGCATTTACTTTTAGCAAGGTGAGAGAAAGATAGAGAGGGGCAGATGTGGTGGGTTATTGAATCTATGCAAAAACAAATAAGTGGGCCACATGGTAGATTAGTTCCACAAAACTAATTGTGTGACCTTTTATAAATATATCTATTTTATTATTATTATTATTATTATTATTATTATTATTATTATTATTATTATTATCAGCAGCAGCATTGAGGTTATTAGAAACCCTGGAAATAGTTGTATACCATAATTCAGACTTATAACTTGTTTCATCCACTTGTCACTGCAATCATTGAGTTTGAATATGCTATGCTTAATTAATTAAGAAGTCTTGTATGTGGTTAACACTTTGAATATGGCATGCTGAATTAATCAAGGAATTTTGTATGTGGTTATGTTTATAGCAGGAGTGACATTTTCTGAGAAGATTACTTGAACCTTCAAGTTGGTGATATTTGTGGGTTTACATCTATTTGTAGTTAATCTGACTTGGTAGGTAATATTTATTTTTCATGTTAATTTATCTTTTCAGGCGACAGATGTTATGTCTCATATTAAGTTGACAGATCTTAATGTATCCTAATATTAAATGTGGACATATCTTTCTGTATTTTAGTGTGTGGACAGATACTGTGCATCTTAGTATGAAGACAGATCTTATTTATCTTATGATGTGGACAGATCTTGTGTATCTTACTGTGTCGAAAAGTCATGTATTAGTACAATTGACAGATCATGTGTATCTTACTGTGTGGACATATTTTGTATTACAACATGGACACATTTTATGTATCTTAGGATATGGACAGATCTTGGATGTTTTAGTATGTGGACTCATCTTGTATATCTTAGTATGTGGACACATCGTACATATGTGGACAGATCATGTGTACCTCTTAGTATGTGAACAAATAAATCTTGTGTCTATGTGAACAGATCTTATGTGTGAGGAAAGATCTTGTGTATCATATTATGTGGACAGATCTTGTGTTTTGGTCTTTGGACATATCTTGTATACATTGGTATGTGAACAGATCTTGTATGTCTTAACATGTGGACAGATTTCATGTATCTTAGTATGGAGACAGATATTGTGTATCTTGGTATGTAAACAGATCTTATGTCTTAGTATGTAGACTGATCTAGTATATCTTAGTACCCTATGTAGACAGATCATGTGTGTGTTAGTATTTGAACAGATCTTATGTATTTTAGTGTGCCATCTGACTTGTGTATTACTATTTGGACAAATGTTTTTTAGTCTGTGGACAGGTCTTGTCTACCATAATATGTGGAGAGATCTAGTGTCTTTTTATGTAGACAGATCTTATGTGTTAGTATTTGGATGGTTCTTGTGTTAGTGTGTTGGCAGATCTTGTTACAATTTTGACAGATCTTAGGTGTTACAGCATGTAGACAGATATCTGAGTATATAGTTAGATCTAATTTATGTTGACATCTTAGGTCTCTTAGCATGTGGACAGATTTTATGCATTTTAGTATGTAGACAGATCTTGCATATCTTGGTATATTGACAGATCAAATGTATCTTAGTATGTAGACAGATCTTGTGAATTGTAGTATAAAGACAGATCTTGTATATGTGGACAGATCAAATGTATCATAGTATGTAGACAGATCAAATTTATATTAGTATGTAGACAGATCAAATATAGCATGTGGACAGATTTTATATATTTTACTATATTTATATTTTTTTATAGAGACAACGCATCTGTTCTGACTACCTTCAATAGTATTCAGTCAGGTTGGAATTGGGTCACTGTAACCTAATTTTAGGTTATGATTTATTACTTGTGCCATTTGTACATTTTAAGACAAAATACGGTTTCTTTGCTGGATTTTAATCCATGTTGATGGTTTATGTGAAATCTAGATGGTCTAAGGTGACATGCAAGTAATGAACGAGACAGCCTTCTTCCCCTTTGGTATATCATTTGTTGCATGTTACTATAAAGTGTTGCCACAACATTGTCGGTGTTGTATAAGAAAAATCCTGAGGTTAACTTGAATAACACTAGTCAAAAGGCATTTGAACACTTTTATTTACATTACGCAAATACATTTTGAATGAATAGTCCAGTCACATGTATATTTGTCTTGAAAGTTCTGAGATGTGATGTTGTATTTTTACATATATGTTTAATTGTATGCATGTAATAAGTTTATCTCTCTCTCTCTCTCTCTCTCTCTCTCTCTCTCTCTCTCTCTCTCTCTATATATATATATATATATATATATATATATATGGTCTGAAAGGGGGTGAGGGATTAAAAATAAAGTAATTCTTGCACAAAATCATTTTTATGTCATTGATATACCCAAGAGTCTTATTTACCTCTTTCAGTCACAAATTTATATCCATTTCTCCTGAAATAAGCCACAAAAGTATACATCGTATTTCACAGTAGATTTATAATTTTTGTCTGGGTATGAATTTATTAACTGGGCCAAATTGCTGTTATTAAGTCTTGTTGTTATCTCTAAGAAAATCATTAATAATTTTCACTGAGTTCCAGGAGATTTGATAACCTGTAGAATGTGAGATACATTAAAATAAAATGCACATTTAATTAATGTCAGATCAGAAAATTTAATGTTTATTGGGTTTGGCTGTGTGGCTTTTGTGTTAACAAAGTAAACAGATTGAAATGTCACAAGTACTCAACTTTACAGTCATTTAATTAAATGAAACTGTTTTTAGAAAATGGAACATAATCTTATGCTACATTTTTTAGATGTTTTTGTCAGGGTGTGTGACTAACATAAGGTAGTCTTGGTGCATGTGACTTGTAAAATAATGCACTGGAGAGATGTATGAAGGAAATATATAAGGAACTCTCATTGGGTAGTAATTATCTCATTTGTAGCAGTCATTAGTGCTACTACAATCATTTTTCTTCCTGATTTTGCAAACGAGTCCTCAACACGTTTTGACACAGCTATCTATAATATACCTCAAAAGTATATGCATCACTGTTTCACTTTTCTTCAATTCATCTCTTCCATTATACTGCAAAAATGATAAAGTTATTTAAATTGAAGTCCCAGTGTGTGGACTGTTTTTGAACCCATTTTCTTGTTAGGTTTTAGTGACTGATTGAATTAAATAAAACGATGATGAATGCAACATTCCTCAATCATGATTGTTTATTTTTTAAAAGTTGAAAAGAATGTTGTTACCCATTATTAAAATGTAAATCACTATGACCTACATTTTGTTATTCATTGATTTTTGTGATAATAGTTTTTGTTATTTAAAGTGAATATTGTAAAAAGTGAGTAGGTATAAATGTATGCAGAGAATCCTGCATGAACTGCAATGTTAATTGGATGGTCATATTTGTACTATTACTGTACTCCGGTAGATAAGAGTTACCCAAGATTGAATCTTTTGGAAATGTTTGTAGAGATGAGCATTATTATACATTTAAAAGTCTTATTATTATTATTATTATTATTATTATTATTATTATTATTATTATTATTATTATTATTTTGGTATAAAGAATCTTTAAAATAGTTTGCAGTGCTAACAAAATCCACTTGTCTGTTCATATTTATGATTGGTTGTTGAGGAAGGGTTAGTCCCTTTTTCAAGATACTCATCAGAAAGAATAACTGGCATTTTAACAGATTCTGAATAGATTATGGTGTAGAATGAGTAAATGTTATGCAGACCACATAGAAGTTTTAAGTCACTTTACCTGCAGGACAGCTAATAGCTGAAAATAGTTCAAGCCCTGGTTTGTAAAAAGTTGGATGAGTCTGCATAACAGTATGATGCATCATATCATCTCATTCATTCAGTAGTGTTATTTATATGTGCATACATCCAGAACACAATTTGTTGTAGGAGTTAAATGATTTTTTTCCTCCCAAACCCCAAAATAACACATGATCATGTTAAAAACACCCCACAACTTTCAGTAATATTAGTTAAAAAAAAAGAGGAAGAGAGACATTAGTTGACACCTTGTCAATTATCCTGTATAAACAGTAGTGTTTATAAAAAGGTAAAAGAGGTCAGAAAAATAACCACCCTTGAATGGATTACCTAATTGACTGTAATTCAAGGGTGATGTGTTAAGAAGCTATCAGGCTAATATGCAATGGTAAAGTTCACAATGTGTAACAGCCAAACTTAATTTAAAGTTCGGTCAATCCAAAAGATGTTGAAGAAACCAAAAATATTATTCTTTGTTGCCTTACCTGCTAATGTTTAAGCCCTCCTTATTAAAGATTACTCGGTAATTCATGATTATTTCTTTGAAGTAAAAATTTTACTCCATTTAACGCATAAAAACATTTCAGTAGTTGTAGTAGTTTTTAAGTATGTGTCATTTTTTAAAGCAACATCCATCTTGGATGCAGGAGGTCGCATGTTTGAACCACAGCCAAGTTATACCAAAGATTTATAAAAAATGGTAGTTACAGCCAATGTTCCCTCTAAGCTGCATGCGCGCGCAGCTGCTCAGGCATCCCCACGCAGCTGAATTGTCAAGTTTTGCTCATTCTAACGTTAAATTTGGTCATCCCCATAATGCTTGCGCAGTGCAGTGAGCACTGTGCGCACATCTACCATTCGCTTAGAGGGAACTTTGCTTACAGCTGCTTCGCTTGGCACTCAGCATTAAGAGGTGAGTGTTAGGACTGGTTGGCCTGGTGTCAGTATAATGTGACTGGGGGCAACGTTCCCTCAAAGCTGCGTGTGTGCAGCTGCTCAGGCATCCGTGCGCAACTAAATGGTCAATTTTTGCTCGTTCCAACATTAAATTTTGCTCGTCTCCATAATGCTTGCACAGTGCAGCGAGCACTGCGCACACATCTACCATTCGCTTAGAGGGAACATTGACTGGGGGGACATGATGCTACATGTGGCATAATACCCGTGCTAGACATCATTATAAACTGCCACACAGCAGAAATCGTGTGATATGACTGAAATTTTTTTTAAAGCAATGTTAGAAATCCAAATCACACACACACACATGCATACAAAATGTCTAAAACATAACTGTGTTTCAGGAAAGGATGTGCCACCAGCCAGCAAACCTGTATTTTAGAATCCTGGTTGATGGAGTCACAAAATACTGCAAACACCTTACTGACATTAGTCATACTGGAATTACAGTATCCATGGAGATAGCAACACCACTGTACATTGAGATCTGACAGTCCCAGAAGCAACTAACATGTTGAAACACTCTAACTAGTAGGCCATAATGCTTGGTTGACACTGCATCATGCCAAAAAAAATTGAAAAAGATATCTTCACAGAATTTTGAATAATGTTACCATCTAGTCATTAATGATTGCAAAGATGAATGATAGCTTGCTTTACCTTCCACCCCCACCCCAATTGATTTATTTAGAGCTGCAAAGATAAATATGTGTGGTTGTGATATCTGAGTTGGCATGTGTGTTTGTGTTTTTGATAAATAGCAATGATAAGTCAACCAACTATTTTTGTTTTGAACATATATAAAATTCTTTAAAGATTTTTTTTAGTTTTATTTTAATTTGAATTTTCAGTCATATTTTTAATTGTACAACATTGCTTTTTTGAGTTGCATGCAATGACCATAGCCCATGCAAAGAAGTGAAAGCTTCTGAGATTCTATGGATGAAATAGATTCAACTCAAAATTCTTTTCGGCCAATAAAGCAACATTCCCAATGACTGTTTTTTTTGTTGCAGCTTGTTATATCTTCCTTGAATGTTTGATGCTCAATTTCACAGTGGTTTTATATTAAATTTTAGAAGTATAGGGCTGTCACATTAATTTTCAAGAAAAAAGTTCAGTTAGAATGCATATATATACCCATGGGGCCAAAGTTTTGTTTTGGTTTTGAGAAGTATGTTTAACTTACCGTAGATTATTCCAGGTTTTAATAGAAAAATAGTCTTTTTTTTAGTGCTGAAGTGACAAAGAGGGAGAGATGAGGGAATGTAATTATGCAAGCATCAGTGTTTGTGTAAGAAGGCACAAAATTAAGAAAGTGAATGTGTTTTTAGAATTTATATATTTAATACAGTATTAACTGTTCCTTCCAAAAATCGTGTCACATGAGTAAATAAAGTTGTTAAATGGAAATGTAGTCCTCATTACAAGAAAAATATGAGTAATGAGATACTTATGTAAAACTTTACTCTAAGCCCATTAGAATTATGAATGATGATCCACAACATTTAGATACGCTGTATAATTCATGATATTCACAGTTCAAGAATCTGGCTTGAAGTAAGCATGGAACATCGTCTGTGTATGTCTTGCATCTTTCTTTGATAGGGCTTGAATTAATGAATCAATTTCCTGTGGCATAGCCAAACAACACTCAGCTTTAGAAATCACAGAATTTTTTAATCTCCTACAAGATCTAAAACTTGAGAGTATCTCATTGAGTAAATCTGACTTTAGAAAATGTTGTTGGTCTCTGTTGGCAAAGCATCAAAAGTAAGACCACATGCCTGGCTAACAAAATTCTGATATTGAATTTAAAATACAAGCAAACAATGTTTTATTGTTCCTGTATACAAACAATTAACATTAATTACAATTGGATAATAGGGAAATAAAAAAGTCTTTCTAAAACATCTTACCTACAAGCGGTTAGTTATCAATAATGTGCCATAACAGCTTGCTGTTTCATATGATGCAAAGACTTCAGATTAGTGTATTCTCAGCCCTGATCTGTGCTGGTACATGTGTTTTAACCTTTCATGCTGTTAGTTTAATTCGGAGTCTTGGTCTCACAGATTAATACAATAGTACTTGATAGCCTTAACTAATCTGTCCACCATCTGTCAGGAATTTTCGCAGCTCAAATGTATTTCCAAGTTTGAACTGAGTTAATTGTTTTTTTTACGATAAAATTTAAATTTGTCTTTGACAATTGTTTCGGTATTTGGAAGATGAGAGGTTTAGTTTTACTGGGGAAAAAAATCACAGTGCTAAAGGAGGACAAAATTGGACAGAAACAAAATTTTCGGTCTTGAGAGGATTCCAGTTGACAGATTTTAGTTTTGAGGAGTTTCACTCTGTGTGTGTACATGTACAAGTATATATAGTGTGTATGTGTCTGTTGTGACATGTGCAGTACTCAATCATAGTTTATTTACTGTTCTTTCAGGATGATGTCATGTCATTTATTGTAAATAGGTTTTGTGAAAAAGTAATTGGGACAGAATGACAGTTAAAACGGTGATTTTGATGGTTTTAAAGCAGGGGTCTCAAACTCAAACCACCCCCGAGGGCCACACCACCTGTTATCTCTCATGACACCTTGTCATAGCAATCATTTTGAGGCCACAGGTTACAGCCTGGCAGGCCGCATGTTTGAGACCTCCTTGCTTTAAAGGAATGCTTTATGTTAATAATATTTAACTTTAATTTTTAGAATCCTAATTAATCCTTTATCAACGTATAATTTGTCTGCTCCTGATTCAATCTTACAGTCTGTATACATTTAAATATTTATCCACAATATTCAATTTTCACTCATCAAATGTTCAACCAATTTTTTAATAGTTCACACTTTCTCATTGTAATTTCTTTGCATGGAAATATTAATCAACAATATGTAGTTTCAGTTCTAGGCCGATAAATCAGCCCTTCACCCGTTACGATGTTGATGTTGGGGTTAACCCCCAAAGACTGATTTATCGGCCTATTTCAGTTCATGCATCAGTTGTTTAAAAGATAATGTTGTTTAAGCAGATTTTAAAGATAACATTGTTTAAGCAGTTTTTAAAGATAAAATTCTTGCTTTCCTGTTATATTTTTTCAGCAGTAAAGTTTGACTATTTATGTAAGCTTGTTTTTGTTTTGTTTGTTACTTGTGCCTTGAAATGATCAGATCTAAACTTCATTTGGTTATAATGTCAAAAAATGAGTCAAGCTTTCAAGTCAGTTTTTTTTATAAAAAGATCAACATGCAATATCAACAAATATTTTTCATCGGAAGTCAGAACTTTTTGTATGTATGAACTTTCAATGTGAAAAATATCAGAATATTTAATAATAATAATAATACAGAGGACTTTGTATAGCACATAATCTTCAGAAGTTCTAAGTGCTTTACAACATTAGACAACACCAATAACATTTTATAAAAATTTAAAAATATATATATATATATCTTTATTTTTAAATTTTTAAAAAATGATATTACAAAAAACAAGCACCATGAAACTAGAAAATATAAAAACATGATGTAAATATTTAAGGTAGGAAATATTATTAGTTCTTTAAGTTTGTTCTTGCAGTTGGAAGAGGTGAGTTTTGAAAGCACTCTTGAAATGGATCACTGTGTCTTTGTGTCTAAGTTCAGTGGACAATTTGTTCCACGTTGCTTGGCCCTGATATGCAAAAGAACGTTGTCCATATGACTTTGTTTTCATAGTGGGATTAATGTGTATCTGATTGTCAGAAGAGGAGTGTAAGTATCTTGCTAGTGTGTACACATGGGTCAGGTCAGATAGGTATGTTTAACTGGAGTCTTCCAGTGAAACATAGCACAGAGAACACATTTTGTGCTTGATTCTGGATCAAATGGATAGCCAGTATATAGGGTACAGAGCAGTGTTGAGCTGTGCTCTGATCATGGTAATCTAAGGATGATCCAAGTAGCTGTATTTTGAACATTTTTTTGAGTAGATATTGAGGTGAACAAGACCGATTTGAATTTGAATAGTCCAGTCTTGAAAATACTAATGAACACACAAGTATTTTAGTGTCATCAGCTGAAAGTTATTTGTGAATGGAGCCAATGCATCTCATCTCAAGATATGCAGCCTTGCATATGTTCATGACATGTTGGTGCATTGTGAAAGTACTGTCCAGAGTAATGCCTAGGTTTTGTACTGACTGTGAATTTAATGTTGGTGTTGCTGATATTTATTGTTTGAGGTAAAGGATGTGAATGAGAAAGTCTTTTTATTATGATCAGAATGGCCATAGTTTTATCATCATTCATCTGCAGCTTGTAACATGTCATCCATGATTTCACATCAGAAATGCACCTCTGTACACTTTGGATGGTAGTATCAACTTCGGTTTGGGTGTCTAGATTTGTATATTTAGGTGTCGTCAGCATACAGTTGGTGAGGCACTGGATGGCACTTGAGAATGGCTTCATTGTATGGGATGATGAGAACAGGTCTAGGAACATACCCCTGTGGAATACCATAACATAAATCAACTGAGCTTGAGTGTATTCCATTTGTGGACACAATTTGTGTTGAACAATCAGGACTTGAATCACAAAAAGGCTGTATCAAGAATGCCAAATACATGCTGGAGATGGTGAAGTAATATATCATGGTCTATTCTGTCAAATGATGCAGACAAATCAAGGAGGGCGATATCTTGCCGCTATCCAAAGCTGTGAGATTTACATCTAAGCTTGATTTTTTAATACATTGTTTAATGCTATTTTTTTTTTCTTCTAGTACCATACTTAATAAATGTAGTTCACTTCAATAATTGCTACACTTAATAAATACATGTATATAGTCTTCAGATGAATTGCATTGTCACATTGGTTTAGCATGTCTGATTTGCAACAGAGTGGGTGCTATTTTGAATAATTCTACTATCAGATCAGCATGGCTGTAGGGGTTGGCACTTTTAGGCCAGTTGCCTTGGTATAAAATGATCTGCTTGTATTGCTTGCAAGTAAACATCAAAGCAAAGTCTAGTTAAAAGGTATGCAATGCTTATTTAAACAATATTTTCCTACTAAACCCACAACAAAGGAATACATTTATATCCTAACCCATATAGACAATTTTCATATATTTTTCTGATAGGCAAAGTGGTCTAAATTGCTCACCTTTATTGGTGAATGACATCTCATGTTATCTTCGACTTGGCCAATGTGGTTATGATTTGAGAAAGCTCACAAGTATCTTCCTGTGGGTCAGTGGTCCTTTCCAAATTTTTTCTTCTGGGTTCTTCTTCCTCCATTTATACTGGCCTCTATTCATAAGCTTAGATCATTTGCTGAAAAAAGAAAGAAAAAAAAATCAGAAAAATGACGTTAAGCTTACAACAACAAACATTCTGAAAAATGACATTAAACTTATAGTAACAAATATTTTTTCCTGCTCACATTGAAGAATTTTCTCAAATCTGTCACATTTAAAACCTGTTCAAACTAGTACAAGTATATGATATTATTTTTACTGCATTGCTGCTAATGATTTTGAGAACAAGAAATGAAAATTAATATTTCATATGAAAGCAAGATTAATGGTATGATATAGATTTTTATAATATCATTAATTTAATGTTTTTACATACAATTAAATTTTCAGTATCACAGAATATAAAAAATATATAATTCAAACTTGGTACATGTATTGCTTGGATAAGTATTAATTTATTCTGATAATGAAAGATAAATTTGGATTTAAAAAATAAAATATAATATAAAATGGCACTTATACTCCATTCTATGATTTTCATACTGATCTGGTACAGTTATATGATTTTCATACTGATCTGGTACAGTTCTATGATTTTAATACTGATCTGGTACAGTTCTATGATTTTCATACTGATCTGGTACAGTTCTATGATTTTCATACTGATCTGGTAGTTATATGATTTTCATACTGATCTGGTACAGTTCTGTGATTTTCATACTGATCTGGTACAGTTATCTAGATATCTCAAATATTCCATGCCTAAAAAAATATAAAACATTACCATGTTTCATATATATCAGATTTGTCTACAAACTATCTGGCTTGAAATATAATGTTGCTGCCTTTAAAATAAGTCACTATGTACAACTTTCCCCAGCGGTTTAAGTTCATTAGTTTCTCATAGCCACTGATACCTTATGTAAATATTGGACATTTGCAATTCACAGATTACAGTGATGAATCAACCTAGTCACAAAACTTGAATGATTAAAGGTCAGATATGGAGAAAATCTTCAGTATGTGTATTTTTATTGACTTTTATGGATCAACAAGGGTAAAAATCCACTTTCCTGTACAGTTTAGTCCCCATTATGTTGCTGAAATTTAGCATTTAAGGTCAAGTGGCTTTGTCTAAATTACTGACTGCTTTACCTCCCTGGAGTAAAATTTTGTTAAGTGTGACATTGCACAGGAAGCAACTCTCCATTACTATAGAAATGTATTGATTAATTGGTTATTTTTACAGAAATAGTATTGTTCTTGTGTGTAGCATATGGTTAGATCTTGCAAAATTTTAGAAGTCCTTTTCCTCTGAATAGTTGGAGTAAATATGCAGTAATTACAAATTGTTTCAACTAGGGTCATATGAAAAGCAATTTGCAATCATAGCCCCTTGCTTTCGTTACTTGCTTATTACAGGTGATTAATTGATCTGCTTATTACAGGTGATTAAATGATCTGCTTATTACAGGTGATTAAATGATCTGCTTATTACAGGTGATTAATTGATCTGCTTATTACAGGTGATTAATTGATCTGCTTATTACAGGTGATTAAATGATCTGAAATCGTTCTTAATGCTGAATTTAATAGATATGGGCATAACAGTTCCAGGCATGACATGAGTGTAGGGCAACTGAGACATATCTCGTGAGCCCGCACCCGTAATTTTAATTTTATAAAACAATTTTTTTTTTAACAAGAACTTGTAGAGGCCTAGGTGTTTCTTACTCCATTGCACCTGATCTCTCTTTATGGTTCCAGGATATATATTAAATCCAGCTTCCTTGGACATGGTTTTGAAGGAAAACACAAAAATAAATGGTAACAAATTAAATAAAAAAGAAAGCAAATTGTATAATTTGCAATTGAATTACCTTAAAACTTAAAATAAGATGCAAATATCCAGTAGCTGTTCAAGACTAATTAACATGTTGGCTTAAGTTATGTTTGGAAGCTTAAAAATAATTTCCAATCTTTTGGACTGCTCCTTTGGCCTGTTGGTTAGAGTTTCCACCTTGGTAGTGGGAGGTCATGGGTTTGATCCTGCTTGGGTCATACCAAAGACTTACAAAATTGGTACTAACAGCTGTCTTGCTTGGCATTCAGCATTACGAGGTTAAGTGTTTAAGACTATGGACTGGTCTGCCTGGTGTCAGGATAATGTGACTGGATGGGACATGATGCTACGTTTCTTACCGCTCTGGTGGCCTAATGGTTAGAGTGCCTGCCTTTGAAGTGGGAGGTTGTAGGTTTTAGCCCTGGCCGAGTCTTACCAAAGACTTACAAAAATGGTACTAACAGCTGCCTTGCTAGGCGCTCAGAATTAAGAGGTTAGTATTAGAACTATTCGGCTTGGTGTAAGAATAATGTGACTGGGTGGGACATCATTGCTACAAGTCTGCGGCTTGATGTCCCAGTGCTAGACATCACTATACATGTATACTGCCACACTGCAGACATCATAACGATATGACTGATTTTTTAATTAAAGTTACATTAAAAATCCTACTCACACATACACATACCTATCATAGTGATATGAGTGAATTTTTTTAAAAAGCTACATTAAAAAGCCAAATCACAAATACACACACACACACACACACACACACACACACACACACACACATATTTTCATTAAAATAATTATTTTTACACTAATCTGTTGCAAATCTCCAATGCAGTTACTTTATTTCTGGTATATTTATTGTCATTCCACAGCTATATCACTTTTACATTGGTATCAGGGAAAGGTAGTGCCTATTCTAACTTTGTGAGGTCTATTATGTACTAAATTGACAATTAGACTAGATGATTTTGCAGCTCAGCCATTGGTATGGTATTCTGAATTTAGAAGATTCAAAAATACTTTGAAACAGAAATCATCATAATTGCAGTTTGAAATTGACGTGTTTTTATAGCATACTATTAAAATATACTGATGTAAAACCCAAAAGGTATGACAAATGTTCAGGATGAGAAATTGACAAAGCAGAATTTGATAGTGCCCCTTTTTTTTTCATTTATATGACACAGCCTGTGGGACTAATTTGGTATTATAGCTTCAGGGTTATTGCATTGACTGATATGTTTACAGTAAGACTTAGGAACTATTGTGTAATTTTGTGTAGTCCACCCTGAACTGAAATAATTGATTTATGGCTTGCTCAAATGACATTAGAAGTGATATAACAGGGGTATATGCTGCCCTCTGGTCACATTGGGGACTGTCTAGCCACTACTGACTGATGACACCATTTAACATCTGTACAGATGTTGTCAGAAATCATTATAGAGAAGTATCACTATAAGTCTGTTTGATAAAGTACTCTGTGTTCAGTTCTCTTTCATGTGGCTCACACTCCATGAAATTGTGCTATAAGGATTTCGATGATGTGTTTGTGGTGGCCATTTTCTTTGTTGACCCTTTGTGCGCATTTGATCAAGGGATTAATGCCCCAGATGGAATTGTAGAGTGATTAAACAGTACCATAGTGAAGGACCTTCAGTCATTCATGACCTTTGCTGACCCACAACCTTTTACAGTCTAAAGCTATTGTATTTGTAGAAGAGTGTTTGAATAGTAAATTTTTCGTTTGGACAGCAATTCCATTTTAATCATAATGGACACAGAAGAGGGAGTTTGGAATACAAGGAGATAATTTTCTTCTGTCACCTAAGTTTAAATGGTGGTAGAAAGGGATTAACATTGGCAGAGATAATCCTTTACATATGGAACTTTGCTGGACAGAAGTAAGCATTATAATTTTATTCTAATATGTTAATTATCAAATGGAATTCTAACACTTAACAATCATGGACTTTCACATGTCAGTAATCATCATCATTCTGCAGATCTTCTAGTCTTCATCATTTTCAAAACATTGCTTTATAGGACTCGCTGTACTTATTTAGTTTCCATAGTAAACCTATAAATCTATGTAAACACCTTGATATTCCAAATTAAATAACGAGACATTTCTGTGTGCTCATGATCAAACCCATATTTTTCAGTATAGATGCATCCTAGATAATAGTTTCTGTGTAGAATCCTCAGAAAAGATTATGAGCTGCTGCATTTTCTGATCTTACATGCTTTTGAAACACGTGCTTTGAATTCATTAAACAAGTCAGGTACTAGTCTCATTAAATTCCCATGTTGACCCATAAGTGTTCAAAAACTTATAATTTAGGACTGAAATTCTGTCATTAGAACAATGTCTCTATTTTTTTATCTCAGTTAAAACTAGGATAAGCTCTCAAAAGATTCTTTTTAGTAAGATCTAACAATATTTATTATCAACCAGTCCTGACCCGTATATATACTTTATTTTATCATATCCATTTCTAGACATTGTTCCCATTTTTCCATACAATTAGTGCCATGTGGCCTTCAAAGGTTACACATTGGTCTAGAGACATTTATAATACATTTGTGTTAAGAATTTTTTGTAAGAAGCACAGATGTTTTAATACATTTGTACTGTTACAGTGAAATGAACTAGATATTAATACATTTGTACTGTTACAGTGAAATGAACTAGATTTCAAGTATGTTTGTATATAAAATTTATAAAAGGTTTTTTAGTGTCTGGATTTTGATTAGAGTAAGCATTTTTTGCATCATTCCATTTATCAGTCTGGAATCAAATGGGCCTAGGGCTCAGGTATAGAACCAAACATTGAATGGTTAAACAGTAAATTACTGGGTGCTAAGAAGTATGTGCAAGCAGGTAAAAGTCATTTAAAGTTTTCTACTGTGATGCCAAGGTGTCATAAAATTAATGCCATAGCAATACAGTACCTGTGTAATACAGTACCTGTGTGTTGCAGGTTTAGTACCAGTTTATTGCCAGATCTGAGAACAGCTAGAATGGAAATTTTTGGCAGATTTGATTAAACCAGTGAGTTGCCACTTTCTTGCCAGTTTGTCACTGACAACAAGCAACTGGCCTGATTAAAATAAATATTAAAAAAGCTGGTCTTTAAATTTCAAATACATGTTTTGAATCATGGGTTTCAGATTTCCATGTTGTTGATTTAAGGATGTTATTTTAATTTCCGGATGTTGAAGAATGTTCTTAGCAGTAAACTTGCACTTTTAAGAAACAAGAATTTGATAATGCTACTTTAATACACTTTGAATTACGTATATATATATATATATATACCGGCATTACACTTTATTTGGAATGTCCTAATGTAAAAGACACTTGCATGATAAACCATATTGGCAACAGTCTAATATTAACCTTTATATTGATACCTAATCCAGCCAGATATCATTAAAATTAGCATAGTTATCTTATTTCAAAATCAACAAAAAATTTTGCCTTAAAACTCCAAAGTTACTTTGTGTCTAGAGTTCATTACCAGCAAAGTAACTTAACACACTTTCAAGAAGCTTTTTGGTCAACATGTCCATTGTTGTGGCCCCTGGGTTACAGGTTAGAAACTTTTGAGATCCTACCCTATAAATAGATACAGTCCAAAATGTTTTCAAAGCTTAGTATTCTCATACTTAATTGTATGATGGTTCAGATGTTGTATTTAAGTCAGTAACCATGAATTAGTGTATTGTAATTTTCACATTGTTGGTAGAAAATAAAAAGCACTTGCAAAAAAAATTTCCAATGCTTGTGGAAATCAATAGATTTGAAAAATGTCATCCCCAGGGCCTTAATTTAGCTCCCACTTTTCATGCTAATCTGATGAATTGTCATAGTTCCAGTCTCAGAGAGCTACCCATTGAGTGGCCTTAATGAATACTGACCAGTGGCTAATGTGCTTAATTAATTATTAGTTCTCCATCACTAGAATGAATTCACTGAAATGGAATGGAAAGATATGTGCACTCACACACACACAAAATAACAAAGTACTTGGGAAAAAATGGAGATAAATTGTTTGCATGAAATTGGATTCAGTTTAGGCATGAGGTACTATTATTCTTCATTGATAAATTCAGGATTCATCCATTCTAGTCAAGCAACAGAAGATAATATATAATAGAATATAATACATCGGCTGTGTCACATTGTAGAATTAAACCAGATTTCAACATGGGTATGTTAGACCTTGAGGCTATAATTTCTCGCAGTCAAAATGTATGAAGGTGTCCATATATAATAGAATCTAATACATTGGCTGTATGTAATGAATGATAATTATACGCTTTGGACCCCATGTATTAGTGGTGCATTGAGAAAACAAATGTTCTCTCTTTCAATGAATTTCTCTCGGATCTGAAGGACATAAACTTAAAGTTCCTAGGTCTTCAGAACATCTAGTGTCTTCTAGATTTAATTTTTTATATTAGTTTTTAACATTGTATCAGCACCTTACACCACAATACATGTACATGCAATAACAACAAACCCCCATCCACCCACCCCTGTGATTTCTGATCAAAATTACAAACACCAGATTAAAATCTCTCATTAAAAGTTAAAATGATGTGATTGCACAGACCTTATTGTACTCAACACTCACCCATTTTGCCAAAGAAGATATATGGCAGGCTTTACAAGCCAGTCTTCAGAGATTATTACATTTCGCTTCAACATCTAGCTTCATACTGGTAAACATTACTCCCAGAAAGGGGAAAGAATGTGGTTTAGAATCTGTAGTCTGTGCAAGAAGTTAATTATCTTAGTATCCTACCAGTTGGGCACCAACATGTGCATTGCCATGCCATAAATATCATACTTTGGAGTCCAAGCCTTTTATTGTATGGTTGTAATTTCATGTAGTTTGTTTATTGTCATGTTCTTTATATATGTATTACATGTATTTGTATCTCTTATCTTGTGCAACTTGGTCAGTATTTTTAATAAATATGTACATACATTGGAACTATCTATACAATGATGTAGATTTTATGTTCGTGATTTACTTGCATGGTGGTTAAGTGGTATGTTTGCTTTTTTTATAATCGTAAAAACTAATTGTTTCTTTAAAATGCAGTACAGTGATTTCCATAAACAAACTATGCATATCAGTTACCAGGTTTCATTATACATGTAGTTTAATAGGATTTTCAACCAGGAAACTATTTAATACATACTTCCTTATAAAAAAAAACACCTTAATTTTTCACTCTCTGCTAAAGATACACTTTAGTTAAACTGACAAGATTTGTGAGGCATGCTCAGGAGATGACTGATATGACACATGAAATTACTGTCCATTTCACATGAAGTGAGTCACTCAGGAAATAATCTATCTAGTCACACTCATTAGGTACATATAAATGTCAGAAGTAAATAGCCCAGTTACATCTATAAGGGCTTTCAAAAAACAAACAACAACCAACACTTTATCCTAATGTTTCGTGAATTGTTTGATAACCAGATAATATAGTGGTATAACAAATGTAATGACAAGCATTTTTATTGCATATTGTAAAAATCCATTTAAGCATCATTCCCATTGTAGATCTCTACACTTAGCATGGTTGGTAAGATTTCACTTAAAACAAAATGTGTTTGCTATTGCGAAGTGTACACTATTTCACAGCTTGCAAATTTACTGCTGCCCTGTAAATTCCATTGAAGGTTGCAAAACAGAAGAACTGTTCCTCCATTGACAAAAGTTACCAAGGACCTTTTGTAGAGCTTGCAGCTTGACATGAAAATTCTGTGTGCATGTCTGTCTCTTGTGTTCACCAACTTTAATGTAAAAAAAAATTGTGTGCATTTTTTCTGGTGAAATGAAAGTTGGGCTTGACAACAAGGAGCTGAATCCTGAATTGATCTACAATCTCCTTTACATATATAATGATTTGTTAAATCCAAGGAATGGTAATTATATATTGGAAGATGAGCTTTTTATGAGTGCAACCACATTTATTTCTGAAGGATAGAAATTGATGATGTATTTATTCATTGATATGGATATTAAACATCTTTTCCTTTGTCTTTGCAGATGACAGGAAAACAAAAATGTAAGACAAGAAGCAACTAGAAATGACCTCGTTGATGTTGAACTGTGTCTAAATGGCAACTAAAGATTTGAGAGCAACTTGAAACCATATCCTGGTTGTATTCTTCTATGTTAATTCTTTTGGTTAACAGTTCCTGACAGGATTAAATGGCAGGGATTAATTGAGATCAAGTGAATATTCATCACAGATCAAAGGATTTGAAGCAGGAATCAGGTGAATGCTAAATAGCGAATGAGTATATGATGATGGGTCAAGTAAATACTGAACAGGGATCAGGTGGATTCTAAGAAGGGATCAGGTGGATTATAAACAGGAATCAGGTGGATTCTAGCAGTGATCAGGTGGATTCTAAGCAGTGATAAAATGTAAAGCAGTGAACAAGTAAATACTAAACAGGCATCCGGTGAATGCTAAGCATACCAAACAGGGTCAAGTGAAATATTTAGCAGGAATAAAGAGGAATACAAGTGCTCAGACCAACTTCCTCTAGTTGACATAACATCCAAAACACTCCATGGTCCAATACATTTGCTTAATTGACACTGTTTATTGAGTCATAGTCTGAGCTCCTGAAAGAATACCGGTAATTGAAAATACTGACATGTAGTTAATTATTAGGTGAACGTTTAGTTGGACTTGATTGGAAAACATTTTTTTACAGCTGAATTTGAACAAAGAGCATCTACTTTTATGACTGCCTAATAGTTTTATTAAGAGTCAAGAAATGGAATGTATACTGCTGCTAAGCTCTTTTTTGCTTCCCACCACTTCTGCACTATTGGTTGGAACTGGAGGTAAGACTTGACAAATAATAACTACTTTATTTTGGATAAGGTGACAGTTACAGGAAATATATATTTAAGGCCTTCAGTTATGTGTGTGTGTGTGTGTGTGTGCACAGCGTGACAAAATTCTGACTCACCACTAAATAATTAATCTATTCTAAAAAGCGTTGTTTCAATGCTTTTGACATTGCAAATTATTTTCAAGTTTAGTTTTAGTTGTTTTATCACCATAGCTTGGTGGACAAAATTGAGTTTCCTATATTAAGGGGTAAATTGTTAATAAATAGAATAGATAACAGAAGTCATGGATATAGCCCTGTGGTACTCCACAGTTAATATTTTTTACTTTTAGAAAGGTGGCAAGTTATATATATTTTTAGCACTCTTATCAGCTATGTATGTAGTAAACCATCAGACTTTATTTACTTTGTAAGAAATAAGGTAATATGTACACATCAATAAATACCCCACCATGATCATTTACTCCTTAATTAAATTATCATTAGGAAGTTTTTCAGAACAAAACTGTTAGAGTTCAATATGAAGTTTTTCATCAATTTTAGTAAAAAAATGTAATTCAAAATATTTCAGATGTAATAATGACTTTATTTATTTAAAGAGGGTAACACAATTAGCTAAGAACTAATCTACCTTGAGGCCCTCATACAAGGAATTTATTTAATTCAACAGCATCTCAGAAGCCACTGGATATATTGGGTTTGGAAGATGGAAATAGAGTGGGCATTTCTAATCTCAACTGGAATATTATTCCAGAGCAAAGTTCCAGAGTATTGGAAACTTTTCTTAAATAATTCCTTATTTGGTTTGGGAATTTTATACTGTTTTGTAGATATTGATCGCAGGTTGGGTGTATTACCAGGTAGCCTATACTGGAATAGGGATTGTAAATATTCAGGAGCACTATTATTGGATATCCTGTACATTAATTTGGATTTTCTTAAACATATTCGGTCTTTAATAGGTAATATTTTTAACTTACCAGCTAAATTTTCCTTGCTTTCTTTCTGGTTTGATATTAGCCTTAATGTCATTGGATCATTATTATTAATGCCCTTATGATTGAAGGAGAAAATTTTGGTTTTACTCTTTCAGTTTCCCATGCCAAATTTGGTAAAAACTCTCCAGATAGTTTTAGTTTTTTTTCTGTTTTTGTCCCAGTCCTTTTTTTTTGCAGTATGTGCTTTTGTCTTGTCTTATTCCACCAAATTTTCTATTCAGCTTGATTTGCTATAGATTTTCAAAAAGTTTCATTTCATGAACAATTTCTGGGGTGATATGACACGGTTAGCTCTCACTATGATGCCAGCATTCATCTTCAGGCAGATGCTGGTGTTATAGCAAGCTGGCAGTATAAAAGGGGTTTTGTTTTGTGGGTCAGATAAACAAGGCTACCTTTCATTATATTTTTTTTTTTATGTTTTTAAGCAAAGTATAAAAGTGAGTTTAAGAATGTTAGAAATGTGTTAAGAGGAGGTGTTATTTAATAATAATAATAATAATAATAATAATAATAATAATAATAATATTAATGACTTTATTTCAAGAAGGAGCTCATTCGGTCAACTGACCATTTTTCCATGTAACCTTCTACAATTGTGTGTGTGTGTGTGTGTGTGTGTTATTTTTATTCTTTCTATTTCCATTTCAAAATATTCTGAACTTGGTATCAAGATGTGATGTACTGACCAGTCCTATGCATTGCCACTGATTCGTTCTCCATTAGAAAGAAATGTTTACCATTATGGTCAGGTCTTTATTATGTAACATCTTTATAAGTGTGTCTCTTTATTTGACAAAAATCTTTTTCATAGCTACATTCTTATTACCTGAGTCTTTTATTTTACTTTTCCACAGTGGTTTTACCCAATAATCCCTATGTTTACATGGGTCAATTATTGAACTTGACATGTAACCTTACCAAGTACGACCCAAGGGACCATCATCTGATGTACTTTACACGGCAAAATCAGGCCATTCCACAACAGTACATCAGCATTCTGAGCATGCGTTCCATCCGGCTTCAGATGCCCATTACATCCCCACGTGACGAGGATAACTACGTATGCAAGCTAAACAAGACCAATGGAGAACTGGAGATTATTGGCCACCAATTTGTCACAGTGGAATGTGAGATTTCCCTTGTCATTTTGCTAGGCAGAATATTCATTTTATACCATCAACATCCATGTGCATAACTTTATTAAAAGATGTATATTTTAATATAATAATTTGTTACACAAGGTCCCCAAGCACTTAATTGAGACATAATTAACATGGATTGGCATCATTTGAACAAATTGGGTAGAACTTTCATACCATAATGTTTTCTGTATATTATACTATTCCTCCCATTTCCCAATTTTTGTTTCACAAGCACCAGTTTGCAATGAATTCTACCTGACCTTGTTGATGATACTGCATGTACAGATTGTGCAACATTTTTAAATCGATGAATGTTTTCATGGAATACAAATCCTGGAGATGATTGGTCTCGATATGCAACTTTGTGAACTTATTGTACACAAATGATCTTAATGTAACATGTTTAAGAAGAAATTAATATGGTAGATATTTTAACTTGAATATGTAGGTGGTTAATAAAATTTAACAAAAGTATGGTTTGCCTATACAAGTTGATTGTTTTTCCTATAGTTCAGTTTCAAAGAGATTATTCTTCCATCCTGCATGGATTTTCCACCTGTAGGAAATTTTCTTCTAGCGCAACTAACAGTTGCCTCGCTTGGTGCTCTGCATTACGATGTTAGTGTTAGGACTGGTTGGCCTGATGTCAGGATGACGTGACTAGGTGGGACATCATGCTGCATGTCTGCAGCATGATGCCCCTATGCTAGACCACTATAAACTGTCAAACTGCAGACATCATAGTAATATGACTGAAAAATTGTTACAGCTAAGATAAAAATCAAAATCACATACACACTTTTCTAGAGCAACCTTTCACCTTCTTAAAGCCATATTTTTTTCTGGGAAAAATCTACACTTCATTCATTTTTATCCAGTGACAAAAATTCTGCAAAATTATATAAAGCAATTTAACCCATATACTCCCCCTCCCCAATCACTTCAACTTAATTGTCCCATTGGAGCAAAATAGAGACTGTGCAACTAGTGAATGATTTGACCCAACACTATAGTAATTCATCAGCAAGCATAAATACATGCATTATCTTTTTTGTTTTGTGACAGCTGATAAATATATTTTTTTATCGGATATAGGGAGAGGTGGTGGTGGCAGTTGTTGACACTTTAATAAACTTTCTTCAGGATGGGATATTCTGGTTTAGGGTGACTATTATTCTCAGAGGGATAGGCTTCAGAGTAGTGGTTTTACATGGGGAATTCCTTATTAAGAGCCATTTTTCTGGTGGAAAAACTACCCTCAAGACTGATATTTTAATTTAGGTTAGTGGGGATGGGGTGGATAAATATGCATATTACAGTGGATTTTTAGTCTTCCTGTCATCATTTTTTTAATTATCCTCATTCTATAGATGAACCAAAGAGGGTTGAGAACATCAGCTGCCGTGTTTACAACTGGGAGATGATGAATTGTACCTGGGACCTGGGAGTGGACTATATCCATCCAGAGAATATTAATATCTCCTTAGCCTGGGCAATTGAGTGAGTAAATAAAAATAGGATTAACAAGGGACACGTCCCTATAATGGATTCATGCAATTGTTGTGCACAGAGCATTGTGTCACGGCTTGGGAAAACCATTCATTTTCTCATCCTGACTGGGTAACAATTGACTTTGCCAAGCAAAACTTCACTACTTTCTCATCCCATGGTCAAGAAGATGCAGATTTGCACTTTGGGAATAAGTCTGAGTGAATTTTCTACCCTTAAAAATTGTTGAAGTTCAATTAACTGATGGTATGCATGAAATTAAATTATCTTTGCCTGATTTGCCTGTTGGTTTGTCAGTCTCTATAGAACATGCCACAAAAAAACCACTGCTTTATCTTTTACACAGTTACATGATGTAAGCTTGATGTAAAAATGAATAAATATGATGATCATAGTATGTTCCTAGTTTAACACTAAGCTATTTATTTCCTAATGGTCTTCGCATTTACACTTATCAGTAATTAAGTTATCATTTTGATGTGAATCAACTTTTCCTTTCAATACACTATCATGCAACTTTACAAGTCAGATCTGGGACAAGTTAAGAGATAGATAATGCTTAAACTTTTGTGATATTTCATCTCAGTAAATGCTGCAGGTAACCAGTATTGTCAAGACTGAAGCTTTTTTGATACTTTGTCATATCATGGGGGAAGATTTCAGCAGATATGCATGTATATGCAGGTAATACTTTTCACAAGCAAAATGTTGCCAGATTACATATAAAATGGGTATTTTAAGAGCTTGTCATTTCCTACCAACTTCCACATGATGCATAATATAATCTGTAAAGCAGATAATGTCATGACAACATTGGTCAATTTGAATCTAGTTGGGGTTATGACCTAGAAATGTTCAAATTTTGTGGTCATTCAGCAGTCTTCCCTTTTGTGCCGCCTGTGTGGGACTCTCTAGAATGGAGTTTTTACCAAAATGGTCATTTATTACAAATTTTAGATAGTTGACAGTGTTTATTGTCATTTTTTTTGTTATGGAAAGTAATTAGATGCAGATGTCTTTTCTTGGATGTGACAGTATATTAATAAACAAAAATACAGGTGATCTGGAGCAAGTGTAACAATGTCTGGCCTGATGAAAACTAAAACTAATTGATATTCTCCATCTCATAACTTCTACTGAATGTAAACTAGGCTACCATACCCTGATTATGAATTTCTTTGACCTTATGAGAGATGGAGCAGTATTTTCTCTGTTGACTGGTACCCAATACATAAAACGTTATGTAGTTAAACTTTTACAATTATGGACCAGTCTGCTTCCTCTGATTGCTTGTTATCAGATCTCTTCTTTAACATCATGTCATTACTTGTGAAAATTAACTGTCATATTTATCAGACAATTTAAATGGCAAGGGTTTGTATTGTTGGATTATTTCATGTGTGCATGGTCACACAATTGTGTGCATGTTTGTTTTAAAAATGTGCGCAGAAATAAAAGAACACAAATGTAAAACAAGTATGCAACTAACCTGACTGCTTGAAAGATTTATGCGTCTCATTATAAAAAATATGCATGCAGTTTCATAAGAGACACTCATAAAAGGCTTACAAAAAAAACCCACAACAATACAGTGGAGAGATCAAACCCTGTTTGAAGGCAACTTTGTTCAACACCAAAATATAATAATTTTCCATATTGTCCTTGGGAGTGGCTACCCATTTCATTTGACCACTTTGTCATTGTGGAAGATGTGCCCCTATAAGTAGATATAGGACTGTCAGAGGGCATAACTGTTTCTGGCTTCCCGTTTTCGGCAGCCGCTTTTGGTTCCAGAACAATGGTCTGCTTCTAAGGCATATTTTGAGATAAATTTGGAATTTTTTAATGTAAAGGCATTGGAACCCAACAGAATAAATATCCGGATACATGTTTATAGTACTAAGCATCTCGTGGAAGTAAAAGTTAGTATTTTTTACGAAGCGTTGAAAATTTTCAAAGTTTTATTTTCATACATTAAGAGGAGGTAGTAATCATAAACACAGTAGGTCTTAAGCTGACAACAATTTTTAATATATCCATTAGGGCATAACCGACTTTTGATCCGGAAATCGGATTCCACCTGATAGTATGAACTTCCGATTAATCGGAGTCGGACAAGGCAGGAACGACCGATTCGGATAATAAAAATAATAAAGTTGAATTTCTATTGCACCATGTCTAACACTGCGTGTCATTCGATAGTGCGTTAATAAAGTTAAATAAGAAGTCAAAAAAGTCCAATATGGTCAGCACAACCACGCTGTGAGACAATCTATTTGAATTTGCGGGTGAAAACTGGAAATGAAGCCGGATATGGTAAAGTACTAAGTAACATGTTAGACACGGCAAAACCAGTTACCAGAAACCCGAAAACGGAAGATGAAATTTTTTTAGAAAAACAAATACGGATTTAGCATTTCCGATTAATTGAATTGTATCTGGAATCGGAAAAAATATCATGCCCAAAATCCGGAATCGGAAATCGGTAGAAAAATGCTAATCGGTTATGCCCTAATATCCATGTATATTTCATATTTCTGAGTAACCTCCATTTACTGTACGATGGCTCAATTCAGGAGTCTTATCAGGTCATTTCAGCCACATCTGCAATGACCGGTGCGTAGGCAAAGTTATCCCTCAAATATTTAGCGCATTAACCCCATTGTGTGCAAATCTTAATTTAATTTCTAGGTCATTTCATATATTTTTTTTTATTTCATTCAGATAAGCAAAATAGTGTTTGTGTTTCTCCTCATGAAATATATGTATTCAAATTATTCAAATGAACGGTGTCATGGTAAAATTATACCTTTATGAATTTAGTCCTAGAAAGCTCTATTCAAAATGGACATGCATCACAATTAATTTTACTATATGTTCTCTACATATATTTCTCTGTACTGAATTTTCCACTGAGTGACAATCAATAGAAATCATATGTTAATCTAAAATACTTCCAAAGATGATTTCACTGTGAAGTTCTTGTGAAAGGTTCACCGGCACTTTTTTGTGAGGCTGCAATGTAAACAGAGCAGCATGTAAACAAAACACAGATTTCACTTCCAGATCATCACCAAGGCATTATTACTCAATGTGCACTGTCACCGAAATACACTCAGACAACCACTATCAGAGCTCATATTCTCGAGGATAAACAATTACCTTTAAATCCCTACCAAAAACGCATCAATATAACTCTTCTGTCACCACTAAAATGAGAGGAAAAATGTTCTAAAATGGGCTGGAAATACTAATTGTGATACGAGTCCAATGTTGGTCATAGGAAAAGGTCCACTGAGTTATCTCCCCTTTATTATGGACCCTTAACAGATATTTTTCGTTTCTGAAAGTTTAGTATTTATTTAGCATGGCTATGTTCTGCTGAAATAATTTATACAAACATGAAACAGTTGTAATGAAGGTCCAAAAGTTGTTATTTTTCATTAAAAAAATATGGGGTCAGGAAAAGGGTACACATATTTCTCAGCAGGCTGACGATACATGTGACATGGTATAGCTTTCATTGTTTGTCCTAATTAAAACTAAAGCTATAAATGTTTTCAGGCACTATCAAGAGTTACAAACTTTGTTAATTTTCATAAAATTAAGTTTTTCTGAAAATTGACAAAAATGCATTTTGAGAATTGACTCCACTTATTTCATGTCCTGAAATCACGCCAATCTGCATCACAGAGACAGTTTAGACTTATTTTTTATCATTCTTGGATGCATCTCCATTAAAAAATAGTTTGATTTACTTGCAAATACTGATATTTCAAATTTCATGTCCTATATCTACCATAAGAGGGGAACCACTGAGCATATTTCTGCCATGTATCTTTTTCATCTCCAAAATTATACTGTATACTGCCTCACCTGGCCATAAGGTCAGCTGTATACTGCCTCACCTGGCCATAAGGTCAGCTGTATACTGCCTCACCTGGCCATAAGGTCAGCTGAGCTTATTTTATGGTCCAAATTTGGGTGTATACTATCAAACATCAGTTCATTATCTTTCAATACCTGTTATTTTCAGCTTTTGAATAATAAAAACACTGTACCAGGTTTAATCAAACTTGGCATAGGCCATGCTGTCATTTAAATTTTGTCACAGAATGCCTATCCAACATCAACTGTGGTCAGCATTACTTAAAATAGAGAAAACTTTGTCCATTGATGATTTGCACAAATATCAGATTTGCACTTGCTGTCTACCATCACCCACTTATTATTCATGTATAACTGACATTAATTTACCAGCTAAGAAGTAAGAGTTTCATGTTTTCAATGTTTGTAGTTATGTTTAATTTGGGAAAGTTTTTTTTTTTTTTTTAAAATGCAAAGGTGAACTTGTTTGACCATGTCGATATGAACTTTAGGCTTAGTGAAGAAAAAACATTTCCAAACTTTTAAGACTGCAGTAATTAATCTAACATTTTGTGGACTCAACACACCATGATCAACACAAAGTTCTGATGTAAAATTAATTATAATTAATTGAAAAAATTAAATTTATGTTCTTGAATTTCCTAATCAATCATGTATATTTTTAAAAATAAAAAATCCTAACTTAAAACGACTTCTCAATAACTGGACAACAAAATGTTACTAAATTCAGTCAAAAGCATGATGTCATAAATATGTTCCAACTTTACATTAATCTAGCTTTATCCTATATTCAGTATGGCAATTGTTCCTAAGCATCCTTTTAATGATGTCAATAACTGTTCAGTAGAAGTTGTCAGAATTTCACAGGAAGAATCCTGGTATAAAGCCTGTCAACTCTACTAAAATGATGCTGATCCACCATCCAAATCTTCTGGCAGTATAAAAAATGTTATCATTATTATATGTTTGAAAGCATCATCCTAACTTGGATCTCTGGGTCAAATGCCATGTTAGGAAGATGTAAGCCACATCAGTAATCATGGCCCAGTTGGATTTTTGTGTATGAACATGTGCTACCAAAATAATTACTCAGTGAGACAAAGCAGTTGTTCACATGCTGCAGTATTATTAAGAATGTGATCGGTAATATATCTAGCAGTTTAATAAAAATTAAAAAAATCACATTTATGCTTCCATTTCTTTTTGTCAGGTTGCTCTCATGCAAATTAGACAGTTCAAAGGTTAAATTTTTGTTTTAGTAAGCAGTATGAATGCCCTCACTTGACGAGAACTTCTTGTACATGGCTTCCTGTGGATGGACCAGACTCCTTCAAAAGTGATATGACTTACCTCATGAAAGTCATCATTATCGATGTAAAAAAAGCTAAGGAATATGGAGCTAGTAACACGTATACAGCAACAACTTCCATATTGGGTAAGCTAGTTATATATATATATATATATATATATATATATATATATATATATATATATATATATATATATATAATGTTAATGAAGATATAGCAAGAAATTATTTAATTTTATTTCTTGATTGTCAACAACTGCTGAATGAATGCATTTTTCTTACTTCATTTCTTCAGTAATAAACCAAAGTTAATGACTAGACCCATCACCTACCAATATATTTTTAAAAATATTAAATTGATAATCAAACAATGCCCTGTCAGATGATAAGCCCATTTCCTCACTTTTCATCATTAATAGGTGGACTTAGGGGCTTGTTTCTGGAGAAATACTTAACATTTCTTGTCTTTATTTCAGATTTCAGGCATAAGCATCCTTTTTAAGTATAGATGACTTTGGCAGTGATAACATTTTTGTTATAGGTATACCATATATACTTTAGTCCAACTGCATAGACCCAGATCTGCTACCACATATTGTACTGGCAGATCTGGGTCTGTGCAGTTTATTTGTAATAATCCGTAAAGCAAACACAATATACTCTGATGTGCTGGTACATTGTGATGGCAGATCAGAGGTTTTGTAATTAGCAGTTGGACTCTTTGTTTTTAGATGAAGCAAAATGTTAGCAGACCCTTGTTTATCTTTGTTTGAACTCCTATTAAAGAATTTTTATTTTTTGTAGTTGAGCCAGCAAGTGTTAAGAATGTGACAATATCTAGAAACAGCAGCTGCATCTCACTGCAATGGAAGCATGAGAGGATGGAGCGACAGTTGTTCTACAAAGTCCAGTTTCAGTCCGAGTGGAACAAATCTGATCTCTGGGAGGTACTCCAAAGCATTAAATTGGGATGAACATTAAAGTTTAAAATTAAAATTTTGCAAGTTTAGTAACAAAGCACAGTAGGCTGTTTTCACATAACCTGATTAAATTTTTATACCATTGGAATGGACTTTGCAATTTCTTCTCAGTCGATTATGCAACTTGTTTGTTTATGGACCTTTTAGCTAACAATCTTGTTAATGTAATTAAAAGCTGCTTGACACAGACAAATTAAATTTGTTATACTCTATTTACTTGCACAAAAGTAGAGTTCAAGTTCAGAAGCATTGACCCTGATCAGCTATCACATAATGAGCCAGCAGATCATGGTCAGTGTTTATTAAACACTCTTATTACATTGCACAGACCAAGATCTGCTAGCACATTATATGATGGCAGATTTGAGTCTGTGCTGTATCTAATTGGACTTGAAAACATTTTGTATCTCAATTCCATGACTGCTCCGATGGCCTAGCGTCCACCTCAGATGTGGGAGGTCATGGGCTCGATCCTCAGCCGAGTTAGTCCAAAGACTTATTAAAAAATGGTACTAACAGCTGCCTCGCGTGGTGCTCAGCATTAAGAGGTTAGTGTTAGGACTGGTTGGCCTGGTGTCAGGATAATCTGACAGGGTGGGACATCATGCTACATAATTGTTAAAACTATGTTAAAAATCAAAATCACATTACATCAGAATGTTCCATGAACAAACCACTCCAGTGGCCGAAATGGTTAGAGGGTCCACCTCGAATGCTGGAGATTATGAGTTAGGAATTAAGTGTAAGGATTGTCATCCTGGTTTCAGTATATAATGACTGGGTGGGACATGATACATGTCTGCAGCTTGATGCCCCAGTACTAGACATCACTATCATTTGCACATCACAGACTTCATCAGTTGGAACCCAAACCATGTTATACCAAAGATTTATTTTACAAAATGGTACTAGCTTCCTTATTGGCGCTCAGTATTAAGAGGTTAGTCCTTGGTAGAACCATATCACTGCAAAATTTGTTTTTGGCAACAACACTGAGTTGACTCATCTGCTTGATGGGTTGCAAGGGTTTGATATTTGATTCAATACAACATAAATTAAAGCTTGTCTTTCAATTTCATTAATGTTAATCTAAGCAGTCACTTTGTACCTCATTTCACTGCTCCAGTGGCCATGTGGTTTGAGTGTTTGCCGCGGAAGTGAAAGCTTGTGGGTTCGATCCCTGGCCAAGTCGTACCAAAGGTTTATAAAAATGGTACTATAGTTTGAGTCTATATCCCTGTTTGTTTGTAACACCCCCCACCGATTTCAGTAACAAAAAGCATAAGCAAGATAAAAAGTCAATAAATTGTACTCAGTTCATTCATTGATTTATAATTTCTAATTGTGACCAGGGTGTCCATAACATCTTTATCGTCTGCACGGCTGATGCTTAATGGAAGTTTTCACTATCCTCGAGATCAATTTTCAGTTCCTAGACAAGTCCATTTTCAGCGAAGGGGCGGATGCATAACAACACATGTATGTACATGGAAGGTAGATTGAACAGGTGGCAAAGGGATATAACTCTTAATCTTACCGTAATTGACAGAAGTATCCAGTAGCAACCAAATAGAAGCAATGAGGTCACTCTATTTGCAGAAAATAGACTTGCCCAAATTGTATGTAATATGGTGTCGTGTTAGTTTGGAACTTCCATTAAGCATCAGATAATAAGAGGCAGAAACTTGATTACCTGTTCATTTAAATGGGAGAACTATCTCAGTAATTTCTTTGGTAACTGATTTGTTTACAATCAAAATCAAACAGATGTTCCCAATTAAAATTTAGGTAAATCAGAATACTTTGATTGCACATGTTCAGAATCTGTCATGTTAGAGTAGTGCTGCTGAGTGGGTCAATCCCACTTTCTCCATGCAGTAAATGAGATTTCCCCAATCCTAAAGGACATCTGTGACTTGTTGTTGTTATAGGGTTTAATGTCATTTATTTTTTGCACAAGATAGGCTATACATGGCAGCCATTATTATTGGTGGAGGAAGAACCTGGGAAAATCCTGGAAAGAACAACGGACCCACGAAAAGTTACTGGCAAGTTTTCTCACATACCTACATTGGCTGAGTCCGAGACTCGATTCCACGCATACAGAGGTGAGATGGCAGTTATCCATAATGAAGAGTGCTTTAGACCACTCCACCACTCAGGGCCCCCTCTGTGACTTGTAAAAGGCATAGAAAGGAAGGTTGCATGCATGTCTGGTACCATGCTAACTGTTCGAACCATCGTTAGAAATCAAGATGTTTCTACTGTTTGAATGAGGGCATTACGTGCCATGCAGCAGAATAGTGTCATGACTGTCTACAATATGGACATAATGCAAAACACTGTATATTCCACTTAAATATTCCATCCCTATACAAAGTCTATTTACTCATGCCAAGCACTTAAAGGCTACTCGTGATTTTGTTTTATTTTAGTACTGCTACTCTTTATTCCAGTGTTTTATCATGTATTCACCAATAATGTTTTACACAGGTGAATTAACCTTTGTATGAATCCTCTATGGTGTCATCTTTAAAGCTTTTTTGGATATTTTATAGTAGCAGTATATATATATATATATATATATATATATATATATATATATATTTATGTTGAATATTGGACACTTGACTTCATTTAATCAACTTTAAATAGTCCTTATTATCATTATTATTATTGTTGTTGTTGTAGGTTTTTGTTGTTGTTTTTTAAGAGTCAATAATTGAAGTCATATTGGTTTTCTGCAACAGAAAGCTTTCATGACTGGTTTAGAGGAGGTTGTAAATGACTGCAGATTTTTATGTACAATTTTATTTGTCTATCTTTTTTTTTTTTTGCAGAACTGTTTTTGTGAAAATTAAAATTATTTCGCAAAACCTGTCTTGAGAAGACCACCTGTCTAGAGGTACAATGCATATATTTATAAATTGGATAGTGTTACAACCTGTCATGAAAGACAACTTGTCTTTGAGAGACCATTATTTCTTGGCAGAAGTTGTGATCAGTAATCTGTCTTTGTAAAAACAATTTCATAAGAGACAAGATTTGTAGTCACTCATTTATATATATATTGCTACTATAAAATATCCACAAAAGCTTTAACACTCATTTTATATCCTGAGTACATTGATATAAGTATCAACATAATGATCATCTTATTTTATACTGTGCAGTAAGCTTTGATTTTACAAAAAGTGGACCACCTTAGTATAATCTTGAAATGAATTTCAACTTCAGGTTATAGATGTGGGCCTGTCAAACAGCTTGACCTTGTGTGATCTTCTACCTTTCACAAACTATACATTCAACATCACGTGCATCCCCTATGTCCCATATCGCAACATAGACCAGACAGAGAGAGCTGCTGGATTCTGGAGCAAGGGAAAATGTTTTACTGTTCAGACAAGTGAAGATGGTATGTTACTTATTTATTATGTGTATTATAGTGTTTGGAGTCAACCGGTTGTATCTATCAATTCTGTACATTGTTTAATGTGCCAGCAGATCAGATTATCTGCTATCAGTTCTGTACATTGCTTAATGTGCCAGCAGATCAGATTATCCGCTATCAGTTCTGTACATTGTTTAATGTGCCAGTAGATCAGATTATCTTCTATCAATTCTGTACATTGTTTAATGTGCCAGCAGATCAGGGTCTCTTCTATCAATTCTGTACATTGTTTAATGTGCCAGCAGATCAGATTATCTTATATCAATTTTGTACATTGTTTAATGTGCCAGCAGATCAGATTATCTTCTATCAATTCTGTACATTGTTTAATGTGCCAGCAGATCAGGGTCTCTTCTATCAGTTCTGTACATTGTTTAATATGCCAGCAGATCAGATTATCTGCTATCAGTTCTGTACATTGCTTAATGTGCCAGCAGATCAGATTATCTGCTATCAATTCTGTACATTGTTTAATGTGCCAGCAGATCAGGGTCTCTTCTATAAGTTCTGTACATTGTTTAATGTGCCAGCAGATCAGATTATCTTCTATCAATTCTGTACATTGTTTAATGTGCCAGCAGATCAGGGTCTCTTCTATCAGTTCTGTACATTGTTTAATATGCCAGCAGATCAGATTATCTGCTATCAGTTCTGTACATTGCTTAATGTGCCAGCAGATCAGATTATCTGCTATCAATTCTGTACATTGTTTAATGTGCCAGCAGATCAGGGTCTCTTCTATAAGTTCTGTACATTGTTTAATGTGCCAGCAGATCAGATTATCTTCTATCAATTCTGTACATTGTTTAATGTGCCAGCAGATCAGATTATCTTGTCAATTCTGTACATTGTTTGATGTGCCAGTAGATCACGGCTTTTATGTCAATTCTTTGTTTTAAAAGAATAAGAGAGACCCAGATTTTCAAGCATTTCTTGTGTGTGGTTTGGTTTGATGTTGTAATGTGTTATGGCACAGCAACACAAGTAGGTTATTTAATGTCTTGTGCTTAAAGGAGACCAGAAATTAATGGAATTATAGAATAATAATAACAGCGATATAGAAGAAAACCTTATTCTGAAGTATTATATGCGACCGCAATGCCAATATTTTGACCTCATATGCAAAATTTCCGTAGCTATTCGGTTACTCTCGTGATGTGACATTATAGTAGCAACTCCAGCATCCTGACTGGCTGTTTTGCATTGCTTAAAGGTGTAAATAACACATTAAGAAAAGGCTGTGGACAACATTTTTCATTTTTCCAAATGATGAAGGCATAAAGAAAGTATGGATACATAATTACAAGTGAGTCGATCTCAATGCAAAACCCTACAGCATTCTGTGCTCATTACATTTCTCAAACGAATGTTGCATGAGGGATCCTGAAAAATAGCAGCCCTAGGATACGCAAATCCTAGGCCTAGATTAAAAGTTGAAACTGTTCCAGACATACCATTGGATATTTTAAAACCTGGGAAAGGTGTCAAATGTATAAATTACGAAAATAGGCGGAAGGCAGAGTAAGTGACCACAAAATTCAACAATCAATTTACAGATCTTACATACACCATCAGTGCTAATACAAATATCACAGCCTGACTCCTGATCGTGCTGATGATATGAGTAAATAAATTTTCAAGAACACTCTAAATCAGATCACCACTCTCCTATGTGAAATTGAGATCTGACTTTAATAAAAATGGAAGCTTTGCTAAAAAAATAAGATTCCTAACTCATGACACCGTCGTGTTTCAAGAAAATACAATTTTCAGTAATTAAAAAAAAAATGTAAAAAAACAAAATCAGTCTATGCCTATTAAATGCATAATGTATAAATGGAAATATGTAATGAACTTTGATACTGTTAAATTCCTAGAAGATCTAAAACAGATTCCATGGAATACAGTCCAAATCTTTAAGGATATTGATGATGTTTTAGATACTTGGACAGATCTGTTCATCAGTATAGTGGACAAGCATGCCCCTTTAAAAACACACAGGATAAAGAAAGACCATCAGCCAGGCTGGATCTCCCCAGAAATTTTAGAAGCAATAAAGCACAGAGACCAACTAAAATCAGTAGGAAATCAAACTGAATATAGAGTTTGGAGGAATAAAGTTCATAAAATGATACATCAAGCCAAACAAGCGCACTACAAAAAAATGCTGGATGAAAACCAAAATAACCCGAAAGCTATCTGGAAAGTGTTTGCAGGTTTTGGTGCAGGCAAATGTAAGCATAAAGCTGAAATTTTTTCCCTCAAGCATGAGGGCAATTATACTGATAATCCAAAAGACATCTCAGATATTTTTAACAACTTTTTTGTTCAATTAGCTGAAAAACTTAAAGAACCAAGAACTTCATCTGATCATCTGGATCTCAAACATTTTTGTGCTAAAAAACTACAAAACAATATAAAATTTGAAATTCCTGACATGAGTCCAGAATTTGTGTTGAAATATATTAAAACAATGGATGTATGTAAAGCTACAGGACTTGATATGATTGGACCAAGGCTACTAAAAGTGGCTGCACCTGTAATTGTAGAGAGTATAGTTTTCATTTGTAATGAAAGTATTAGGTCTAATAAATTTCCACAAAGATGGAAAACTGCCAAGGTTATACCATTGCATAAAGCAGGAACAAAAGATGATGTAAATAACTACAGACCCATCTCTATCCTTCCTTGTCTCTCCAAATTACTAGAAAAAGCAAATTTTGTAGTAAATTATGTTTCTCCGAGAATACTTACCCGATCACATTATTTTAGGGATATTAGCCTGCTACCTCGCGAATCCAGCCCTACCAAAAGACGAAAATTCGTCTTTCCTGTCTATGTCATATAGACAAAGGGCAATAACTCTTGCCCCTTACCTCCCCTTGCTACCTGCTAGGTGTAGCTTCTTTAGTTTTTAAGCTGAGCGGTATATAAAACACGAGGATGCTCGCATGGCGGGGTGGTTGGGAGGGTTTCTTAGTAATGTGATCGGGTAAGTATTCTCGGAGAAACATAATTTACTACAAAATTTGCTTTCTCCTTTGAATACGTTCCCCGATCACATTACTTTAGGAGAATAAGTAATAGGAGGAGGGAATGCGGAGCATCCGACCTCCACCCCGGGTATCCTCTAGGGAATGATGGCTGGATTCCCCATGTGAATGATAACCCGGTCTCCTAATTTTCAATCAGCAACACAGCCCAGGGTCACGTGATATGTGACCCCTTTATACGGTTAAGAAGATAGTTATTGAAATCTTCTTACCTACGAAAATTTATCTGGCGAATCCAGCGAAGCTAATAGGCTGTGCTGATTGTTGCACATGGGTCTGGTGGGCGTCTGGGCTGCCAACACCGGACCTACTAGAATCAATGTTTGCCTCTGCGAGTACAAACTTGAAGATAAAACTGTAGAAGGTTGACTCTGCATGTCAGCCAACAGCTTCTATAAGGTAACTGATTTGCGAATTCTCAGAGTACGCCGAGCGTATAACCCACTTCAGCCATGAAGCAAGGGCTTGAATGGTGATATCTGATGTCCCAGCTATCACCAGAAGAAAGAGGTGCTTGTATGTGACCTGACTCACCTCTATGCATTGAAATGGTGCTAGAGTGCACAAACAGGATCTTACATGGCTGTTGATCCTGACTTATCTATAAAGAAGCGAGCTAATGACGACTCTTTGATCGCCAATGTATGGTAATCTATTTTGGACTACGAAGCCTGGCTGCGTCAAGAGGACCATCAAACCCTCTGATCGGAACGGAAGAGAGTTCGGGTCACTAGAAAGGACATGTAACTCACTCACCCTGCATGCTGAAGCTAAGACTATCAAGAAACCCAATTTGTATGATAGTAGCTTTAACTAATCGTGGGTTAAAGACTCAATACTGTCTGAATTGAGTCATGTTAAAACCCAGGACAGATTCCATTTGGAAACGGGGTGAGGGATATTAGTCGATTGAATTTTAATGTGTCTAAAAGATCTGACAAATCTTTGTCATGGCTGATAGCACATGTACCAGAATGGCGGAATGTGTCTGATATCATGGAGCGGTAGCATTTGATAATAATTGGAGCCAGCTGTTTCTCCTCGAAAAGCCGGAGAAAAGTCGGCCAGTTGAGGGATTGTGACACTCAGAGGAACAATGTGAATGATATGGTACCAGTCCCTGAAAACATGCCACTTGCCCTCGTAAACCTTCAGAGTAGAGGGCCTTCTTGCTCTCGAGATTCTCTCCGCAATCGAAGATTTAAATTGTTTGTCTTGCAAGGCTGTCTGGACAAGAGATAAGCTTGAACATGAAGACGGTCCGGACAGAGGTGGAACACCCCTGGCCGCGGTTGCTTGCAAATACTTGTGCTGACTGTAATCTTCCTGGGTAGATCTATCGCCTAGATTGAGTAGATCGGAGACCCAGGAGTTGTTCCATCTGAGAGGGGCAATCAGAACCATCTGACAGTTCTGACCCCTTAACTTCTGGATTAATTTCAGTACCAAGACTGTGGGAGGGTAGGAGAATGACCACAACCCTTCCCAGCTGATTGATCGAGCATCCACGACCCAAGCTTCTGGGTCTGGAACCTGTGAAATGAAAGGTGGACAACTTGCGATTCCACCTTGTTGTAAAAGATCAATCATCGGACGTCCCCAAAGTGTGTCAATTGGAAGAAAGTCCGATTGATGGAGTGACCATTCTGTGTGAATGATTAGATAGAGTGTCAGCCAAGACATTGAGTCTGCCAAGAACGTGTCTGAATTGTACATTGAGGTGGAGATTGTCGAACCAATGTAGAAACTGCCAGCTCAGATTGCACAGGTCTGGTGATTGGTGTCCCCTTGTTTTGAGGCAAGGCACCACCACAATGTTGTCTGACATAATGAGGGCAGTTTGTAATAAGAGTTGATCCTGCCCGAAATGAAAGGCATTGATGACAGCCGTTATTTCTGAAAGGTTGATGTGAAAAGGGCTCACCCCTGGCACCCACGTGCCGCTGACAGTATCGAAGTCCGGCAACAGGTGGGCACCCCAACCGTAGGTACTAGTGGCGGAACATACCGTTATCCCTGCTTGGGGTATCTCCAGAGTAATCCCTGTGGACAGCCCACAGGGGTTGTGCCATTGACTCAAGAATGATCGTATCTCTGGCGTGAGCATGACTGTGGGATCAAAGGGACTTGAAAAGGGCGCAATTACGCTAGCAACGTCCTTTGTAAAGGGCGCACAAAAGGACGGCTGAGCAGGATCAAGTCTGCTGCCGCATTGAATAATCCGAGGATCTGCAACTCTCTCGCTAAAATGCGCATCCTGTCGGAAACGGACTCTACGAGTGCAATTATCTGGATGATCGCAAACTCGAGGAAGCCTTACCAGATTCAGATCAGGAGAAACTCCACACCCAGATGGACCAAAAATCCGGATTGGACAGAGATCAGACTTTATCCAGTTCACGAGAAAGCCTATATGATGTAAAGTGATATAAGATCGTTTCTGCATTTGAGCAGAGTAGAACTTGACAGATGTTTCTGGAGGATGTCGTCCAAATATACTGCCGACGCCATAGATGAAGTCGAGCGGAACAGAGTGACGACGTAATCAATAACCTTGGTACTAGCCCAAGGGCTTAAGTTGAGGCCAAAAGGTATGACCTGGAACTGATAAACCGAGTCCCGACAAGCACAACTGAGAAATGTCCGCGACTCGTGGGATAGGGACGTGAAATGTGCGTCGGTCATATCTAGACTGACAGCATACCCGTCGGATGATTTCATCACGCCATCGCCACATTGACTTTCAGGGTGGTTGAGGTGGCTCAGGTCGATGAACGGCCTCTGGATAAGAAACAGCCATGAATAAAACCCCAGCTATTGCAGGTTTATTAAGATATAAATATATATATAAAGGCATCCTTCTCCCGATCTGACGATACATCCATGAAGAGGGGAGAGGAGGACAGAGGAGGGGATGGATAAATGAAGTCCCAAGTCCCTCCGAAATGACCTGAATCACCCAAATGTTCTAAGGTAATAAAGTGGTCCAGTGGTCCTGAAATTGCAGGTGGCGGCTGCCCACAGGTAGGCAGTCCGCTGGCGGTGGGCAGGGTATGTCAACGTCTAGAGTTAGGAGGCGTGAAGGCGGAGAAACTTTGGTTCTTGCCGCCTCTGTATGGTTGCCGTCTAGCTTGATTAGACTGTTGACTCCCAGCATTGGGTTGGGATCTATATTACACCTTTGATTATAAGGATCCCTTTTCCCCGGTCCGGCCATCATCCCTCCGCTGTGTCAGGGGATGATTGTTTCGAAACGCCTGCGAAAGTTGGGCGACGAGTTGGAGGGGCAGTTCCTGAGCTGCCTGCCTCCAAACTTTTTCAATTTTCCCCCAAAGTGTAAAGGTGTCCCAAACTGAGACATCCGTCACATCGTATCAGGTCGAAGTTGGCAGAAGCAGTCAACACATTGGTCATAGAATGGTGAGCTGCCCTGTTAACAACTCTAGCAATCCAGACCTTCACTTCACAAGCGTGGTCATGGCTGGATTTGCCTAATGAAGTCAAGTCTAACAATGAAGACATATCGACTACGTTTCGGACTAGCTTTGACGTGGCATTTGAGATCAGTACTGAAGGTGTCTGATGCAGTTTTCGTATCAGCTACACTAGAACGTCGCTGGAAGTTAGCTTCCTGAATTTTTTTTTTTTTTTTTTTTTTTTTTTTTTGACTGGGGAAGAAGCAGGAAGGACATCGTCTCTTCCTCCTCATTCAAGATCTACAGATGCCTGAATTGTGTAGTCTTGAATGGCAGTAGGAGGTTTTGGGCATTCTGAAGCTCCCAACAACATATAAGTCTTATTCTGCGGCCGTGGCGCTAAGCTCAGTCCGGTCCATGACCTGATCTGTGGACAGCTGAAAGTGTTTCGTCACACTCACTGTGTGCTGAGTCGTGTTCTGGTCAACTCAGGCATCCATTCGCAGCGGAATTGTCATCATTTTTAATATAAATCTCCATAATGCTTGTGTAGTGCGGCCAGCACTGCGCGCCCATCTACCATTCGCTCAGAGGGAATGTTGGTTCTGGTACAGCTTGCATATCTGTACAGCATACCAGGTGACCTAGATGACGCAATTCTGTCATAATTTACACTTTCACTAAATCTCCCTTGTGGAGAAGCTGTGAACATATGGATGGCTGGCACTGCCGGCTGATTGAACTGGCGAATGGTCGGCCTGAAAGTCCTGTTCTGGTAAAGCTGCCATATCTGGGTAGTGCATACCAAGTGGCATAGATAACTCAATTCCGTCACCTCTGATAATGTCACTAATTCTCCCTTGTTTTAAAATCACACCGTCACGTATTTGACGTGACGGGAGGTGTACACTGGCAATACCAACTGATTTGTCTGGTATATGGTCGGCTGGAATGTCGGCGAAGGTCCGGCTATGACCGGCACCTGCCTCTCGAATGGTCTGATTGGACGGAGATTCATCTATAACATCTCTCTCATGGTAGTGATATGTAACCAGTAGTACAGATTGACTGACGGTTACATCACTATAATCTCCGTAAATCCGATGTACAGCCGGTGCAGGTTGATGCCGGCTGGAAGACCGGTGCCATTTGGGCTTAACGGTTGTTGCCGGATGGTCGGCCGGTGCCGGTTGATGCCGGCTGGACGACCGGTGCCATTTGGGCTGAAAGGTCATTGCCGGATCGACGCCCGGTGCCGGTTAGTGCCGGCTGGAAGGTCGGCTGGACGACCGGTGCCATTTGGGCTGAACGGTCGTAGCCGGATGTACGGCTGGAAGGTCGGCTGGCCGGCCGGTGCCATTTGGGCTGAACGGCCGGTGCCTGTTGATGCAAGCTGGAAGGTCGGCTGGCCGTCCGGTGCCATTTGGGCTGAACGGACGGTGCCGGATGGACGGCTAGTGCCGGTTGGTGCCTGCTGAAGTGCCGGCTGAACTGACGGTGTCGGCTGGACGGACGGCTGGACGGCCGGCGAAAGCGCATACTAAAATGGATCCAATTGATCCAGCATAGACTCCATGTGTCCGGACTTACAGGCCCGAAAGCCATGCACGGACCTGCGGTGAAATTTACACCCACTGGGCAGCCTAAACCATGTCAACATAATTTCCTCCATTTCCACATTGCCAACACCCATTTTGCCATTCATGCCTTCGTTGTCAACTTTGCTACTGAAACGACAAAAGAAGAGAACAAAGCACAAATTAAAAAATTCAGCATATTATTAATTCGATAATACTATAACCGTTACTAACGGAGTAGTCAAATTATTCCGTGCCATGTTAACTCTTAATGACAACACTAGTTATCGCCGTGAGCATGTTGCAATGGTTCGTTCAAGACGAAGTCTACTGAAACGAAAAGATGATAAACAAAGCACAATTAGCAATTCAGCACGCTATTAAGTCGCTATTACCATAACCGTAACTAACGGAGGAAGCGAAATGATTTAGTGTCGCGTGAACTCGTTACTACAACACGAATTCCGCCATTAAATAGTCACAACTGGTCGTTCAGAGACTTAAGTCTACTGAAACGAAAAAGAAGATAAACAAAGCACAAATTAACAATTCAGCACGCTATTAAGTCGCTATTCCATAACCGTAACTAACGGAGGAAGCGAAATGATTAAGTGTCGCATGAACTCGTGACTACAACACGAAGTCCGCCATTAAATAGTCGCAACTTGGTCGTTCAAAGACTTTTTTGAAGTCTACTGAAACGACAAAGAAGGTAAATAAAGCACAAATTATCAATGCAGCACGTTATTAAGTCGCTTAATATCGTAAACGTTACATACGGAATAAGCGAAATTATTGAGTGCTACATGTATTACATGCTAGTACCGCCATAAGCGTGCTTGACCACGTTGCAACCTGGTCCAAAGTCTAGAAAAGGTGACAAAGTCACTCAAATTGGAAAATATTGTAAAATAATGTATACAACCTGTAGAGGAATGATTATCCAACACAGTAATTCCAAATTTAACTTCGGATGGTCAGAATTAACACTAAGATGGCTTGGATTCATTGGAGGTCTAATTGTACGTGTTTTCGCGTACAGCGAAGCTAAAAAACTAAAGAAGCGACACCTAGTGGGTAGCAAGGGGAGGTAAGGGGCAAGAGTTATTGCCCTTTGTCTATATGACATAGACAGGAAAGACGAATTTTCGTCTTTTGGTAGGGCTGGATTCGCGAGGTAGCAGGCTAATATCCCTAAAGTAATGTGATCGGGGAACATATTCAAAGGAGAAACATGTACATGATTCTTTTCTCAACTATTTAAACACTTATGATCTTATTCATGAAAATCAGTCTGGCTTTCGCCAGAATCACTCCTGTGAAACCGCACTTGTATCTTTGATTGATAAATGGCTGAAAGCGTTAGATCAAGGAGAAATGGTAGACACTATTATGGTTGATTTTCGTAAAGCTTTTGATCTTGTAGACCATGAAATTTTACTTGAAAAACTAAAGATTTATCAATGTAGTGAAAACTCTCTAAACTGGTTTACTTCTTACTTAACCGACAGAGTGCAAAAAGTATCTTTAAATGGTCAACTTTCTCAAAGTAAAAGTATTAATTGTGGAGTACCACAAGGCTCTATCCTTGGACCTGTTATTCATTCTATTTATCAACGATTTACCTCTTAAGATTGGAACTTCAATTTCTTCCACTGACCTCTATGCAGATGATACTACACTGTCTGAGATTGGTAAAACCAAAATGGTACTTGAAAATAACTTACAAGATGCTCTCAACAGACTTCAAGTATGGTGCAAGGAAAACAGTATGATCATAAATACAGAAAAAATGAAAGCCCTACTAATTACAACACAACAAAAACGAGCAAGACTAGATAGCGACAAACTTAATGTTTTTTTTGATAATGTGAGTCTTAATATGACCTCTCAAGATAGAATTCTTGGTGTATTCGTAAATAACAATCTTATGTGGTCTATTCACATTAAACACATTTCAAAAAAGGTTAATTCTTATCTTTGGCTACTGAGGAAAATCAAAACATACATTCCTCTTCAGTATAGGGTCATCTTTTATAAAAGTTATATTCAGCCATATCTGGACTACTGTAACATAATTTGGGGTAATACCTCTAATTCAAACATAACAACACTTATAAGGCTCCAAAAGAGGGCTTGCCATTTAATTCTAGACCAATGTATTGACAATTTTCAGGATGCAATGAATAATATAAAGATTTTAACAATACATGAAAGAATATTTCTTAGAAAAGCCAAATTGATGTATAAAGTATCCAGAAAATCCATTCCTGTCTATCTAAGCAATATCTTTCACCAAAGAGATGCTGATGGTACTCCAAATTTAAGGTCCATAAGAAGAAAAAATTACATTATACCAAGGCCAAAGAAGGAATTGTTTAAAAAAAGTTTTCAATATACTGGTCCAGTAGTATGGAACAACATTCCCAGCAACATAAGGCAGGCTCCTAGCATTTCTTCATTTCATAATCAATGTCTTAAATGGATGAAATCTTTAGAAAATTGAACAGTGCTAGTACCAAAAAAAAAAAAAAAAAAAAATACTGCCTGCTTTTCTGGTTTTTTTTTTTTTTTTTTTTTTGCATCATTTTCAAAGCTGAATGTTTCAACACAGAATGATATTTTATGTTTCTTATATGTTTGTGTTTTTTACAGATGCCTGTGCATGTGCTCCAGGCTTGATACTTTGAAATTTAAAATTCCTTAATTATTTAGCATTGAGCCAGACTCTTCACATCATGTTGTATGTATTGTATATATTGTACATAACAGATAGAAGGCCTCAAGGTAGATTAGTTCTGTAACTAATTGAGTTACCTTCTCTAAATAAAGTCTTTATTATTATTATTATTATTATTATTATTATTATTATTATTATTATTATTATTGGAATTCATATACAACTATCCCTTGGGCAGTTTAAATAGCAGTGATTAAAAGAAAAGCTTTTAGGTGCATCTCTATGAAATATTTACCTATGACAACTTGCAGTCTATACTACAAGTCATATATTCTTCCAGCTATGGGTTATTGTTCAAATGTATGGGGAAACTGTGCTAAATCTAAGGAAACTGTGCTAAATCTAAGGAAACTGTGCTAAATCTAAGCCTGACAGAATTGATAAACTTCACAGACAAGTAGCATGCATAATCTTAGATACATTTATTGATCATCCCTCAAAAGAACTGTTTACAAAACTTAAACGGTTAACAACATATGAAATGATAGATTTTCACAAGGCAGTTCTTTTAGATAAATGTCTGCATTGAACTGCACCAGAGTATCTTCATGACTTATTCAGGCCTTTTTCAACTCAATAACAGTTGAGATCAATATCACATGGAAACCTTTTAGCACCAAAACCAAGAACAGAGCAATTTAAAAAGAGCTTCCAATAATCTGGTACAGTTATGTTGAACACACCTCCACTACATGTAAACTCCACAGAAAATATTAAGTATTTAAAAAATATAATGAGCACGCAAATGTTTCTAATAGATAATGGAATTTAATATTTTTATACTAAACTTGTTAAAATAAACACTATTGATATCTTCCATAAAGTGCACATTGTTATACTCTTCTTCAGAGGGCCCTCAAGGGAGAATAGTCCTTGACTAATGAGCCACCCTCTATAAATAGAGTATTATTTTTATTTTTATTATTATTATTATTATTATTATTATTATTATTATTATTATTATTATTATTATTTCTGATGAAACTTGTACCATGCTTGGTATGTAGGTTTGTATTGTCAAAATTTCAGATCAGTTTGAATTGAGTGACATTGGCATATTAATGAAGTGATCTTGCAACAGACGGAACTATTACCTGTCCAGAATCTGTATCAGATTTTTTGAAGCAGCTTGTCTGTTTATATTATCTGTGAGCTAATGCACACATTATTTTTTTGATCTGACATCAGATTGGCTGAGTTTCATATCTACAGGCTTCATTTCTAAAATAAAATTTAATCCCACGTTGTATATAAGGTTTTCGTTTAAATTGTCAGTGATTTCACCAGTGAGCACCATCCATTCATATTATCTGAATCTTGCATTTGATTGACTGAACTTGTTAATGCTCAAAATACCACATTTCTTATTAGATTTTGATCAAACGTGAAACAAAGGCTTTTATCATTAAGACCTTGGAAAGGTTTGATTTTGAGCACAATCCACATATAATAATGATACATTGTTAATAATAAATATAATAATAATGATACATTGTTGCATGTGAGAGACTGAGCTTGTTAGCACTATTGGGTTTCTGAACATAATATGAAAAATTGTGTCCTTAATAGATATCATCAGGGTTTTGTTCAAGTTTAATGAAAAGTGATTTAGCTACATATTAATGATGTTATTTTCTATTTGATCTAATGAGATCATACTTCCAATAAGATTTTCATGAAACTTTGCATGTAAGGTAATTTCATTAAGTTCTTGGACAAGCTTGATGAGTAAAATCTACATATATTGATGAAGAGATTGTTATAAGCTTTAGTGAGGTTTGACCACTTTAGAGTCGTATTTTAGCTCACCTCAGTTATCAGAGAGGAGCTATTGTACTAACCCTGGAATCAATATCAGTAACTGCTCATATAAAAAGCATATAGACATGTGCAGACATACTGATCAAACTTTTTTATACGAATAGAAATAACTTTTTGGAAATTCCAATTAACTGACATTGTTATACATAAGCATATCTGTAATTTATATATTTGATAATTAACTAGATTTTTTAATGGTAAATAAGGTTCTTATCAGACATGATACAGCTTATACAGTAAAACCCATCTTGAAAGACCGCTGTTATGTGAGACCACCTGTCTTGAGAGACCACATCCTCATTGCTCAAATTTATTCATTATATAGCATTGTGACCTGTTATGAGAGACCACTAGTCATGAGAGACCATAATGTTTTGGCAAAAGAGGTGTTCTTACAAGACAGGTTCAACTGTATCATCAAGAGCATGGATGAGCCTGGTTATAAAAGGTCTTTGCACAGATTTATCACTTCTTCAATGAGCTAGATGAGCAATATTGAGTCTGTATGGGCCTCTTGTTTTAATGTCATGAGCCATATTAAATTTGCCTCTCTTCACAAGATGTATGAAATCTTTTTGCCTCAGTTTCGCAAAATTGGTTCCCAGTTTGTAAGGTAAATTTGTTCAGATAAAAATTATTTTTGTCTTTTTTTTTTCAGTTCCACTAAAAGCCCCTGAGGTCCATGTTGGTAACTTCATAGAGCAATTATCATGTAGAGAGTACAGGTGTAGAAAAATTTGGATCTTCTGGAAGGTAATGACTGCTCCAGCAGTGATAAAATGTCAAGTGTTTTAATTGAAAATATTAAGACAAAATCTTTATAAATTTTAAACAAGGCTTTACATGTTGAATTTTACTTTGATTTGTTTTTTAAAAAAAATACTTTTTCGTACTTCTGTCTCATATCAATTATACAGAATTATTGCATCCTCTATAATAGAAAACAACATAAAATTTGTTGACTGTATTATCACTATGTATTTGTATATTTATGTCAGCTGTGTCTGAAATTTTTGTGGGGAACTAATTTTAGTGGTTTTTACTGCTGCTCAAAACCCATCAAAATAATTAGCCATGTTAGATGAAATGCCTCAACCCATTTTCTAACTGTGTTTTATTCTTAGATATTTACAAAGCTACTAGTATTTGATAAATCAAAATCAGTATGGTAATCTTGTAAGAAAATATCTGCTTTGACTCAATGTGTATTCCATTTCAACCCTTTGAAAAAAAATTACTATAAAATTTATTATAACCGGTTGGTGTAATTTTCACTCACTGCTTTAACCCTTTAGCTACTACAGCTGTTTTGTAGTTTCACTACTGCTCTGTGCTATCATATCAGTTATTCAGACTACTGAGGCTGATTGCTAGGCTGAATACTAGAGCATCATCAAGGCTGACTACAGAAATTGACAATAAAAACATGGTTACATTTATATTCATTATTTCAATAGTTTTTACTAGATTTAAGTGAAATAAAAAACAGCTTATCTTGTATAGTGTCTGTTATTCATATATTTCTACTTTATATATACTCCTATATCCCATCATAAAAGAAATCCCAGTCACATAAACTGTTTTGAATTCCATAAAATAAATCCAATATTTTCATATGTACATATAAAAACATGAATGAAATCCACTCTAATTAAAATGTTGCAATTGGTACCTCTCAAAACAGTAATTATCCACACATAAATGACGATGTTATCATGTATATTACAATATATGTATAGCAAAATTAACATGTTCTATGTCTTACATGTAGGACTAATGCCCACATATGTGATGCTGATTTCATACCATTTCATGTCTTGCTTTTGGTCCCCTATTTTCTTAACAACATTGTTTCTTTCTTTCACAAGATTTTCTACCAGATATTCAGGAATTAATCTGAGTAAAAAAATCCTTCATTCACTGGTCCAAGCTTGATTGTTGTCTGTTGAACCAACGTAAGAATCAAAAACATTGATTTCGAATACGGCGAGGTCGTCACTCCATTGTACAATTGAAACTACGTCCGCCTTGTCATCCGATTAAAAATCGTTTGTATCTGATGTTGAAATCAATATCTGATCCATTTTCTAATTATGATCCATTAAACTTTTCGATATCACTTGCACTGGACCCGTTAAAGTTGCTCATATCTGAATCGGAATCCATCTTTGTTCATCTCGAAAACACGTGTTTCGTAAACCGCGGAAAATTCATTTTAGTGTGTCTAAATTTAACCTCTCAGCATTCAAACTTGTATCAAAATGTCGAGTAAACAATCCTCTCATTGGTTATGATAATCAAAAATGTGTAAACTTTCGTACTTTCAACCAATCAACGTTTAGTTAACACGTAGGTATTCTGCGTACATGAGCGTCACTGGTTTTTCGAGTACTGCTGAACTTTACGCATCTGTGCGACACTGGGGTTGTAAGCTAGGTTTTTCGGCACTGCAGATATGCGTCACTGGTATTTGAGAGCTATTTACAGTAGACGCTTAGATGCGGTAGTCGTAGCTAAAGGGTTAAATTGATTTTTGAGATAAGTGAAGATTGAGGTAAATGAGAAAAAGCATAAGATATTCAAACAATTAATTGTAATACCAAATATGGAAGGAATAATACTAAAATTACTAATGTATGAAACCATTCTGGTGACCTAGTGGTTAGAGCATCTGCCGTGGAAACAGGAGGTTGTGGGTTCAATCCTCAACCGAGTCATACCAAAGACTTACAAAAAATGGTACTAACAGCTGCCTCACTTGATGCTCAGCATTAAGAGGTTAGTGTTAGGACTGGTCAGCCTGGTGTCAGGATAATGTGACGGTGGGACATCATGTTACATGTCTGTGACATGATGCCCTGGTGCTAGACATCACTATAAACTGCCTCACAATAACATATTCCTTTTTTATGATGGCATGTATGATCTGCCAGTTGTGGGAGTGTGATTTTAATTTTTATTTGAATTCTTTACTTTTTGTCAAGCCTAGTTTGCACATGTGGCAGGTACAAATAATGGAATGATTTCATTGTCATTCAGTTTAGTTAGAATCCTTGTAATTTGGTATTGCCTTTCTTTCATATTCAGCACTCAGATGACAACATTGTGTAGTGATTGATCTTGACAGGTGTTTTATTTGTGTGCAGAAATGTAGTAGTATTGTTTTAATGTTATTGGCTTCGTCAGCTTTCATTGATAAAACTCACTTAGATGAAGACATGGTATAAGATTTGAACTTACTACATCTTATGACTTGCACTCATACATGTGGTAATATAACTGTAAATATTCAGGTGACTACAGCCTGCAATGGCCTCGTTTTATCTTTATTTTGGATATCTGTACAGGTAAACCACAACATTAAATATTTAACTACAAGTATGCAAGCTTTGACAGGCAAAACCTCAAATTTAAGTGCCCACAAAGATGTGGGTTTGTAGAATAAAACAACATGAAAATAAATAATGAGATAGTATTTTATCATTATGTATTCAAATATTTATACCTTGTTTCTTGTTCTTGTGTGAAGGATCATCATGATCATCATAATCATCATTATTCTCTTGACCTAGTGTGGCCATTGAGGCACTGTGCTGCTGAACATGTCAATGCCTGTGTCGACATATAAACTTCAGAAACAAGGATGAAGGATAGATACATTATATGACTTGCTTTACACGTTATACTCCCCATCCAAAAAAACGATGGCGTCAGTGAGATATGAAGTGTTATATCATTATTATTGCTGAAGCAAAAAAGGAAAATTTCCCACATTTAATCACTTGTTATATGCCAGCTATAAAGTCAAACATGGTTTTGATGTATTTTCTTGTATCTGTTACCAAGTTTCTTTCTGCACAGTAACTGATTTTTCTGCTCAGTACAGTAACCATTTATTGCACTTTAGTAATGATGAAACCAGTTTTGTGTTCAAAAGGTCAAAGTTCAAGGTAACTAACTAAGAGAAAAATAAATGTCTGCATAATAGCTATTGTTCTTTGCATTCACCAGACCTTTTTGGAATAGCTTGCATTTAGATCCAGAAGAACCCTATTGATTTAGGAGTCAAAAGGTCAAGGTTCAAAGTGACTGTGACTGAAAGACATCAATGGTTTCCACACATTGACATTAGTTCTACATCAACCACCTGCACCAAACTGCATGGATGGCTTGAATGAGTAAGAAAGATATTAATTTTTGAGTTTCAGAAAGTTGAAAGGTCACTGACTGAAAAAAGAAATTTTGTTTTGATTTGCTTTGGGAATATACAACAGAATATTTTTAAAATGTAGATTTTTAGCAAATGCACAGATGATATGGTCATTATTATTGTGATGTTGGAAATGGGACTGGTATCAGAACCATATACAGGTCACAGGTTTGATCTTGGTCTCTGTGGGCTAAAAATACCAACCATCACAATACTTGTTATTATCTTTGTCAATAGTGATTTAATATCACTTTTGATGCAGGTTTTCGTTTTTTATATGGCTGTATCTACTGCTTGTAAATGCTTATACATCGGGTCCACCTGCAAGCTGTACAGACCATGGTCTGCGTGGCCCAGAGTTGTCTAAAACGCTTTCCATTACGGATCACTGCTGTCTTACCTCTGTCTGCATGGGTTCAAGTTTAATAATATAATAATAATAATAATAATAATAATAATAATAATAATAATGCTTTATTTATAGAGGGTGACTCATTAGTCAATGACTATTCTCCCTTGAGGCCCTCTTAATAAGAGTATAACAAATGCACATTGTGTGAAGAAAGCAATAATTAGTGCTTATTTTAGCATGTTTAGAATTAAAATACTAAATTCCATTATCTATTAGAAACACATGCTTGCTCATGATATCTCTTTCTTAAATATTTTCAGCCAATTTTACATGTAGTGGAAGTTTATTCCACAGAACTGTACCAGAGTATTGAAAACTCTTTTTGAATTGCTCTGTTCTTGGTTTTGGTACTAGAAGGTTTTCATGTGATATTGATCTCAACTGGTATTGTGTTGCAAAAGGCCTGAATAAGTCATGAAGTTACTCTGGTGCAGTTCCATGTAGACATTTATATAAAAGAGTCTAAGATTTGGCTAATGTAGTTATGTGAGAAGGCTTGCCAGTAGCTACTCGTGGGTTGGTGGTTCTTTCCGGGGCTTTTCCAGTTTCTTCCTCCACCAATAATACTGGCCGCCATCTATAGCCTATCGAGTGCTGAAAAATGGCGTTAAACCCGACAGCAACAACAACAAACCATGGTCTGCTATAGCAAAATGTGCCAGCAGAGCTGAGTTTGTGCAGCTTGGTAGGAGTAATCAGTAGAACAAACAACATAGAACATGATCCGCTGGTGCATTTTGTTATAGCAGATCAGGATTTGTTGTTTGTAGACGGACTCATAAGCAAGCATACATGGTATTATTTTGTTAGTTTTATTCATCTTTTCATTTCAGCCAGTGAATAAGAAGTACTCAGGAGGCCTAATTGAAAGATACAACCTAGATTACTATGATGTTAACCGTAAGGATCAAGTTAAGGATTTCTCCACAGGCAATAGCTTCTTCAAAAGCATCCATCTCTATCAGGAACACAGTTACATTCTGAAGATTACAGCAGTTAATGCAGCTGGTGTCTCCCAACACAATGCAACACTCTTTATCCCAGCTTCAGAAATAAGTAAGACATCTGTCGCATCAGAATCATTTTTAGAATTAATAATTCTCGTTTCTTTATTAAAACAGTGAATGTTTTTTCTATCATATTATAGCAGCCATCCCAAAAATCATAGCATTACTCTTCTAGAAATAGTGACTTGCCTTCTGGTGTGGATCATGTATGGTTAGCACAGATTTCAATATGACCTTTTCTTATGCCTGAGAGGATGGGTAACAGTTGTGCAATATTGCATCATGTCCTGGCACCCTGTCTCAGCTTCATCGGTTGCATGGTTTCTACCCAGTATTGGACCTATGGCCAGTAGAGTGTCACAGTATCCAAGAATAGCAGATAAAATAACAGACATCCTTTAGTTTTAAAAAAAACTTCAGGGACACATCAAAGTGTGCTGTAGTTTCAGAATCATCTTTTTGCAGCTATATGAAAAAAAATAGCCTAAACTATTTCATCAAGAGTCTGCAGGCATCTGTGTTGTATAGTTAATCTCTCACATGACTCATACAATTACAGAGCAACTCATTCCTTTACTTTATATTAATTTGGACAGACATAAGGCCATGTTAACATGCTTTATAGAGAAATTCAACTTTTTCAACATCCCGCCTATACATTTACTTAGGTTATACTTGGGCTTTTGACCTAAAACCTTGGACGTCCAGACAGGGATTCCAAAAAAATTATGGCCATTCCTCACATGTTAAGACAACTCTGATGGCAGGACGTCCAGACAGGGATTCCAAGAAAATTATGGCCATTCCTCACATGTTAAGACAACTCTGATGGCAGGAGTTTCATCAAATCCACATGTTAAATGTGCACATCTGGATCATATCAAACGAACCTCCAGGAACAAGTGTTTTTAGGTAGTGGTCATACTTTAAGGGGGATGTGTTTTTAGGTAGTGGTCATACTTCAGGGGGGATGTGTTTTTAGATAGTGGTCATACTTCAGGGGGGATGTGTTTTTAGATAGTGGTCATACTTCAGGGTGGATGTGTTTTTTAGGTAGTGGTCATACACCAGGGGGTATTTGCTTATAGGTACCGGTAGTGATCATACACCAGAGGGGATGTGTTTTTAGGTAGTGGTTATACTCCAGGGGGGATGTGTTTATAGGTAGAGGTCATACTTCTAAGGTTTTACAATGAGGTAAGTATTATTGGAGAAACATGTTTTACTCCAAAAATTAGTTTTTCAGAAGTATCTAAGATGAGCATAGTAATCAGCAGAAAAAAGATAAATAGAGTGCTAAAGTAAACTTACTATGTATTTCCACACATTCTTTTTTTTACCAACAGAGCACCATTGAGTTATTGGGACTCTTATTCCATATTTTGCTATGAAATTAAATTGTATACAGCATATGAAGACAATATTTATAAATAAGCCCATCTATTACATCAAGCTGTGTCCCATAACTGACAGGTGAAAAACTTAGTATTTTACTAAATAAAATGAAAATTAAACTCCAGTAAACTCACCTCACTTTTTTAAAATAGAGCGCAGTAATGGTATTTGTCAGAAAATAGTATAAAAGTGATGATGAACATCTTTTTTTCAGAACCCAAAGTCCCAGAGTTGATAGTGGAAGCTGACAGTTTGAAGGACACAATAGTCACTCTGAACTTCACCATTTTCAACCATTTATCAGAGCTTTGGAAACAGTTAACCAACTTCACTATTTATTGGTGTAAGGGGTACAAAATTACACAGACATGTGATGTGAGTACTTTATTATACCTATATCATTTCCCATAATAATACATGGAAATCACAGCAAATTTGGTATAAAACAATAATGAAATAAAGAATCCAATTAACAAAAGGTACTTGACTTATTGTCAATAAAATATTTCATCTGCATTTAAGCACATAGAGGATTGGATGCATAACATGACAAAACAACAGGTCTATTATGACAACTGTATATAAATCCTGTCACACCATACTGTGTATTTATGCATGATTGCTATAAAAACAATAATACAAGACTTCTTTTTAAATATTTGGTTTGGTTTTTTTTTTATTTGAAAAAATCAATTTAAATACAGCTTTTCCCATATTAAATAGGTTTTGTAATAAATAAATTATGGTGCTTGTATGGTTGGCTATTGTGGTCTAGCCTGAAGTACAGTGGTCTTGGAAGCTCATTCAGTGTCCAACAGTACAAATGCTATCATCTGCTTGTTTGTTTTTGTAGGGTTTAACGCCATTTTTCAGCACACATTAGGTGATACAAGGTGGCTAGTATTATTGATGGAGGAAGAACTTGGGAAAACCCCTGGAAAGAACCACCGACCCACGAGAAGCTACTAGCAAGCTTTCTCACATAACTACATTAGCCGAATCTTAGACTCTAACCCTTGCAGACAGAGGTGAGATGGCAGTAAACTGTAATGGAGAGAACTTTAGACCACTCGGGGCCCCTGCTATCATCTGCAGGTACTAGATAACAGTAAAAATGAACATAACAAAAAAATTTAATACTTTAAACTGTATGAATTAAATCTTTGTAGTAGATTACTGTTACAAGTTGCTGAGGTATTTTTTTTACACACCTTGCAATTAACTTGACAAATAAGTAATAGTTGGGCCATGTAGAAGTAAAAGAAGAATGTGTACAGTTTGAAATTGAAACAAGATTTTGTATTTTCTTTCCGCATTTTTCACAGGAGCCTATAAATTGGATGGATGTGCCTATATCTCAGACCCATATCACACTTAAACTGCCTAGACTGGTGGATGAAAATTTGTTTGGCGTGTCAGTGCAAGCCCTTACATGGGATGATCAAGTTATTAGCAGTGGTTTTATATGGAACACCTGTACCTATCTCAGAAACACAAGTAAGCTATAATAGGGAAAGACAAAAGATTATAACATATTATACCACAAATGGAACTTGGAGGGGGGGGGGGCACACTGGAGTCTGCCCAATCAGCATTTTAAGTGTTGTCTGAATATTTATTGCCTATCTGTCCTTCATGCTCTTTTTCATTTAATTTCTCATGAAATGTTTGATATATGTCTTCACAACACTTGGTGGTATGCATTTTTATTATTCCAATTGTTTGCATCCCATATAAGTTTCAATTTTCAGTTTTGTTAGATTTATACTTTTAGATTTATCTCTTAATCTTTTACAATCTGGATTATTGTACGTTTGCACTCTGTAAAGAGACAGTATTCTCCAGATTGTCCCCTTTGGTAATTCTGGTTGAGAAAAAGGAAATAATATAACTTAAAGAGAGTGTAAGGAATCTACAATTATTTTCTTCACATTTGATTGATGGGGGTTGATTTGGGTTTGAGAGTATACAACTTGGCCTGACTTCTGATGTGCATATCTCAGAAAATTGCAAGCTCTGCATATATGACTTTTTAACACCAGCTCTAGAACAGCCAGATGTTTCTTACACATTTTTGCATGAGAGATGTGATGAGTTACATGTTCCTAAAGCCAATTTTATGCATTCTCCTTCCACAGTTCAGCTGAGAAAAAGCCATAATCAGCAGCTATTGTTTATATTAACTCCAATGGTCTGAGTATGCCTCACTGATTGGTCAGTTGCCTTGCCAGTTATGATTAGGGTGAGGAAGGGTAAATTAATAATAAACATGTTGATAGAACATTTTAGAATCATGTGATTTAATGTAAGATTAAATTAGAGTGGCAGGTTTGAGGTTTGGAATATTTTTTATATCTTTCTATTTCACTCGATCAGGATATAAAATATGTTTTCTAAACAGTTGTAAAATGGCAAGCATCTAAATTTTAAAATGTTTATACTTCTTGAAAATATTTTTTAAAATAATTTTTCTGTCATTTTGTAGCTTATTAGTGATAATATATAGCAGAGTGCCATATATGAAGATTTGAACAAAAAACTATGCATTATGTAAACTTTGTCTGGTTCACATTTTTTAAATACCTGTACTTGTATCATTTTTTAATATTTGCTTCCACTTGGATCATACATGTGTCAAACAATATCCATGGGTCAAAAATTGCCATCATTTCTTTATATCAATTTGGAGTTAATAATCAGTTATAGCCCAAATATTGAATGTTCCTAAGAGCTGTTCCCTTTAAAAATACATAGTACACAAATAGGTAGGGATTTTAAAAATAGATACCAGGGTAATCAGATTAATAAAGAGTTCATAACAACAGTTTCTAAATTGCATTTGTGGGTGACTACCCTACTTTAAAAATAGCTTTACTATGTCTCAATTATGTGTTATTGGAACAGCTACAAGACTGGAGCATGCCATGCAATTGACTGATCTTGAAATTGGGAAAATGTGGGAAACACTGAGGAGGGGCCAAACATAAGACAGCTTGCAGAGCACAATATTCAGGATTTAAGTATTTGTGTAAATCTAAGTGGGACAACTTGGATAATATTACTGTTACATTGTATGAATTAGGCATAAAGGTCAATGTAAAAATATGTCTACCATGAAGGTTACTTTAAACTGTTGTTTGGAGAGAGAGAACAAAAATGTGAGAAATCATAAGAAATTGTGGAGCATTTCATAGATTCAGTTTTATCATATTGTAGATAATTGATTGTTACAGTTTTGTGATGATCATTGACAAATGGTTGATTGATATTGAAAACAGTACTGAGATTTTCATATGGAGGCAAGTCTGTGAAGAATGGAACCCAGTGTTTTCCACTTGCCCCTACCCTAAAATTCAGTAATAGTTGGGTAACTGTATCATTCAATGGTATTTGAAATGTCAGTGATTGTTGGTAACAAGACTGCCCAAAAATGCATGACAACTGTATCTGGCCAGTAATGTCATGCCATTTCCCCACAAATTGGTGCATATTCCAGGACAATAATGCATTTGTTCATAGAGCCCCAAGGATACAAATTTTGATAATCAATGGTTGTCTCTGGGTAACCAGTTTAAAAAATATTGTTGCCCAGCAGATATTTTTGTTGCCTAGTAAATTGATGTAGTTAGTCCAGATTGCACACAGTATTTGCAACATACCATCAGTCCGAATTGAAAGTGTCGGACACATTTAATCTGTATGATCTCAATTTTCTTTTCTCATTGTCTTATTGGCTCTCAGCTTTCTATTATTTTGTCATCCACAATCAAAAACATTTACACATTTTGTTTATATGAAATTAAATCATTACAGTTCATGTTAACATTAATATGATACTATTAATCATATATCAGTAGTGGCGCTGTAAATATTACATGTGGGATTGTATTTAGCAATTTTCCCGCAAGCCAACAGTATGAAGCAACAATTGCGATAGGTTTAATTATTTGCAACTGTCACATGCTCAACAGCGAGTGTCCATTTCTTAAGCAAACCAATGAGAAAGCATAAGATCATAAGCACTCAGTTTGGCAGACAGAAGAATAGTCTGTCATATGTGTTTGTTGACAGTTGCAAGTCTGGCTTCCTTAAGGGCTGATCCTATGGGCTGGTAGAATGGCAAACCTTGCAGCCATTAAGCTTTTGCAAGTCATAAAGGAAATGACATTTAAAATTCAGATGGAAAAAAGCACCAATTACACAATTATGATTGTTTATGGTAAAATTCAAATACTGATATGTCTGTGTTTAATTCAGATCTGGGTTTCATATTAGATTTAGTAGAATTAGTCTAAGAACCAGACTAACTATATGCTTTAAACTACCTATAAGTTTTGCTTATTCTTTTTTTCCAAATGGTGTCCAAAAAGCTACAGGTTAGGAAGAAAGGAACAATAAATAGCAGTGTGTGAATCTGTACTGGAAGTAATTAAGGTTCAATAAACTTAAAAACTTTTGAGTTGATTGCAATATTTCCTGTCACTGCATTGGTCTTGAAGCATACTTTTGGACTTTTAAATGGATGTTTTCAAGCTTGACAATAGTGGTTCAGGATATTTTATTGCACCGTGCCAAAAACTGGAAACACTGGTTTCTGGAAAAAAAACTGACTGCTTTACTGGTCTTATTTTGGTTGGCAGGTCTCATAGGGACCAATTACATAATCCGTTAACGAGAAGCTGATACAAATATTTTGTTGTTTATTTAGTGTGGCATCTTACCAGTAACAATCACCTAACACTTAACTGTGGAATTGTATGGAGATAAGTAAGGAATGCTGCTGTAGGTACCATGTGGGACAATGTAAGGGATCCAATGATTGTTCCTTGAAATTAAATAAATTAATATCTTAATTTTGTTTAATAATCATTTTTTAAAAATAATTTTTGGTAAATAGGGTTGTCTAGCATTAGTTTTACTTTCTTTAAGTATGGTTACCCAATCATAATACTTTACGAGAACTACTACTACCTCACAAATTGAGTCCTCCAGATAAAACCTTTAGCTAAAAGTTATATAATGTCCATTTAGGTGACAGTTGGGTAGTGATCTCTTTATATGGAAATTGGTAGAAAAACACACCAACTGCACAATTTGGATGGGTTCTCACTTCACAAAGAAAGTATACTCCATCTATATCTTCAAGTCTAGAAACTAATTAGAACCTTAAAGAGGCAAGCTGTGTAATCATTGACAACATGCAGGTTTAGCATCCTTATCTTCTTTTCAGAACCCTTGGTCCCACCCCGTAATGTAGAGCTTTGTTCTTACCAACCCAACAGAGCTTTGTGTATACAGTGGGAGAGGTTGTTGTGCCCAAACACCAGAGTTTATGTGAGGCATTATGAGATCATGTACTGCAAGGCAGATCAGGAATTGAATTGTTCAGGTAAACTTTATAGTGACAAAAGGTAAAGTATAATACACAGTCTGATTTGCAAAACATCAAAGTTTGTGGCAGTAGGTTGTAGAACTTTAATTGGGAACATCCCCACCATTGTAATAATAGGATACTTTGTCAGATTTTGGTCTGTTAGATTGACCTTTTTACTGATTGTAGCACAAATTATTCAAAAATAGTTATGGATACTGCATATATTCACTTAAAAGTTACTCCAAATGTAAATTGCGTTTAGTGACATAAAATAAACTGTTTACTTTTTTACACTGTCTATTTACCAACCACATGACCAGTGTTAGATGCGACAAAACTTATTACTGTTTTTACACCTTTCTATTTACCAACCACATAGACATTGCGAGTGTCCTTTCTGTCTGATGAGACTAAACTTATTACTGTTTTCACATCTTTTTTTTTTACCAAGCACATGGACATTGCACATATCTTTCTGTCAAATTAGGCTTTACTGCTTAATGTTTTTGTACTGCTGTTTACCAACCATATGGCCTTTGTATGTCTTTTCAGAAAAATTGGATCAAAACTGGTTGCTGCTTTACACATTTCTAGTTACCAACATGAATGGTTTTTTTTTTGTTTTTTAAATAGTATTGTTATTTCTGTTGTTACTTTTCAAAAGTTTAACATTTGCCATTTCAGGGGAAGTAATAAAATTTGGTGTTAGCAACAGATTCTCCAGCTTCACCCTGTATGACCTTGACCCAGGAGTACGTTACCGGGTGTGGCTCCAGGCATTATCAGAGGAAGGAGTCAGTCCTGCCACTGAACCCATTTTCCAGAAGGTGGTTGACAGAAGTAAGTGTATACAGCATTGCTGCAGTAGGATGGTAAAAAAGACATAAATAATTGTATAAACTAGTCTTTTTCTGACCTCTATTCAACTGTCATACTCGTATAATGAAATAATTGTGAAGTGGTTTGTGTCTATACATTACCTGATCACATTTCATTAAGGTAATTGTATTTGGTCCCTTCCAAATCCTGAGAGAGGGAAGCAACTCATACATGTTTCTTCTCATTCTTTCTGCTGTGTGTTTATCCAGTTTAAATCAATTTTTACATTGTCTGCAATTGCTAAGATGTCATCTCGTTAAATTCTGTAAATTTATAATTTAATATTAATCACCCTCATATCTTTTTCATGTACCATCAGTACCATATTGATTAAATTGTTGTTGTTGTATGGTTTAACGGCACTTTTGAGCACATGATAGGCTATACATGGCGGCCAGTATTATTGGTGGAGGAAGAACCCTGGAAAGAACCACCGACCCATGAGAAGCTACTGGCAGGCTTTCTCGCATAAGTACATTAGCCGAATCTTAGACTCGAACCCACGCAGATAGAGGTGAGATGGCAGTGATCTGTAACGGAAAGCACTTTAGACCACTCGGGGCCCCCTTGATTAAGTTGAAAATCTTAATTTCAGGCTTGTTTTCTTAATATTTCTCTGTATGGACAGTTTAAAAGATTACAAGCCCTCATGGCAAATAAATCATTGTTAATTGAAATTTTAGCATGTTATATGTGGATTACTCTTTTTCTGCTTGGATTCCTCTTTTTGACCACATAGGATTACACTTTTTCCTCGTCAGGGGTTGGCATGTACGACAGTTTAAAAGATTACAAGCCCTCATGGCTTATGGTTGTACTTCTAGGATGAGCCTCACTGGTGAGGTTTTAGGATTATTTTATTTACAGCCTCACTGGTGAGGTTTTAGGATTATTTTATTTACAGCCTCACTGGTGAGGTTTTAGGATTATTTTATTTACAGCCTCACTGGTGAGGTTTTAGGATTTTTTTCAGTGGGATTACAACATATATAAATACAATTTTTACACTGATATATCACCAATAAATCTTTCAAATGCTGTTGATCATATGCAGTTCCATGGTTTGATAGGAATCACATTTGCTTTCTACTGTATTCATGGATACGTTGTGTTCTGGTGCTATTTCTGTGTATGTGTGGATGTATTGATTTGTCTTGAATCCCACCTACTCAACCTTATATTGTGTATGCCTCTCAAACTTGGTTGTCACCTCTGTAATAAAGAAGAGAAACAAACAACAAGTGCACATAGAGAATTGACCAAGGCATTTCATATGGTCCTATTTTGAAAACATATAAGAGTTGCTTCCCTTTGTCTTTATAATATATGCCATAAAAAATGTTTTTCCTTCTTAATTAAGAGGTAGCAAAGTAGTTATGCTAATATAGTATGATTAGATAAGTATTATATAAGAAACATTTTACTAAATAAATAGTTTTCTTTCTTAAAACTACAGAAAGTGTCTTGTTTTGATTTCAGCATGTTGATTTGGATTCAAAATTTGTCAATATGTTATCGATGCTTGGATCTCTTCGTTTTCTTCTGCCTATTTATCATATTAAACTGAATGAGATATCGTCATCTTCTTTATGGTTACAACAATGTATTGTCAGTTGTTGCAGTTGATCAAGCACTTGTAAATCTGTTTACTTGCAGACATGGTCAATTGATTAATCCAGTGAATACAATGCACCATACTTTGTTACATTAATGAGATTAGAAAGTAATTTGAACTGTATGACAAGCTAGACAGATCAACAAGATTAAACCATAAATTGAGCCATAAGTTAGTCAAATGAATGAGAGTAGACAGTAATTTGAGAAATACAATAAGGTAGTTAAATTAACGAGAAAATACACTAATTTGAATCATATGATAAAGTTGTCAGATTGACAAGAAAATACACTAATTTGAATCATATGATAAGGTAGTCAGATTGACAAGAAAATACACTAATTTGATTCATATAAGGTTGTCAGATTGACAAGAAAATACACTAATTTGAGTTGTATGATAAGGTAGTCATATTGACAAGAAAATACAATAATTTGAATCATATGATAAGGTAGTCATATTGACAAGAAAATACATTAATTTGAATCATATGATAAGGTTGTCAGATTGACAAGAAAATACACTAATTTGAATCATATGATACGGTTGTCAGATTGACAAGAATATACACTAATTTGAATCATATGATAAGGTTGTCAGAATGACAAGAAAATACACTAATTTGAATCATATGATAAGGTAGTCAGATTGACAAGAAAATACACTAATTTGATTCATATAAGGTTGTCAGATTGACAAGAAAATACACTAATTTGAATCATATGATAAGGTAGTCAGATTGACAAGAAAATACACTAATTTGAGTTGTATGATAAGGTAGTCGTATTGACAAGAAAATACACTAATTTGATTCATATAAGGTTGTCAGATTGACAAGAAAATACACTAATTTGAGTTGTATGATAAGGTAGTCATATTGACAAGAAAATACACTAATTTGATTCATATAAGGTAGTCATATTGACAAGAAAATACACTAATTTGAATCATATGATACGGTTGTCAGATTGACAAGAAAATACACTAATTTGATTCATATAAGGTTGTCAGATTGACAAGAAAATACACTAATTTGAGTTGTATGATAAGGTAGTCATATTGACAAGAAAATACACTAATTTGATTCATATAAGGTAGTCATATTGACAAGAAAATACACTAATTTGAATCATATGATACGGTTGTCAGATTGACAAGAAAATACACTAATTTGAATCATATGATAAGGTAGTCAGATTGACAAGAAAATACACTAATTTGATTCATATAAGGTTGTCAGATTGACAAGAAAATACACTAATTTGAGTTGCATGATAAGGTAGTCATATTGACAAGAAAATACACTAATTTGGATCATATGATAGTCAGATTGACAGGAAAATACACTAATTTGAGTTGTATGATAAGGTAGTCAAATTAATGAGAAAGTAATTTCATGTGATAAGGTAGTGATATTAAACAGAGTAGACAGTAATTTGAATTGTATAAGGTAGTCTGATTAATGAAAAAGTAATTTCATATAATAAGTTAGTTATATTAAACAGAGTAGACAGTAATTTGAGTTGTACGATAAAGTAGTTTTGGAATTTGAAATTTTGAACAAATTTCATCAATTTTGGTTTTTGTAAATTTAGTTTTGAGATCCTGTTCATCATACAACTTCCTTTTAGGTATTTTTGTTTTTCAATAATGATGCGGTTGTATGACATTGTTAAATTTATATGTATTTATAGGGTTTGCTTATAGTATATAACCCTGTGGAAAATCCAGTTTTATAGGAAAATCCTTACATCATTATGTGTCCTTGTATAAATCTAGGTCTTTTTTTCTGTTTACAAATGATGAAATGTTACTTTTGCATCACATCAGATTTATATTTGAGTGGTAGTATTACATGTCTAAAATATTTTTACAGGACTGAACCCAAGTGAAATTGGTGGAATTGCTGTTGGTTCCCTCTTTTTTCTCATCATTTTCTTGTTTGGAGCCATTCTATGCACAAGGTTAGGATATATTTTTTGGTAAACATTTTGCAAGTCATAATTTTTTTTCTCTGACATTTTATTGGATTTCTCTACAATAAATATTAAGATTACAAAATGGCTACAGACTTTTTATTGAAGATAGAGCATTATTAACTTCTTAGTGAATTTGCATTTCTCTATGATTCCTATTCTTTTCAAGAAATATTGAGAAGTAAAGCTTACATATTTTCACAACATATCATTTTAAAATGTATTAATGTATTCACTAATTTTGTATTTAGAAATTTAGTTTCTTGTAACATACAATTTCACAAATTGAGCAAATGTGTACAATTTTTATTATCCAGAGAAACTTTGTCTTACAATGTTAATTTTAAAAATCATCAAAAATTTTATTTTTTTTCTAGTATACTGAATTAAATAAATTCCTGAATTTTATAACAGTACCCTATTTATGATGTATAGATTCAATAAAATACTTCATTTCAGACGTCTGTATAGAACCGTGAAACACAAGTACTTTGAACCAGTCCCGATTGATGTGCCCAATACGCTGCCTCCACTGCCACCGATAGTAAGAATGGTTTATAGTATACATTTATTACCCTTGTGTGAGATTATATGACAATTGGTAAACCCAAGATATCATTGTACACAAGGGTAATAAGACCTACACCATGGGTGGGTAATGAATCATTTTAACTGTACTGATATGTGTAAGAAGCTGCTTGCTATGAAGTTGAGTTGGGCCAGACCTTATAGTCTTGTGATGTGTCCACCTAATGAAACAGAAGAACCAGTTCTGAATCATGATGGCAACAGTCGTGATTTGTATCTCGTCTTCTTGCAAGCAAGATAATGGCAAACATTGTGGAGGGTTTTATATACCAAATTTCAGCAAATTTACCTGGTAAAAAGAAATTAGGTTTAAAGCACCATTATGCATACATGCCAGTCATTACACTTTTTTAACCAACTTGGGGATTGTAGTTTTCTGGTACATTAAAAAATAAAAAAATAAACCAGTAAGAGTTTAATTTATGTTCTCATCTTTAATTACACTCATAATTAAAAAGTGAGAATATTCTGAAACGAAAGACTGCTGCATAGGAATTGTGTAAGAACTAATTTGTCCAACATAGATCTACCTATACTTTCCCAGTTTAATAAAAAACAAGATGGGTTTCTTTAATTTGAAATGTTGCCTTATATATTCATTATATTGATAATGATGATTATATTGACTAGTATAGGGAGTGTTGAATGTAAATATGTTTTCAGTATGTTTTTTGTGTTATTCTGGTTCTAATCCATATGGATTTTACCCATCTGTGCCAAGTATTTTGACCAGCTGGAGATCCAAGTTAGTAGCTGAAGCAAATGTACATTTTTCATACTGTAGTATTTCTGAGATATTTTCTGGTCATTGGTAGAAAGGTCTATATGGGCTTGTTTCAGTTGCAGGGTAATATAGCTGTCACATAAGAATAAGTTAACATGACCTTGAGAATCAAAGAATGTCATCTTTGGAGAAGGGAATATTTGTTTTGAAATAAATATAATATGTTGATTTCCACATGTTTGAATTTTATTTAATGACTAGATTCAAAAATTGAGTTATAATTTTTTTTAAAAGTATTTTCTTTCTTAATTTGATGTTGGATTATGTATATTTGATTTGTATTTTTGTGATTTACCTTGGTCCATAATTGATGGTGGGACTAATGTCATTTTTGTTAAACATGTTTACTTGGATCTGAGTTGAGGACATTGGTTCTCCCTATCTAAATGCCTGGTCTACCTGAAGCTTGTCGTGTTATTTACTAAAAGTTTAGTAAAATACCTGACTTTGTTTATAGCTTAGAATGTTCTGGAAATGAACTTTTGACCATCATCCTGGTCCTCCTGATTTTTAGGTTTTTATATTAAGGTTGTTGCATCAAAATTATCAATTCCTATTTGAATGTAGTGGAATCAGTCCTTTAGTTGTGTTCAGTTATTATTTTAGATGTTATATTTAAATTATTTCATCAGAATTACAAACTGCTTATTGACTTTTCAGACTAAATCACTGATTTGGGATTATTGTCATTTAAAACATTCTGGATTCAAAACTGTTAGTAATATAGTGAGAACTTTGTATAGCACCTAATCTTTAGAAGTTTTGAGTGCTTTACGACGTATATAATAATATAACTACAACAAAAAAAACACCATTAAATTAGTAAACATACAAAATGCTGAAAATATTTAAGGTAGGAAACATAATTAGGTCTTTAAGTTTGTTCCTGCAGTCATAAAAGGTGAGTTTTAAGAGCACTCTTGAAAGGGAGCACTGTGTCTGTGTGTCTAATTTCAGTGGGCAATTCATTTCACGTTGCTGGCTCCTGGTATGCAAAAGAACGTCCATATGACTTTTGTTTTTATAGTGGGAATAATGAGTATACAATTGTCAGAAGAGACGCGTAAGTATCTTGCTAGTGTGTTTACATGAATGAGGCCAGATACATATGCTGGACTGGAGTCCGTCAGTAAAACATAGCACAGCACACAAATGTTGTTTTGATTCTGTATCGAATGGATAGCCTTCACTTCAGAATGGATAGGGTACAGAACAATAGGGAAATGTGCTCTGATCGTGATACTCTAAGGATGATCCGAGCAGCTGTGTTTTGAACTTTTTGAAGTTTCAGGAGTAGATATTGAGATGAACCAGACATAATTGAGTTACAATAGTCCAGTCTTGAAATTACTATTGAAAATGCAAGTGTTTTAGTGGCATCAACTGAAAGATATTTGCGAATGGAGCTGATGCATCTCAGCTCAAGATATTCAGCCTTGCATATGTTCATGGCATGTTGGTACAATGTGAGAGTACTGTCCAGAGTAATACCTAGGTTTTGTACTGACTGTGAATTTTATGTTGGTGCTGCTGATATTTATTGTTTGAGGTAAAGGATGTGATTGAGAAAGTATTTGTGTTTTTATCAGAATAGCCTCAGTTTTATCATCATTCATCTGCAGCTTGTTACATATTCATGATTTCACATCAGAAATGAACCTCTCTGCTCTTTGGATGGTAGCATCAACTTCAGTTGGATGGCTAGATTTGTATAATTGGGTGTCATCAGCGTACAATTGGTGAGACACTGGATGATGATCTATGACGCTTGAGAGCGGCTGAGCATATATAATGAAGAACATCAGCACATTCAAGATTGAAATTCATTTGGAAAACCTTTTACTTTTGGACTTTTTTTTTCACAATACCATAAGTTTCTTTAAAGTTTTCACTGTGTTCTTGTGAACTAAATTTGCTGACTTTTACTATTTGGTTTCGTTCTTTTCTGTTACTTAGTTTAAGACAATAGACTAGTGACATAATATGACAAGATACATGTAGGGAAAATTGTCCCTGTCAACATTTTGAAAGTTTTTTTTACTTGTAATGCTAAATGTTTCTAGACTCAGATTGTTTAACTAATGAAGATGTTGATCTACTTGCTTAAATATTTTCTGTTTCTTTGTAGCCCATGCCTCCTCCTATTCTTACCCCAGGGTCAGAGAGCAGTTCAGATGGCATTTATGAGAAGATACCAAGTCCCCCAAGTCCCACTTCTTCTGTGGGGTCAGTTGGGGCTGGGGCAGAAGCCCCGCTTATCCTAAGCAAGTTTAAAATGTGGAGTTCAAAAGTGAGTTATCATTTTATGTAGAAATGTAATTTTAGCAGCTTTTTTGGGGCACAGTTTAAATTTCACTTCAGAATTTGAAATGGGGTAAATATTTAATCTGTAAATTTGAAATTAATTAAGGCAATCTTGAAAGAAAGTTTTCCTTTAAAATGACCAGTCCAATTCCTAAGACATGATTGTAGTTTAAAAACTGAGTGATTTGGATTTTTAACATAGCTTTAAAAATCGCTATAATATCTGCAGTGTGGCAGTTAATAATGATGTCTCACACAAGTGCATGATGCCACAGATATGTAGCATTATGTCCCACACTGTCACATTATCCTGACAATAGGATTACCAGTCTTAACACTAACCTCTTAATGCTGAGTGCCAAGCAAGGCAGCTGCTTCTACAGTTTTTTTTTTTTTTAAAAAAGTCTTTGGTATGACTTGACTTGGGTTTTAACCTGCAACCTCTTCATCAAAACTGAATTTCAGCATCTGAATCTAAAACAAATATTTTCACATTCTTAAAGAGGTAAAGGCTAGATACTAAAACTGCTTTACCATAATTGATATTTTTACTTAAAAATACAACTAGCTCAAAAGCAGGCCATCCCTAGAAATTAAGTGAACAAAAATTATAAAAATTAACCAAATCCAACATAAAATGAATATATCCTCTATCTCATTTCCATAAAGAAGCTTTTCAACACCTCTACCACATTTCAGTGCATATTGATATTACATTGATTTTTTGGCTACTTAACAAAATCTGGACCTCCAGTTTATTTTCCATTGTAGCCTGCTGGAAAACCATATGCATATTGCAACCCCAGGTGGTCTGGTGGTCTGAGGCACTCACCTTAACAGATCACTCAGACATCTTACCGCTGTCCATGTGAGCACATTGATATGAGAAATCTTGCAGGTTGCTACCCATGAGTCAGTGTTTTTTCCTGCACCAAATATACTGACTGCCATGTGCTGAAAAATGACATTACCCAACCATCTACTTTTCAAATTTGTCTTGCAGGTTCTAAAGTGTTTGTTTCATGAAATGGCAACTTTCTCTTCCTTTTTACAGACTCAGATTTATTCATCCAAGAAAGAGAACAGATTAGGGAGAAACAATGAGGACAGTGGACACAGCAGTTTAAGCCAGTCAGCAGACACACTGCTAATGCGGCTTCATCCATCTATTTTTGCTCGCCTTTGTGAAAAAAAATCGAAAAAGAACTATAGTGATTCTGGAATCGTGAGTGATAGTAAGGGCTCAGAAGCATCAGAGGAAAATAATTCGAAGAATTTACAGGAGCATTCAGAGGAAAGCCAAGACAAAACAGGGGAGGTAAATCCATACAGTTGCGTCAATATAGTAGAAAAAATTGAAAAGGAAACAAATATCTCTCGTAAAGCTTCTCTCAATCGAAAAGGTTCCACGGGTGATTTACCAAAAACTGATTCCACTGATCAAGCTGAACAATACAATGGAAGTACACTATCTCTTCCACCAGTGTCTTGTACATTGAGCACATTTTCATCAAAAACTCTTGATTTTCGAACAAAAAGTGCTGATAATGAGCTAGATTTTGAGGGCTCAAAACTGGAATCAATCAAGAAAGAGAGATTAAAAGAGTTTTGTGATCACATGCGTTCAAATGGAACTTCTATTGATGAAAACCTGGGAGATGAAACTTATGAATGTGAGTCACATGAAAGTGGAAATGGATATAAGGAAAATTATGACCAGCAGCTAAATTCATATGTTAAATGTCAGTCATGTGATACATTTGGTGTCAGTAAACAATTGCCAGGTTTACAAAAGTGTTCCCAGTGTTCAGACATTAATTCTTCACAGATTGGAATTTGTATAGAAGTGAGCAAGGATGGATATATACAACAAGGACAGATACTCCACAATTATTCCTATCCTTGTGATGATAGTAAATCAGATACTGAAAGTTCTAATGGGGAGTATACATCTCTGAGACTAAATAATTCTCTGAGTGGTAAACCAGGCACAAGGCCAGTAAGCCAAGTGATGAATCTTCCGCCTCATTTTTACAACTCTCTCAGTCTTATGCCAATGGATCCAAGCAATACGACTGAGTTGTGATGCTCCACCATGTTTTCATTGCCATTGATGAGCATCGCTGTTTTGTCTACAGTATAATGAAATCAATATCTATTTTAAAGTTATTTAATCTACGTTTACCAGACTTTTGTGGATGAAATGATATTAATACATGTACATATATTTATGTCAGTTATGTTATTGACCACGTGAATGCAGTACTACCATTTGGGGGGAATTGTTGTATAGCTTTATCCTTTTATACTTTTGTGGTTGAGTTCAAAATAATGAAAATATAAGCCTGGAAAATTAGGGAAGTTAAATAATTCATGCCATCATATGCCAAAAGTCTTGTGAAAAACAAATGTACTCCCTGAATTTGTTTAAATCACAAGTTTGTGAAAATCTAATAACTGAGAAATATTCCATCTGAATAATCCATTGTTATTTATGTTATTTATTTATTAGATTTCTTTATTTTTGGGAAAGACTTTTTCATTATCCAATGATGTAAATCATTTCTAGTTTTCAATGTTTCTTAAGAACTATAAAACATTCTTCCTCAGATTTAAACAAACTTTGAGTTTTTGGCATTAATAGTAAAAGTTACCCCACAGCTTTGAATGCTAAGCTCAAATTGTCTTTATCTATTTTTTGGAAGGTTCAGTGGAAACAGTTTATTCAAGTTTTAATGCAGGTTTGAATTTAGCTTTTCTTATTAGAACTTCAGCATCGGCACACAGCATTACTGTACATTAACTGTACATAGAATTGAAAAATACTTAAAAAATAGCTAGCCAGTTTTATTTGTTTAACTGCTCGAGAAACAAATCAGCAAAGTTGTATTTAATAAAAACAATGTAATTATTGATTTTTATCTTGAAATTACAAATAAACATAATCATACCCTTATAAGGCTGAAGTCAATTCAGCATATGTAATAGAGATGTTGGTGGGCAGGTCTCATTAGCAACCAGCACTCTTGGAAGTCATGAATAGTCATTGTAATGTGGTATTTTGACAAAGAATATTGGGTATGTAGTGAGGACTTTGACAAAGAATAATGGGTATGTAGTGAGGACTTTCAAGAAAGACATAACGTTAAGAAAAATACAAAATTATTAGCTTGTAAACCCTCCAGTAGAAAAAGGAAATTTTGTATGTAGTATACAAAATGAGGCATTCAGGTGATTTATTAACAAGCATGATATTGTCAGTTAACTTTTAAGTAAGGATAAATGAATGATAGTTGAAAAACATTAAAAGAAAAGTCATGAAAAAAGAATTTGAGGATCATTATATTGATTAGAATATGGTAATTTATAAAACCTGGTGTATTTTTATGGTAGATTTTTAAGGCTATAAAGTGCTATAAATGTTTGTTAATTTATTTTAGATTCACATCTTAAGTTCAGGGAAAACATTATGGGTGATGTTTCAAGGGTTGTGACATAATTTTTTGATGTAATTATAATTATTCCTCCCAGCAGGTACTTTTTTAATAAACATTACAAAATCTTAAGATCTAAATTTTTTCTGAGAAAATAAGGAAAATCTGATTTTTGTTAAACATTGACTTAACCCCACCACTACCACCATAGATATATTTGCTTACAGCAGTGCAATTATAGTGGTCTCTTATAACACTGTTGAGTGGAGAAACACAAACATGATCTGATATATGCAAGGTTGTCATCTACTGGGGTATATGATATGGAACAATATAATTTAACCAGTGTAATGGGATACAAGATCAAGCCAGTGTTTTATCAGGGACTGTGTTATGATGAGGTGATTATAGTGTATTTATTTTCTGTTTCTCATCTTTTAAGAACTGCCAGTACTGCAAATACCAATTATGAAGATCTAATGGGAGACCATGATCTTGCTTGTCTTGACAATCAATTTATAATCAGTTCAGGATTAATATTTTCAGGCAACATGGTGGTGATCTAAATAAGCAAACAGTGATGACAATTTTTATATGCATATAAAGCATTCTACTGTACAGTGACAATTAAAATTTGGTATATGCATATAAAGCATTCTACTGTACAGTGACAATTAAATTTGGTATGTGCATATAAAGCATTCTACTGTACAGTGACAATTAAAACTTTGTATATGCATATAAAGCATTCTACTGTACAGTGACAATTACATTTGGTATGTGCATATAAAGCATTCTACTGTACAGTGACAATTAAAAGTTGGTATATGCATATAAAGCATTCTACTGTTCAGTGACAATTAAATTTGGTATGTACATATAAAGCATTCTACTGTACAATGACAAGTAAAATTTGGTACCTATATAGTGTTCCACTATACTCAGTACAGTGAGAAAGTAAAATTTGGTATCTGTATATAAAGCATTGTACTGTACAGTGACAAAGTAAAATTTCGCATATGCATATAAAGCATTCTACTGTACAGTGACAAGTAAACTCTTGTTTCTCCATGACTTTTATATTGAGTAAATAGCATTCTACACAGCATTTTTGTTTGTGTACCATCTATACATGCTTGTAGGTCAAGCCCTACTGAAAACTACACTGTCCCAGATCTACAGGTGCATAATGCAACATCAAATTCAGGTATATGAATTTTAAGAGTAATCGGTAGAAGAAACAACAATGACCTTGATCTGCCAGCACATTATGCATCAGCATGTCAGGATTTGTGTTGTTTGCAATTGGACTTTACTTAAAAGTAGGCATATACAGTTACTATTTTATTTCAGTCAATAAAAGGTTGTAATTACTAAAATATAATTGTCTTCAGTCGTGACTTATAGTTTAAAAAAATTCTGTACTAGTACTTCATTACTGGTATTATGAATGGAAGGTCGTATACCAGTTATGTAATTTTCATCTTTCACTGTTCAGCTGTACTTTGCCAAGTAAGTCTCATTAACAGGTGTCTTCAGCCACTGATCTAGTGCACATTCCAGGAATAAATATGCCATTTAAGGGGTGATTTCTGAATAGTTATTTTCATGAATCTCAAACTTTATTTTAGTAGTGACAGTTTTGCAGTTTTCTAATAAAATCATACCACATGTTTTAGAGCCAGGTAACCAGATGATTCATAAATTAAACTACAGTGCTTTTCCCCATAAACACTGTTTTTGAAACATTCCATTATATCAGTAATTTCAAATATTGTACATTTCCAAATAAAAATCTCATATTGATAAGACTGTAAACATTCCCAACATAAGATATGCTAGATTTCCAGATAATGTAAGATTGCTCTCTATCTCCTTTTTGTGCCATAGAAGTAAAGCATTGAGTTGCATGTTTATTGGCATAATTTTTTTTTACATGACTTTTAAACAGTGAGATACAGTTACTGTCTTTCAGCAGGGCCAGTGTAAGTATCAACAGTTTTAAGGTTGTATGTAGAAGTTCTTGAAACTCGTATAGCTTTTACATCATTGGTCATATTCAACTGCCAACGATGGCAAGATATTATGATATTCAACATAATACTTGAACTGTGGCTTCATTTTTAAAATTATTTTGGTGAATTTTATGAGTCGTAAGATCATCTTCAGAAGTTCACATCATAATGCTATTCCCTTCATGTTTACTAGAAGAGCTGGCATCCTTCTTCTATGTTGTAAGCTCTGCACTTTGGAGGTGCATTCTGTCTCATTATCCTAAGCATTCTGTCTCACTCAGTGTGGTCATGTAAGATCAATTTTTTAAACTTATTTAAGACACAGCAGTAAGAAGACTCAGTGTATGGATGTTAATTATTTCAAAGAAAAACATAATGTTCAGATTTTATCAGTTACTTTACTTACACAAAGCATGATGCAATGAAGACTTGTGGTCTGTAATGGATTGTGTAATGCCAGTTTTGAGTAAAAATAAGAGTTGTGCAGTTATTAAGATCTGTGCATGTATTACATCATGTATGTATCTCTAAAGCAGAAGTGTAAAGGCCCCATCTCAATGAGAAGAAATGTGATGGAATTCACAGGTCCTACCTCAATGAGAAGAATTATGATGTAATTCACAGGCTCCATCACAATGAGAAGAAATGTGATGGAATTCACAGGATCTACCTCAATGAAAATAATTGTGATGTAATTCACAAGCCCCATCTCAATGAGAAGAAATGTGATGGAATTCACAGGCCCCATCTCAATGAGAAGAAATGTTATGGAATTCACAGGTCCTACCTCAATGAGAATAATTGTGATGTAATTCACAAGCCTCATCTCAATGAGGCGAATTGTGATGGAATTCACAAGCCTCATCTCAATGAGAAGAATTGTGATGTAATTCACAGGCCCCATCTCAATGAGGCGAATTGTGATATAATTCAGGCCTTATAACAATGAGAAGAATTGTGATATAATTCACAGGCCCCATCTCAACGAGAAGAATTGAGATGGAATTCACAGGTCCTATCTCAACGAGAAGAATTGAGATGGAATTCACAGGTCCTATCTCATGTGAGAAGAATTGTGATGTAATTCATGGGCCCCATCTCAATGAGAAGAATTGTGGCGTAATTCACAGGCCCTATCTCAATGAGAAGAAATGTGATGGAATTCACAGGCCCCATCTCAATGAGAAGAATTGTGATTTAATTCACAGACCCCATCTCAAATGAGAAGAATTATGATGTAATTCACAGGCCACATCTCAAATGAGAAGAATTGTGATGTCACTCACAGGCCCCATCTCAAATGAGAAGAATTGTGATGGAATTCACAGGCCTCATCTCAAATGAGAAGAATTGTGATGTAATTCACAGGCCCCATCTCAATGAGGCGAATTGTGATATAATTCGGGCCTTATCACAATGAAAAGAATTGTGATATAATTCACAGGCCCCATCTCAATGAGAAGAATTGAGATGGAATTCACAGGTCCTATCTCAACGAGAAGAATTGAGATGGAATTCACAGGTCCTATCTCATGTGAGAAGAATTGTGATGCAATTCACATGCCCTATCTCAATGAGAAGAATTGTGATGTAATTCATGGGCCCCATTTCAATAAGAAGAATTGTGGCGTAATTCACAGGCCCTATCTCAATGAGAAGAATTGTAATGGAATTCACAGGCCCTATCTCAATGAGAAGAATTGTGATGTAATTCACTGGCCCCATCTCAATGAAAAGAACTGTGATGTAATTCACAGGCCCTATCTCAATGAGAAGAACTGTGATAGATTCACAGGCCCCATCTCAATGAGAAGAATTGTGATGTAATTCACAGGCCCTGTCTCAATGAGAAGAACTGTGATGGATTCACAGGCCATATCTCAATGAGAAGAATTTTGATGTAATTCACATGCCCTATCTCAATGAGAAGAACTGTGATGCAATTCACAGGCCCTACCTCAATGAGAAGAATTGTGATGTAATTCACAGGCCCTATCTCAATGAGAAGAATTGTGATGTAATTCACAGGCCCTGTCTCAATGAGAAGAACTGTGATGGATTCACAGGCCCTATCTCAATGAGAATAATTGTGATGTAATTCACAAGCCCCATCTCAATGAGAAGAATTGTGATGGAATTCACAGGCCCTATCTCAGTGAGAAGAATTGTGATGGATTTCACAGGTCCTATCTCAATGGGAAGAATTGTGATTTAATTCACAGACCCCATCTCAAATGAGAAGAATTATGATGTAATTCACAGGCCCTATCTCAATGAAAAGAACTGTGATGTATTTTTCATAGGCCCCATCACAATGAGAAGAATTTTGATGTAATTGACAGGCCCTATTTCAACAAGAAGAATTGAGATGGAATTCACAGGTCCTATCTCAATGAGAAGAATTGATATGGAATTCACAGGTCCTATCTCAATGGGAAGAACTGTGATGTAATTCACATGCCCTATCTCAATGAGAAGAACTGTGATGTAATTCACAGGCCCTATCTCAATGAGAAGAATTGTGATGTAATTCACAGGCCCTATCTCAATGAAAAGAACTGTGATGGATTCACAGGTCAGATATAAATTAATCTTGCTCGAAAACTTAAACAATTTGTTGTTAGCATGGATAGGGCGAATCTAACATATTATGTGGGCTGTGTTGTTTGGGAGGGTGGCCAGGGGTAGGGGGGTAATTTGTTGAGGATTGTATACATGGAATGGTTCTTCCTGCTTATAGTGAGTTGTGTTAATATTTTGCCCTGGTAAGTGCTACATGTAAATGAATTAAATGCATTAATGTTGTACTTTTTTCTTTATCTGGTTTATTTTTAAATGATCTTGTAAACAGAGTATTTCATGTGATTTATTTTATACATGATAATTCTAATTAAATAGGAATCTCTTAAACCATGACATTTTATTGTATTTCAAGATATCTAATTTGTACTGAATAATCGCAACATTGAAATAAACTCTACTATAATGTTGATTTAAATTCAGTTAAAGTAATTATGTATGCCTTGTATTTTCAAGGTTATTTTTTTTATTGAAATTTAACTTAATTCTCTAATTTGAAATGATGTTCCAAGTTTAGAGATAACTATAAGATGAATGTGATGTATATTTTGAAATCAGAATCTTGTATATGCCTTGTAGGGTTAAATATAGGTTGTGTTTTTGTACCTTAGACACAAAGAATTATCAATGTCATATTCAGATTCGAATAATGCATCCACAGATGTGTCAAAGTAATTTTCACAGAATTCCCCATGTGTCTAAACCCATCATGTTCTTTGTTGTGAATTCAGTCCTTTATCCTGCATGCATTATTAGGAGTTTGATGGTTTAGCTTTACTGTTTACACTGCCTTGCACCAGCAGATATATATATATATATATATATATATATATATATATATATATATATATATATATATATATATATATATATATATATGTGTGTATATTTAACATGGTGGTAAGCAGATATCTTCATGACAAGTGATTGCTAAAAGATATTGATGACATTTTTGTTAAAGAATCAAATTGATACTATCTAATTGTCCAACGGGGTTTCATATTTTTTAAAATTATACCACAATCAGAATTAAATTAAATGAAATTACCTTTTATAACAAAGCTTGAGTGGTAATAAAATCAGCAGTATGCATATTGGCTTGTTATGACCATGGTAAAACAATGTCAAGGTAATCTTAGCTTGTTATGACCCTGGTAAAACAATGTCAAAGTCAAATCTTCCATCTCAGACTACTCTTGCAGGTACTAGAGAGTACCATGAAGTGGTGATAAATTTATTAATTTTCACACTGTAGAGAGATGTAAATAAAATGGTTCTCATGTATATATCATGAGATGTTTGCTTTGTAAAAAGGATTCCAGTTTAAGAACACATCAGCAGTAAGTAATGACCACAGCATGCTGACTGGCATGGGAGTTAAGCCTGTTTTGTAAATTCGATAAAAAAAAAAATTAAAAGACCATGTTTAACTTGACCTTCATTAGGCCTATTAATTACAGACAATCCGTCATAGACATCAAATTTTTGCTGTTAATTGCTAGTGAAATGGTGGGTAGCTCCTTTCATTGAATATTGAAGGTGTGTAGAGGACAATAAACAGATTTGAAGCTATTTTGAAACAGGAAGTAGAAACATCAGAGTACATACAAGGATGTCTCACACCAATGTGGTCATCAATTCAAACTGTTGTAATCACTGATTTAGTAAGACTTTTCTCAGCTTTATAATAATATACCTGTTTAGACTTTAAAATCTAATTTTTTATGAAGTTTTGAGAACTAAAAATAAATTGCTTGTTTTTGTGGCAGATGATGAAATATTTTTACTTGTAATTAGTATAATCTAAGTACTGCTATCATTTAGAAATAATTACAGAAATTTATACAAGTCATGGCAAAAACACAAGGTGTAAATGACCGAAACTGACACAGAAGGATTACAGATTACTTGCTTGAATTAAAACTAAGCAAACAAAAAATGCTATGTGAAATAATACAAATTCCAATAATAATTGTGAAATTAACAAAAATATGTTTTCAGACATTAGACTTGTAATACTGGTTTGAAATGTAATAGCTATCAATATAGAAATATTCATCATTTCAACCTCAATATTATTATGTACAGATAAAATGTTATTATCAAAAATCTTTTAATCTTATTCTGCCTTTTTTCAAAAGTAAATAAATTATCTGCTATTTATTTTAACATTGATTCTTTTGTGTTGAGTATGCAGCTATTAGTCGATGTCATTGTCCAAATCACTGTGCACCTTACAAATAATATATTTGAAATTCATGGACTGAAAATAAAATGTGCTTAAGTATATTATAATTTTGTCCTTTTGCTAATTCCATGCTGGTTTAATTCTCTCTCTCTCTCTCTCTCTCTCTCTCTCTCTCTCTCTCTCTCTCTCTCTCTCGTATAACAACATAAGTTCTGCATCACATGTCTAGACCAAACTACCTTGATTTGCTTGCACTTATGGTACGAATAAAACTTGAACAATTTTAAGGCCAAATATCAGAGTCGCTGTGAGTAAAAGAAGAGTGGTTTCTGCACAATAACAAGTTTTGCATCACTTACCTGGACCGAACTATCTGATGGGTCAGCCTATTAATTGTAGGTCCAATGATCAAGTTGTGTGTGGGGACAAGTGCTTGTTAAATCGCGATACTGCAATGATTTCTAATGTCTTGTTGGGAGAGGAAGTGATTCTTAATTAAGCCTTCGCTTATTTAACAATTTCAGACAAGACTAGCAGGTAAGGTTAAGTTTAATTTCATATCAAAACTAAAATAAATGACATTTTCCAGAATCAGTTGTTTGGAAATCTAGACATCAGGCTGACTGCAAATTTTGGTGCCTAGATATAAAAGGTGATACATATATATTGTATAAGAATTGTGTATTTTAAGATTTCATGTATTGCTTTAGTTGATATGAGTTAAGAGAATCCGTTTGAATTCACCGATCTAGATGACTTCATGTATGCTAAATACTTGAATATGTGAATTCGCTGAAAATAGCGTAGTTGAGGAATGTAAGGAATTGCATTCATTCACTTGTGTTATTGAAATGAGAACATAACTGTTAATGTCTCTGTCATATGCGAGTCACTGTTGAATTGGCCACGAGGAAGTATATTAATCATGTGAAATTAGGCTTGATTATGGTCTGCCACGTTGGCTTGACCGAGATAGCTTTTGGTATCTGTTTGAAATCCGATAGGACGATATCTGATATCTGGGGAGTAATGATCTTTCCCAGTAGGATATCTAATGGAGAGAAAAAAAAAGTTGTTTATCTGTCCATATTGGAAGGTGAGATAGGCAAAAATGACCGAGAAGAACAACCACCGTGAAGTTGGAGTGAACCGGAAATAATCAGGTTCTGAAGTTGTACAAGGCAGTGATTTTGATTGTTCACTCGATTTTATGAAGAACCAATTATATCATTAAAAAAAGATCCGCTATTTATATTAATCTATTTGTTTTTTGAAATTCGGTGAAAGATTTCTTCCAAAAAGAAGCGTATCTTCCTAATATTTTCACAGTTGTTTTATGTAATTGATTAAATTATTGTTTTATGTAATTGATTAAATTATTGTTTTATGTAATTGATTAAATTATTGTTTGTTTTTTGTTTGTTTTTCATTTACGGGGGCTCATGTCATTCTGTTCTATATATCTGCTTGTTTGTTTGGAAAATCAAAGGGTGTTGATCACAGTGATTCTCTTTTAACTACTCGTTCTCTTATTCTAATCAGTTTGACAAACGAAAACCACTTGTCGTCGAACAGGAAAACGATCATGAGATAATGTTTGTTTCAGATGGCCATTCGTGAAACTGAGGCCACAGAAGTACGTGTTTTTTATTTCATTACAAATGATATTCTTACGATAAACAAATCGCGAGGTACCTGTTGGTGACGAGTGGTCAGTGAACTATCAAAATAGTTACAAAATCCTGCAGACAGGAAATGTATGAGCCAGTGAAAGTCCTTTGATTGGTCATTTAGGGGTTAATACGATTTATCACACGATCTTGAATCTCTTATATTGGACAAAAATTAAAAGTGATGTTTGTAAATATTGCAGATCTTGTCATACTTGTCAAATGGTAGGAAAAATCAGAAGATACCTAAGGCTCATCTGCAACCTATTCCTGCATTTAAAGAACAATTCAGCAAAATACTTTTAGATTATTGTGCTGTACTCTTACCTAAGAGCAACTCAATACGTGTTGCATCAACAAGATTCCCAGAGGAAAATCCTTTGAGGAATATTAAAACTAAAACAATAGTACAAGCATTAATAAAGTTTTGTTTAACTCAATTTAGCCTTCCCAAATCTGTCTTAATTGATCAAGGGTCAACTTTTATGTCTGGAATGTTCCAGCTAAGATTGTTTGAATTTGGCATTCATTGAAATTATGGTTCGACAGAACTACAATGGAGGTCTGTCTCTCTTGATCATTCTTCAGAATTTTCTTCAGATTTAGTAGTATGGCAGTTTCAAAGTTAAGAAGAAAATAAATGAGTTAAATTATAATAATAACACTCCTGGGATGCAAATAAATTAGAAGAGTGCCAGTATATTGAAAGAGATAACAAGGTTAATCATGAAAATAAGTTAGTCGTATCTTTCGCATTCGATGAGGAATGCCATCGGGCTCGATTGATTTTGGAGTAGCAAATCTTCAGAATTCAGACATTATGAATAATATGAACCAGAAACTTTCACATTTGTAGCAACAATAAAAAAGAATAAACTTAAACAGTTATTGCTTTAAAATGAGCACTTATTTCCAAATGTTCCTGGAAAAAGACCCACAAAAAAACACAATCTACCACGACGTTGAAATTGTAAATTCCACACATGTGAAACAACACCCGTACAGGATGAACCCTCTCAAACAGGAATGCTTGAAAAAATAATTAAGTATTTGCTTGAGAATGATTTCACAAAGCCGAGTAAAAGTAAGAGCTCGCCATGGACTTGTTTCGAAACCAGATAATACTTTCCGCATATGCACTGATTATAGAAAGGTGAATACTGTGATTAAAACAGATTTATTTCCATTTCTTTGACAGACTCACTGATGCAAATTTGACAATTAATTTATCCAAAAGTGAGTTTTACTTGTGTAACATTTCTATTACACATCGTGGGAGATGACCAAGTTAAACCTATATATGCTACGGTAAAGGCTATATATCAGTAGAAAGCAACTGATGCGATTTTGGGGTATGGCTGGATACTTTCGGAAATTTTGTTCCAATTTTTCCATAATTGCTGAACCCCTGACAAATGTATTGAGCAAGAGAATCAAGTTTCATTGGACTGAGAAAAGCCATACTTAAAAGTGTACCAGTTTGTATAGCTTCAAATTCCAGCCAATCCTTTTAATACTGTCTGTTGATGCAAGTGATGTTGGGGTTGGCTCAGTATTGATTCAAGAAGACCAACGTTCGTATTCATCATACAGTGTGCTATTTTTCTAAGAAATTAAAAAAGCACCAGAAAAATTATTCCACAATCGAAAATGAATGTTTGACTATGATACATTAGTTCAGCTCTTTCTCCGATTATTGTGTTTAGTGATCAAAACCACCTTACTTTCATATGAAAAACAAATATCAGATATTATTAAGTTTGTTGTTGCAGGAATATATTATTCACATCCGGCATATCAAGAGAAAAGACAAATTAACAGCAGATGCACTTTCACGTGTATAGAAATATATTGTTTCATGTATGCTTTGTGTCATTCATAAGATTTCATCTTATGCTTTCTCTTACCACATGCATAGTTGACCCATAGTAAAAAGAAAAAAATGAGGGAAAGTGTTAGATATATTTTATTTAATTGTCTGTTAGTTTTATACTTTTGTTTATTTCATTTCACGTTATCGTAATTTAATATTGTTTACTGGACTTGATCTTGTCCAAAATTGAGTTCATTTCTGCTTGACCTGATCGAATTTTTAATTTTTTTAATTTCATTTATGTAAATAACTAATAATAGCGTTATTATTTTATATGTGTATGAGCTTATTAACAGGATTATTATTCAACGAATCAAGAAGGCGTACCGGTAAACATGTTACTCATTTTCGAGGTTTTTGAGATTCCCTCGTGAAATGTATAGGTTATTGTGCTGTAAGTAAACAAGGCTCATTAGACCAGTCTAGAATTTCCACAAGTAATGGTTGTTTTTAGAAAATGATAATGTGACGTGAGGTCAAGCAGAAAACTAGGTTATCTTGCGGGTTAGGCTAAAAAGAACGGATATTTATACAATTCAAAACCATTGACCTCTTGCTTCCTACAAAAGTAATATGTAATAGTAAGCCAGTATCCTGGTGGCCGCATCTTTTTTTTTTTTTTTTTTTTTTTTTTTTAAATAGAGATACCATGCGTGACTTGTTGTATGACCCACAGAAGCGTAATGAGCTTCGATTAAGCTCGTAATTTCGTAATTCTTTCTTGCTGTGAATACAGAACAGAGGGAATAATTCCGTATACTCAAGTTGAAATCGAAAAAATCATAATCACTAACAAAGCGATCCCATCATATTCGTTGTTACGTGCTTAGGCTCGAATAAGCAGCAACACAGAAAGAGTGAAAACTAACAAGCTTGTATAAATTGAACAATGAATTTATTAAGTACAATTATTTTCATAAAATAAATAAACTTACAGTTTTAGAGAATCAAATCCAACATTAATCCAATATAGAATTCACAAAAATAATCCACTAATGGAATTGCAAGAGTCCTGATAAATAAATGTTCTAATAGTTCCAGGTTCGAATCTTGACGATGTAATCCAAAATGGCTGACAATGTCACGTGATGAAGTTTTTGTTTAATTATCATCCAAATGAATTATGAGCACGTTTTCTCCTCCAAATAGATAATAAATCCACTTTCTTCAATGAATTGACACAAAGTCCAGAACAAAATAATAAAAATTAAACTCAAACAGAAAATACACAACTAATATCTTAAAGCCCAAAATTCTACTGAATTGTTCTATCCCAAACAAGTTTATATAACTTGTTTTTCTTAAGTAAACAAGTGATCACGTGATCTTTCTAGAAATTCATGGAAGGTCACTACCTTCAGCAAGTCACGTATTCTAGATATGTCCTACACCCCAAGAAATAAAAATAAAAGTTATCCTTGAAATTATCCAATAGTATTAAAGACCTGTTTATCAATCTAAAGCAAGGTCAGATAAAGAGGTAACCAAGCCAAGGTCAGCCTGTTTACAACTAGAGTCTAGGTCAATCTGAATTTTCTAGAAAAAAAATCTCCCAATTAATGAATATTAAACCCTAAATGACAAATCTGGATTTAACAATAAAAAATAAATAAATTAAATTCAATAGCCGTAACACCTTCCCCCATAAAATAAAAAGAAAGGTTTATATGATAAAACTTTCTTTTTATCACAAACCAATTTACATCTGAGGTTAAAAGAACTAGTATAAATTTCACAATATAATAAATTGTTATTCACAAGAAAAACGTCTGCAATTACATTATCAAGAAATAGCCTCAACCTTTTAACTTGTCCATGTCCCACAAAATGTCCTAAGAAAACCACTCTAGCAGGGCAGAAATCACTTTTAAATAAATTAACAGTCAGACATGCATTAGTGAGTCTGTCAAAAATTTTTCTAATTGTTGCTAGATGTTCTCTCCAGGTGTCGTCGTAGATGATGACGTCACAATTTTCTAGACCAGAGATGATCATTTTTATGAGACGTTGAATTGGACATTCTTTATATTGGTCGAGTCCATTTGGAGTCACAATATTGACATTTCCTTTGCTCTTTCCGTAGTGGAATCTTCCAAAATCCTTTCAGAAGGTCAAAATTTGGTGACATACTTGGCATTCCCAATTTATCAATACAATTGTCAATTCTTGGTAATGGGAATGAATCTGTTTTTGTCACTCTGTTCACCTTCCTATAATCAGTACACATACGGAAAGTTTTATTTGGTTTTCAAACAAGTATGTATGGTTAACTCCAATCACTTTTACTGGGCTTGATAAAATCATTCTCCAGCAAATATTGAATTTCCTTTTTGAAGAATTCTTGTTTGAGTGGACTCATCCAGCATGGATGCTGTTTGGAATTTTCAATTTCAACGTCATGAAAATTTTGTTTGTCCTTGTAAGAATATCTGGACATAAGTGCTCATATAATAATAATAACTTTCAGTTCATTTCTTTCTTGTACTTGCAAATGTAAAAGTTTCTGGTCTAGATTTTTCATAATTTTTGAATTCCAACAATTCGTCGCTCCATTATCAGTTGAATCCTGATGATATTCCTTCACTATGTGGGACAGGTACCACTACATTAATTTCATATTTAACACGGCTATTCCTTTCATTACACTGGTACTCCAATAATTAATTTAGATCCCAGGAGCACTAATACTATAATTTAACTAATTCTTTTGATTCTTAACTTTGTTCGGGCCATAATATCTAATCTGAAGAAAAGTAAGAAGAATGAACAAGAGTAACACAACTCCATTATTAGACTCAAAAGTTCTCTCCCTTGTAGTTCTTTCAACCCATAGTTTCATTTTTAACTTGAATTGCTGAATTGGGCATTCATTCATAACTTGCTGGCAAATTCCAAACATAAAGTTTGAACCTTGATCAAACTGAATAGATTTGGGAAGGCCATACTGAGTAAAAAAAACTTTATCAAAGCTTTTACTGTAGTTTTAAATTTTATATTCCTCAACGGAATAACCTCTGGAAACCTTGTTGACGCACACATTATGGTCAACAGGTATTGGTTATTTGACTTGATCTTAGGTAAGGGATCTACATAATCTACCATAATTCTACCAAATGATTCATCAAAGGCAGGAATAGGCTGCAGATGAGCCTTAGGTATCTTCTGATTGGTTTTTCCTACCATTTGACAAGTATGACAAGATCTACAGTATTTGGCAACATCACTTTTGATTTTTGGCCAATAGAAATTAGTCAAGATCTTGTGATAATTTTATTAATCCCTAAATTACTAGCCAAAGGAGTTTCATGGGCCAGATTAAGTATTTCCTGTCTGTAAGGTTTTGGAACTACTATTTGATAGTTCACTGACCATTCATCACCAGCCTGTACCTCGGGAGGTCTCCACTTTCTCATAAGAATTTCATTTTTAATGAAATAACAGACAGGAACTTCAGTAACTTCAGTCTCATTTATGACCCTTTGAAACAAACAGGAGATCTCAGGATCTTTTTCCTGTTCGACAACAAGTGACTGTCGTTTATCACCCTGATTAAGAGAATGAGTTATTAAAAGAGAATCACTATGATCAATACCTTCTGATTGATCTAAACCAAAAATAAAAGTGACCTCATCAAAAACCTGACCTATACAAGGGTCAGTTGAAGGAATGCTGCCTTCTGTAACATCATTCTCAAAATCATCACCCTGATTAGAATAAAGAGAATGAGTTGTTAAAAGAGGATCACTATGATCAATACTTTCTGATTGATCTAAACAAGAAGTAAATGTGACCTCATCAAAAGCCTGACCTATACATATGTCAGCCAAGGGAATACTGCCCGTTTCAACTTCATTCGCAAGAGCTTTCTTTGCCATAGCTCTGGTAACTGTACAAGCTTGACATATATCAGGGATTTCTTTTTCAATTGGATCAACTTTCTGATTCAAATTAGGCTTGTCAGTTACAAGTGGATTAACCATAACCTTGTCCCCAGCTAAGTCGTTGCCTAGCAATAAATCTATTCCCTCAACAGGTAAAACCGAGACCGTTCCGATTGTCACAGGTCCTGATACTAAGTCTGATGACAAATTTACACAATGGAGAGGAACATTAACAAAGCCGCACTCTACTCCCTGAATAAGAACACTTTCATTAGAAGAAGACTTCTCAGAAAAAAGGCAAAGTACCTGATAATAAAAAACTCTGAGAGGCTTCTGTGTCCCTTAAAATTTTAATAGGGGTGGGATTGGCTGAATCACCCAAGAGTGATATAGAACCTTTCGATATGAATGGTTCATAATTCTCCATATCAAAATCAGACTGGGATTTATTAGACCCAACAAATGTATTGCTTTCAATATATGACCGTGACCTTGATCTCTTAGAAATAAGAGCATTTGGAACAGGTCTGTCTTGATTCTGATGCCTATTTTTCAATTTGTAGCAATCAGAAATAACGTGTCATTTTTTCTTGCAAAAGTTACACGTCGGAAGAGACAAGGATCCAGAATCAAACTTCTCTGAAGTCTGATTTTTGAAAGTTGTGTTAGTTTGAGTTTTAGAAGGGCTTGAATTAGGCGGAAATACTTTTCTGCCATTAAATTGTTGAGTAGAAGTCTTGTTAACAAAAGGAACTTTATGTGTCAAAGAATATTCGTCAGCAGCTCGAGCAGCATTTTCCAAGGTTTCAATCTGATGCTCCTCAAGATAAGTTTTAGCATCACTATGAACACAGTTTTTGAACTCTTCAATTAATATAATTTGCTTGAGATTTTGATAATCTTGCTCAACCTTCTTGGCTAAACACCATCTATCAAACAACTGCTCTTTTTGTCTAGCAAATTCGACATGAGTTTGTCCAGCTTCTTTTCTATAATTTCTGAATTTTTGTCGATAAGCTTCAGGAACTAACTCATAACCTCTTAAAATGCATTCTTTAACTACGTCATAATCACCACTTTGCTGAACAGACAGTGAAGTGTAAATCTCAGTAGCCTTACCAGTAATTACACATTGTAGTAACTGAGTCCAATTCTAGGCCACTTTAAATTTTCTGCAACTTTTTCAAAAAGAATGAAATATTTATCTACTTCTTTTTCTTTGAAAAGGGGCACTAATCTAATATCCCTTGCTAAATCAAAATTTTGATTTGAAGTATGATGGTGATTCTCACTTGCCAGCTCTAATTCTTTCATTTTACACGGATATTCCCTTTCTTCCTTCTCTCTCTCTCTCTCTCGTTCAATTTGTTTTTCTTGTAACCTCTCTCTCTCTCCTCTTTTTCAAATTGTAATTGTCTTTCTTTCTCCTCTTTTTCAAAATGTAATTGTCTTTCTTTCTCCCTTTCCTGAAATTCCAGTTTCTTAAACACTAATTCAGATTGTAATTGTCTTTCTTTCTCCCTTTCTTGTCTCTCTCTCTCCTCTTTTTCAAATTGTAATTGTCTTTCTTTCTCCCTTTCTTCTTTTTCATACTGTAATTGTTTCTCTTTCTCCTTTTTCTGAAATTCCAGTTTTTTTAACTCTAATTCACTCTCTCTCTCTCTCTGAAATTCCAGCTTCTTTAACTCTAATTCCATCTTGAATTTTAATTCTAGTTCCTTCAGTTTAATGTCAGAGTCTGGTGTAGACTTACTGACTGGAATCAAAGCACTTTGTTCCAAAACATCCTGTGATACCAAATACTGGACCAAAATCTTTTTTGATATCTTGTTTCGTTAAAGAAGCCTTGACTTCAGGAAGATCGTATTTTCTGGCAAGTTGAACCAACTCGTCTTTTCTGAAAAGATCTAATTGCTCCTGGGTAGGATTAGAAAGAAATATTTCTACCTTAGATGTCATTTTGATACAAGCGTGTCAGTCTCACTAAAGATTTAAAATTTTCAAAAACTAGGGGAAATTCAAATTTAAATTCAAATTTATCTCAAATCTCAATCCGGACGATAGCCACCAATTCTATGTTACGTGCTTAGGCTCAAAAAAGCAGCAACACAGATAGAGTGAAAACTAACAAGCTTGTAAAACTTTAACAATGATTTATTTAGTACAATTATTTTCATAAAATAAATAAACTTACAGTTTTAGAGAATCAAATCCAACATTAATCCAATATAGAATTCACAAAAATAATCCACTAATGGAATTGCAAGAGTCCTGATAAATAAATGTTCTAATAGTTCCAGGTTCGAATCTTGACGATGTAATCCAAAATGGCTGACAATGTCACGTGATGCAGTTCTTGTTTAATTATCATCTAAATGAATTATGAGCACATGTTTTCTCCTCCAAATAGATAATAAATCCTCTTTCTTCAATGAATTGACACAAAGTCCAGAACAAAATAATAAAAATTAAACTCAAACAGAAAATACACAACTAATATCTTAAAGCCCAAAATTCTACTGAATTGTTCTATCCCAAACAAGTCTATATAACTTGTTTTTCTTAAGTAAACAAGTGATCACGTGATCTTTCTAGAAATTCATGGAAGGTCACTACCTTCAGCAAGTCACGTATTCTAGATATGTCCTACACCCCAAGAACTAAAAATAAAAGTTATCCTTGAAATTAACCAATAGTATTAAAGACCTGTTTATCAATCTAAAGCAAGGTCAGATAAAGACGTAACAAAGCCAAGGTCAGCCTGTTTACAACTAGAGTCTAGGTCAATCTGAATTTTCTAGAAAAAATCTCCCAATTAATGAATATTAAACCCTAAATGACAAATTTGGATTTAACAATAAAAAATAAATAAATTAAATCCAATAGCCGTAACATCGTGAACAACCTTGATAACTAATAGCTAATCTTTTCCACTGATATTTGTTTCAGAAGCATGTCCGGTTCATGAGATTTTATAAAGAAGTCAGCTAGATCATACTTTTGACGTGTACACCAACTATCGGGAGCATTGTTAGTTTGTACTGAATGTATGCAATCAAAAACATAAAAAGGCGCATGAGAAATATTTGTTTGGAGATAGCATGATTTGGGCGACAATAACGTTTTCCGATAAAAATGAGTTTACGTCCATTAGTCCCAGATATAATTAATATCAGCCCTGGCCTAGCATAGACTCGCACATATCACTGCTTGTTAGTTCTTTGAAATTCCTGGATTTTCTTCTCTGACGTTTGCTAAGATTTTAGAAGTGTGTCTTTTAAACCATATAGCAGTGCTGGGTTTACAGTTTACTCACATAGACTGGCATATAATAATAGGTTTGATTTGTAGTACTAGTTCCAAGATTAGTAAGGTCAGACTATGCCTTTCGAACTTTTCAACATGCGTTTCTGATTCAATGAATACAATGATGTGACAAGTTTGTTATATAATCAAATGAGTAGCCAACGTTTATAGATAACCTTTGGTTTGAACCTCTCATACTTCAAAATACAATGATACATCATGTTTAGCATTTATTTACTAGCGCCAGTCTTTTGAGTATTCGGCAATTACTGTTATCTGGAGAGTTTTCAAACCACGAAAGGTCATCTGCAAGTGTTGGATAGGAGCATTGTAAGCTATCTATTTTACAACCTAGGTTATGCAGAAACTCATCTTTGAATACTCTAGATAAAAAAAGGGAGGAGGCCATCCTCTCGCACTCCGTGTTTGATTTTAAACAATTTAAACTAATATTTTTTAGCTACAGCCCTTTTTTGTACACTCTTCTATATATCCCATATTATCCTCCAGTTTTTTCCTTTGATTTCATTATTGAAGAGTTTTAAGACAAAAGCATTATAGCAAACATCAACGGTCTCTCTGCTATCGTGGAAGGTGGTATACATATAACTACCGTTGTCAGAATTGTAAAGAATCGACAACCTGTTAAAGCCTTATAGCAGCTACGAGTTAAATGTTGTTGAAAACCTTTCCGTTGGGAATTGGAGAACTTGTTTATGTTGAGAAAATTATTTAGTTTGAGTGTACAATTGGTTAAAGTCATGTGGACACTATTGGTAATAGGATTATTAGTCTGCAACTATCAAGGTAAACTTTGCTGTTCCCGTTATTTATAAATCGACACTATGAGACCTTTTCTCTATGTGTCTGGTTTGCATTCATATTTCAGTATGCAGTTGTTGTTTTTTTTTTTAATTTAGCCATTCTGAGTCATGGGTCAGTGTATATGGTGTGTTCACTTTGCAACAAATCATAACTGGTCGCTTTTGACCTTTTTAATACTTGAATAGCGTTTGATAGGTCCTGTAGAGTGATTCTTTTATTTATAAAAATAAAATAATAGAAATATTTACTTGAATATTGTTTCAGAATATAAACTACTTGCTCGGTAGTGTTATTGGAATTGTTGTCAAGAGAAGCATGATCTGTCTGAATGTCGATGATGGTGACGTAATACGTAAATGCGTTGACTACCACCATGACATATTTCATCACCTGATCTGCATTTTCGGCTTGCGCTTTTAATGAGATGTCAGAAGAGGCGTAAGTTACACTCAGCTGCTTCCTGAATTACATTCAGTGAGTTAGATACAAAAGCTACATTATTAGTACACTGTGCATTTCCTAATTCCCGTTATTACGTTGTTTTTTGTTTTTGTTTTAGTTTGTGTTTTTGTTTCTGTTTTAGTTTGTTGTTTTTTTTTTTTGTTGGTTGTGGGTTTTTTATTTCGTACATGGCACACGATTCATACTGAAAACCATGTGCTCTATCTTGCCAATGCCTGACTCCATAATGTGAGCGCCGCTTTTTATTTTATGATAGATTTCAATCGATTCATTCCAGTTCGGTTTCGCATATTTGTTACAACCATTTTGAAAGGCAAAGCATCACGTGCAGCTATATTCAGTCATCTTTGAGGGTTTTTTAATCAGACGTCCGTTCAGTTCTACTGCAACGTATTAATGTGTGTTACACGTCAGTGCGTTTTGAAAATCACAGGTCCAATCTGCATCAAATTTGTACTATTCAATAATACCTTGCAGTTTCGTTAACTCTGAGGGTATGCTGTTTTGTGTCTGGATTTTGTAAAACATAGGTAAGCGATCCAATGTTGGGGAAATATTCAAGCCTTCAGTTATTCAATGTTCTGTGTCTAGATTTAGTAAAATGTAGATGCCGTGGAATCATCCTGTCTTCAATTATTCATAATTTTATGCTTTGGATATGACACTATCGTCTGTAAATACATAATCGATAAGCATATGTGATTATGTGAGTCCCGTGAAGTTTAGCCTGGACACAAATTTGGCCTAAAAAGTCATTACATTATTGTTACTATAGGGCTATCTTGTGCGATAACATTTATGTCACATGCAATTATTATACGCCTTGTTTTCAAATCATCCTCGCACAAGTCATCAAGAACGTGTCATTTTTCTATATTCTTTGAAAACATTTTGTAAAGTCCCGTATGTACAATATAAGTGTATGCATTTGTAAATATATATCAACAAGCTACGCGCCTATTACCCTGTCTTTTTAATAGTACATTGATTCGGTTCTGGCTTCAAGTTCTTTTCGATACATCAGCAAAACACGATCATTTACACACGAAACTCAGGAAAAGGGATCAGGCATATATTCACAGTAAGTAATAATTTTGTATTTTTTGTTTATGGAATTCACAAATGAAGCATTGTAGATGCGAGGTTTGTATGTATAAATGCGATATCAATCTAATCCCTTGCATTGTTCCTGTTATATAATTGATTGCCCTAATAGAACATTGGATACATTTTTCGGGTTTTTGTATATACCGTCTTGTGATTACCACTTTTCTTTTATGTTTTCGGATGCTGTTTGTTCTCGTCTGCCTTTGTGAGGCAAACAAATACACATATCGTATGCATGGTAACGTCCTCATCATTTCCATCTCTTTCACGACTCATTCTTTGATCTTAAAAACAGTATATTCATCCTGTTTGTCATAGACAGATAAGTCTTGTTCGTACATCATCTCCCTTTACGTTTTCCAGTTTTGAAATGATTGGATTGCTATAATTACTTGCTGATTTTAATCATTCCTCGAACACTTTCGAAAGATAGCCGTTTTGAAACTATTATTTGTGTTTTGAAATACTCAATCATCAATTTTAAGTGTAGGCTTTTCAAATTAACCATTGACAGGTAAACCTATAGGCTGATACAAACTATTTATATGTTACCCTTGCTAATAAAAATGGAATTCATATCTAAAAATCTATAATGAGTGTTATTGTTGTTTTGTGGTTCGTTTTTTTTATTTTTGGAACTGCCATAAAAGTCTTCAATGTTATTTTGCTTTTTGTGTTTTGTTTCTCACAACAAATCCCTAATGTTTCTGTTGTGAATTCTTAACTTCAAGCAAACTGTGCCACTGCCTTTTAAGTGACTGAGAGTTCTCTAGCATAATTGTATGTATCATCGTTTATCTGTCTTTTGTACAGTTATACCCATCTTGCTAATGGTGTCTTATTTAAACATTGTCATCATTCGAAGAAAGTCCTACATTTGCATCTTCTCTGAAACAATGGAATATATTTTTGAAGTATTAAATCAAAAACTTTATCACATTTTTTCTTCTTTTGAATCTTATTCTTCACAACAGCTTGCTTCGACCCCATTTTGATCTCGTCTCGTAAATATATCGAAATATTGTATATATTTTTTACTTCACGCTAAGGCAGGTTAAAATATTTCCGTCATCTTTCTGTACATTTTTAAATTCAGTGCAATGTATGTTTGTGTCATTATTTGTGATGCGTAATTCGTTCCGTCGTTCTGCTTGGCCAAGTGTCTGATTCATAGTTTGGTTGCTCTAGGAATGTATTAATTATCAAGCAAAACCATTGAATCCGCCTGTTTTGGTGATTTCAAACAATGTTCTCGTTTTCTCGTACGTGATTTAAAAAAATAGCCATGTATATATGAGTGATCGGTAATTAAGAATATACCACTACTATATTGTATATTTGTGTCACAATAGTCCTGGACTTTACAATATTATATTTATTTACGTTCATATTGAAAAGTATTTGATATATGGATCCCGGCAACATGACCTATATATAACCTTCATCCTTAGCCTTTGACCCTCATCAATAACCTCTGACCTTCACCCTAGTTCATTGATTCTCAAAACTCAAATATATAGTTACTGTCCTTCAAAATTACACGCATACATAATATATAGCATGGTCTATCTAAATAAATGGTATTCCCAATTTTGCTGATACCCTGGTTCAATCGTCCTCACATTTTTTGGAGAGAAAGAAAAAACGTAGATGTTTACGTCACTATCCTTCAAAATTTTCTGTAATAAATCTGGGCCGGTAGTCATCAACGTTTCACTACAAATATCTGGACCAGTAGTCGTCAACCTTTCATTAAAATATTCGGGTCAGTAGTGTCCAACAATTTATTAAAATATATGGGTCAGGAGTGTTCAACATTTTATTAAAATATATGGGTTAGTAGTGTCCAACATTTTATTAAAAATATATGGGTCAGGAGTGTCCAACATTTTATTAAAATATATGGGTTAATAGTGTCCAACATTTTATGAACATATATGGATCTGTTATAAAAAGCAACTACCAGTGACAATCAAAAAGAGTTTCTATAATATGAAAATAACACTGATATTCAAAATGATTGTTATAACCATAGAACCAACCATAAATCTTATAGATCATAAAATTTGCAATTAAAAGCGAGTAGTTAATAAAGGAATAACAGCTGATTTTAAAGATAGAACATAGTTTACAGAGCTGCAAATCTATTTTATAAGAAACAAATAGTTTTCACAAGGACAGTTTTAGGTACAATCCGCCAAGCTATTTTACTAAAGTTACCTCTCTAGGTATCAAAATATGTACCAGAAAAAGTGAAACCAACACTGTGTAAAACAAACAAGTTATTTGTTTTTCTTCAGCAAGAGACAAGGGGTCTGAAAATTGATCCCTAAGAGTTGTGAGAGACTGAGATTGATTTTTTTAAATAACCAACAGACTGCAGAGTGGAAGGCTTGCTGATAAATGAAACTTCGTGAGTCAAGGAATGATCGTCAGCTGTTCGAGCATCATTTTTTAAATTTTGGACCTTTTGGTCATCTTGTTAGAATGTCACGTCACTATGGACGCAGTTCTTGAACTCTTCAACTAATATGCGTTGCCTGAGATTTTTGTACTCTTCACCAGCATGGATTTGTCCAGTTTTGTTTTCACGGTTCCTAACTCTTTGCGATATGCCTCTGGTACCAAAGCATAGCCCTTCAAGATATATTCCTTAACCACATCATAATCAGCATTTGTGTTGTACTGACAGTGAAGTTTAGACTTCATCTTCTGTGCCATTAAGTACACTTGGTAAAAATAGAGACCAAAGCTCTCTTGACCGTTTAAAATGTTCAGCGTTTTGTTTTCAAACTGAGAAAAATATTGATAAACTTCTTTTTAATTAGAACAGGGTACGGACCTAATATTTCTGGTGACGCCAAAACCTGTACTTGTTTGTGAAGGGGGGGGGGGAGTAGTGATTTCCACTTGCCTCTACTAATTATTTTAATTTTAATTCCTTTTCTTCTTTTCTCTTTCTTTCTAGATCTGTATTTCCCTTTTGTCATTTACTTTTTGCATTTGTACATGTATTTGTATTGGCCTATCCCCTCTCTCTCTCTCTCTCTCTCTCTCTCTCTCTCTCTCTCTCTCTCTCTCATTCCAATTTGTTTCTCTTTATTCTTTATCTGAAGCTGCGGCTTTCTTAACTCCATTTATCGTACGGTGTGTTAATTTCAATTATTTTACTTTCATTTAAGAGTCTGATAGAGAAATAATAATCAAACGTAAGGTACTTTTACCCAAAACTTATTTCCCATCAAATACAGGAAGCAGCAGAGAGGGTGACTAACAGACTAATTCGAAACGTTACCCTTTTTTGATTACCAAATCGACTAATGGTGACTAGCATAGAAGTCAGTTCAATTACTACACCTAGCTTGACCCAAACCAATGTTGTAGTCGACCCCTCTATGCTGCTCTCTCCATGTGTTAAATTGTCAATCTGAGGATAAAAAAGATCTTGTACATAGATCAAACAAAATGAATAATTCAGACAAACGATCAATCTGAGATTTTTGGAACTTTGAGTAATATTCTTCCTTAGTGTTGCTACAAATTAGCTAAATATATTATCGATACATGTAATTAAATCATTATATATATATCAAAAAAACTATGTCAAATATCGGAGAAGCATATTAGCTCGAGAACGCCAGGAAGCAATCAAAAAATATATTCCTTTGAGAGATTCGCTTCGAAGAAAACTTCAAGAACGCCAGGAGTCACAAGTTGATTACGTAGAAGGTATAGAAAGATTATTTAAACCTATTACTGCAACAACTGGGAAAGTTGTATGGGGAGATATCACTGATCCAGAAAAAAAGAAATCTCTTCTTGGGACAATACAAGAAACCGCTAGGGCAACGCAAGAAATTTTACAAGATCTTCCAGCTAGAATAGCTGCTGCACAGCCTCCTCAAAATCAAGAAATACTTGAGGGTATTGGTGAAATACAGAAAGCACTTAAATCTGTAGGAAAGGGAAATATTAAAATAATCAAAAATGTTAGAGAAGATTTTCTTAGGAGAATCAAGGAAACTGAAGATGAAGATTTGTCTAATTTGATGTTAGAAGCTCTCGTGCAAAAGGAAGAAGTTTTAAAACCTGGTATTAGTGCAAATAATGATAATATTCTTAAATGGATATATCGTATACACTACAACAAAGAACAAGTTATATATAACGATAAAAGATATAATATCATTTTTGGAGAAGTAAAAGATAAACTTCGTGGATTACGACCCCCTTTTCAGCATCGGCGTTTTCCATCTCCGGAACAACATCCTCAGTATCAACTTTCTACACCTCTGCAGCAAATCGAACATTAACAATTTTCTCCACATCAATCTGAAAAACCTAGAAAAATAAAAAAAGAGAAAAAAAGAAACAGACAGAAGAAGAAAAAAAGAGATCGATAAAAGAAAAGATTCAAGGAAAGACTAGATGGTTGGCTAGTATACTTTCTCCAAGTAAAAAGAAAAAAGATCCTGGTGATGACTCTTCTGGCGCTACTAAGGAAGTGGTTTGAAAAATGATCCTATCACCTGCCCTGACAGCGTCATCGCCAACATGGATAAACTAGAAATCCTCATAGGAGGAAAACGCTTGAAATACTTCTCCTGAAATTATCAACGAAATCTCTGATATCTGTCGACGATTATTTACCGGTAGTATCATGGACATCAATACCTATCGGGAATATATTCGTGAAATTACAGATGATTAAATCCCTTGACACATAATTTAGATCATGGTGAATGATTAAATAAAATGATCGTACACAATACGTATCGTAGACCAAGAATGATCAGAGTAGTAAGTAAACTAAGGAATACCAGTTTATGAAATAACCTATGGAGATGGACTTGGTGATGTTGTTCGGGTTTATTTACCAGGATAGCCCCTTGAGCAATGCCAATTGCAAAACAACTATCAATGAAAGCTATCGATGTTATTCGCAACAAAGCTCCTAGCGCAATCGGTGATCTTGCCGGTAAAGCGTTATCTGCGGTCAAGGACAGAATTTTACGGTTATTACGACGAAAAATACAACTGAAATTACCATCTACTGAAGTTATGCCTGCAAATGAAAGCAAAATAATAGACCAGGCCGCAACCCAAAGATTAATGAATCTGGCGATGCATCGTTAAAAGAAAAAGAAGATAGAGTGACCGCTAGTCTGATAGCAGGAAGTGGTCTTCGTAGAAAATTACAATTTAGATCATAGTAATTACAATAAAATGTTTAAGGGTGAAATTGATACAGCGTTAGACATGGGTGAACCAGTTCGTAAAAATGATTCCCTGCGCGATTATCAATATTATTCTTACGATGCAGTACAACCAAATCAACGTGGAAGAATAGAATTACAAGTACAAGATATAAGTCGGTATTTCTTACCCGCTGAGGCATTTTATCCAAGTCGAAGGTCGACTTATAAAAGTAGACGATACAAATTATGAAGCTGCTACTAAAATTGCTTTTGTCAATAATGGCAGTATGGCATTATTCAGTAGTGCTACATACACCATCCAAAACATATCGAATCTTGTCTGCAACATGTTGATGTTGCTACGACGATACTTGGTCTAGCAAGATACTCTGATGACTATTCAAAGTCAGCTGGTCCATCGATGATGTTTGCAAAGGATATAACCGATCATGCAGATCACACAGATTTAACTACTGGTAATGTAAGAGCCGCAGGTGGACTTGCAGACGTAAATGCGGTATTATCAAGAAATAACAATTTCAGCCTTGGATTTGCAGCACGTAAGTCAATGTTGAACGCTAATGGAGAATTTTCATGTGTAATTCCGTTATCTCATATTTTTGGATTTTGCAGAGATGTTAGAAAGGTTATATTTGGTGCTAAACACACTATAGTACTTGTCAGAAAAGACTCAGACAATGATGCAGTCTGGCGAGCAGATGGAGTTATTGATGAAGCTAAAATAGCGATAGCAAAATTATCATTGTGGATGCCGGTAAAATAAATTACTTTCTTTCATGAATCAAGGTGGTAAATCACTGCTATCGTGGAAAACAATGACTACAGATAGTACTCAAGGTAATGGTGCTGGTCAATTTACATGGCATATATCAGCACAACAAGGGGTTTCAGCAACACGAGATATTTTTATCGCACTTCAGGCAAATGTACGAGTAAATAATCAGAAAAAAGTACGATGATATTTGAGATACATGATATTGTCGAGGTTAGTTTAAGAATAAATGGACATCAAGAACCTGCCAAGGATATAAAATTAAATTTTGAATATAATACTGTTTCAGTGCATATCATCGTTTAATGTCATTTATGGGGCGTGATCTAAATGTAGATACCGATTTGCAAATATCACAAAAAGATTTTACGACATTATATCCGATCTATTATTTTTCACTGGAACATTTAGATTTATTTAGACAATCTGTTGTTGATATATATTTTCGAGCTCAAGTAGGTATTTATCCTCCTGGTTCTGTTTTAATCTGATAAATGCTGCTAAAAGGTTTTTAAAAAAAAAACATTTTAGAGGAGTGTTTATGCGCGATCAATTACAGAAAAACCACATCACGTTGAAACCGGTATCATCAATCTTGATTCGAATTCCGGTCCAGGAACTCGCTGGGTTGCATATGCGATTGATCTACGCGGAATTGTTTATTTTGATTCGTACGGACTATCACCACCAGTTGAGTTTTTAAATTATATTAATCAATCGCCTGCCAAGATTTAAATTCAACGTTACCAACACAGACGATGACAAACACACCGATATGTGGTCATGAATCCATCGCTGTACTTGATGCGATATCAAAATCAACTAAACCACCTCACAAGGTTGTAGATGAATACACAAGTAATTGTTGGACAGGTATTTAAAACTGTAAACATATATAATGGTCGATATTTACGGAAGATTTTTGATCAGAAAAACCGAGAAAGGAACCGACAAAGATTTCGACGCATCAAAATATGCAACACGAGATGACCTTGCTGATATTATGAACCTAGCTGGGGTTGACTGAGACGAAGTTGTTATTTTTCAGGACAAACACGGTGTTTTGAAAACAAGTAATATTAAGTGGAATGATATAATTCGTAGGATTCTTGGCGCTGACAATGGATAATATTCCGGTATTTACCGACAGCGGAAAAATACGAGATTCGGGTATATCGATAGAATATATCAGGAGTGAGATTATAAAACATGTTCAAAAACGATTATTAACGTCAGGTTATGTATTAACAGGGGAACTTTCCATGAACGGAAATAAAATAACCGTCCTAAGAGATCCAACATCAGACGAAGACGCGGCAACAAAAAGATACGTTGACACTGTTGATAGTAAATTATCTACGTTAAAAACCGAACATGATGCCGTTAGTGGTACATTATCCACGTTAAAAACCGAATACAAACTTCACATAAACTATCACAATACCGTAGACGGAAAACTATCTACGCTGAGAGCAGAGTATGATGTTCACGTAAGTGTGTTTACAAATCTCCGTAGAAACTTCAGAAAGATCGATGAAATTGCAGAATGATTCTTCGGAAAACTATTAATCGTTGATACGAAACTTTCTGATATTAAAACATTAATCGATACGATTAAGAGAACACAGGAAGATATTGTAAGTGATGCTCGTGATATTATTAATAAAATTGATCTCCTTGAAAAATATCAGGGTAAAATTCTCCATAGGCGGATTAACAATGTCGTATACACAATATCATCAGGATCAACAACATGGTCTCAACAAAATAATGCTATCAAACATACCGCGGAAGTTACTGGCGTGTACAGATTGTCTGTGTTTAGTAGTGCAAAATTCGAGATATTTACCACGCATCCATGGCTTCACTCAACGGATAAGTTCTCTGGAACCGTATCTGTTATATTGAACCGTGGAGACGAAGAAACATTTATCCTGGTTGCATCCGACAAGAAATTAACTGCAGCAACGATCTGGTGGTGTCTAGAATTTGTTGCCGAAACACCTCAATTGATTACAGCGTAAATAATATGGACTACAGATACAATCAAGCGCGTGAGTGGCAAGATAAATTAAAATCTATCGTTGATACTTACACGATAAAAGCAAAAAAATATCACAGACGTGTAATAGTCATTGATATAATTGTATACTCAGTCTCCGCGGTTGTTGCTGCAGCCGGTCTTTTATTATCCGCGGTAACAATGACATCACCTGCGGTCATAACGATCTGTGTTTCAGCGTCAACTACGATCGCTGGAGTTTTTAATATAATCGCAAAAAAGATATCGACGTGCACGAATGAAAAATTATCCGATTATGCGGTGAAGTTACACGCGACAATGGCGTCGTATTCTAAACTGTCTCAGTTAATATCTGAAAGCCTCAACGATGCTTCAATATCGGATTCTGAGTTCGCATTAATGACTAAAATATTCTCCGAAGCAATGACTGTGATAGAAGCTACACCCATTAAAGTTACAGATAAATAGATAAATGTCAGCACAAGAGCTATTGCAACAGATTGCCACGAACACAACACCTGTGAAAACCACTATGATATCAGTGAGTACAACTAATCCTGAATTCAGTATTAATTTTCCAACTACAATTTCAGCAAGGGAGATTGCACTTGCGCAACTACGAGTATATCATAGTTGGCCAAATATCAGATCTGAACCGTTTGGTGGATTACCTCCAAGAAATTCACTTGTACTTGCCAACAAAAATAAACCAGATGGAACCCCAGATTTCTTTGTTGTTTATATCCCCATAGGTAACTATCACATTGAACAGATCAACGATGAATTCCAGCGCAGAATAAAATCAACAACAAAAAAAAGAATAAAAAATAACTATTACTGTTAATGAACCAACATTATCATCTGTGATTGAAGAAAAATCTGCCGATTACGTCGGATATCAATCATTGATAAAAATTGTTCTGGGATGGCTTGATAAAACTCCACCACATCCTGATGATGTTCTCAGATTTAACAATAATCCAGATGCTAAAGACAGGCATATTTCACCAGAGATTGTAAATATAACCTCAACGATTGCAGTCAATCTTGTATGCGATGTAATCGATGGTAGTTATCAAACAGATCTTGGGATATCGAATCAAGCTCAACAAGAATACGTTCTTTACACATTTACTCCAATGGTTCCTCCTGGATCCTTGATCGTGCAGGAACCAATCAATCCGGTGTATCTACTCACGCATAATCAATACTTGTCAAGAATAAAATTTAAACTCACCGACCAGAGTGGACACTTGATTGATTTACGTGGCGAGGTTTTACTGATAAACCTCAAAGTAAAATCGTACACGATTTTTATCGTAAACGATTTTTTGATCTTGATTCACGAATTAATCGGATAATTATTACATATGTACAAGCACGTTAAGGTTTTTATACACGACAAGGAAGCACTTGGAAATGCAATCAAATTAATATGTACACAGTCTTCATTCAACATCGTTAATATAGTCATTGATGAGTTCGGTGACAAAGATATTTTACTGACGCAAGAACAGTTAGATAGATTGCGGCGAGAACATATTTATATGATCACGTGTGACCGAGATCAGATTATAAACTACGCGCATTCCTGCATTAAACTTTATGAACTTAAGAAAAATATTATATAGTTCTGAATAAAAATCAGTAAAACAGAATATTTCTTTACTGATTTGATGCATTTCATCTTTTTTTTATATCCATTTTAGTCAATTTTATCGTAGAAAATCTGACAGATTTCTGATTTTTGTAAGGTAAAAGCCCGAGCCATTCTCTAAATGATTTGTCGATAAATCGGTAAATTTGCCATGTTTTGTTCATAAATCAACTAAAATCGGATATATTTCTACGAGAATATACAAAAAAAAACCAGACCAAAAAAAGACGAAATTAACGATAACTCGATAAATCATTTAGAGAATGGCTCGGGGTTTTACCCTACAAATATTACAATTTTGATAGATTTTTCTATGATATTTCGACTAAAATGGGTTAAAAAAAAAGATCATCAAAGATTACAAATCTGAATAAAAAAAGATATTATAACAGAATAAAAAAATATAACAGAATTTAAAAAATATAACAGAATTAAAAAAATATAACAGAATAAAAAAGGATATTATAACAGAATAAAAAGGATATTATAACAGAATAAACAAAATATAACAGAATAAAAAAGAATATTATAACAGAATAAAAAAGGATATTATAACAGAAAAAATATAACAGAATAAAAAAGGGTATTATAACAGAATAAAACAAAATATAACAGAATAAAAAGAATATAACAGAATAAAACAACAGAACTGTAGAGGAATTAATCCAAGCTGTCATCGGTAACAGCGTTTTCATTTAATCTTTTTTAGTTCTCTCACTCGTGTATTAATAATTTTGTTTGTTTCATATTCGTGAGACAGTTTCGATTTAATATTTTCTACTGCGATAGAAAGTGGTACAAATTTATCTACATCTGTATCTTTTACCATTGATAAGGACTGGAGCATTATAGACTGTATGTTCTTTATCAGCCTATACTCCGTTGAAAGTGTATAACCACCTTCAAGATTTCGTTGTTGGATTGATTCGAAATCACAAATTAATTTTTCTGGATCGAGTTGTATATTTATATTTTCATTTTTTATTTTTTTTTACTGCTGATATTATAGCATTAATATTTTCGATGGTCATATATTTTTGTGAATTCTATATTGGATTAATGTTGGATTTGATTCTCTAAAACCGTAAGTTTATTTATTTTATGAAAATAATTGTACTTAATAAATTCATTGTTCAAGTTATGCAAGCTTGTTAGTTTTCACTCTTTCTGTGTTGCTGCTTATTCGAGCCTAAGCACGTAACACGAGATTCGAACCACGGCCGCCAGAACCATTCTACACGATACCAATTGGCCACGGTCTTATCTCAGAAAAGTATATTTTTTTAGTTCATATATAGATATCTGTACAGAACATACTTTCTAAATATAATCGTATATATTTTTACAGACAATTTGAATATAATATAGTTATCTACATAGAACTGTGACTTGAGAAACATTCCTCGAAAACTGGTGAGTGTCAAAGTTAGCCGTAGCACATATCACTGCTGTTTGTGTGTAGATTTGTGAAAATGGTTATTGCATGTTGTCATCTGAAATTTGAACACGCACATACGACTATATTTCACAGACATTATATATTTTTACAGACAGAACGTGGGTTTTTCCGATAAATTCAGGTCCGAGTACATGTACGTGGTACGAATCTAAAAATAACCTTTTGCATTATACGCTACTGATGTTATTTCTGCTTCGGTTCTGTTTCTAAGTGAGAAACAATAAATTTCTTCTACTAATTTGAAACTTATCTTATTATGTTACTTCACTGCTATTAATTAGGACGTAGCTGGTTGATTAGTTAAATACAGCGACAGAATAGGTCCTATCCACGGAGAAATAAGTAATATGGAGTTAACTCCCATTTTTCAGTTCATTTACAATTCAGTAGTATATGGCCATACACCACAATTAATTTTACTATATGTTCTCTACATATATTTCTCAGCACTGACCTTTCCACAGTGTGACAATCAATACAAATCATATGAAAATCTAAAATACCCCCAAAGATGACTTCACGGTGAAATTCTTGTCAAAGGTTGACCGGCATTTTTTTGAGCTGCTGCACTGTAAACATAACAGCATGTACAGAGACCACATATTTAACTTCCGGATCATCGCCAAGGCCTTATTACTCCATGTGCACTGTCGCCAAATTACACACTGACAACCACTCTCTCTGCTCATATTCTCAAGAATAAACAATTACCTTTAAATCCATACCAAATATGCATCAATATAACTCTTCTATCACCACCAAAATGAGAGAGGAAAAAATGTTCTAAAAATAGACTGGAACTACATCACCTTTTGGTAATACTGAAGGTCTCTAGGTAATAGTATTATATATCTTACTGAAAATATCTCCCCAAATATATATATTAAATAAATAGTAAAGTAATATAAGCAACAACTTAACTATAGAGAGGCAGTCTCTCCCGTCAACAGTATTGAAATGTAATTTTTTGTTTATATCTTTTAGAGAGAGCAGATTTGTATATATTTTATGCGACAAATTGTATTGATTTTGATTGAATATCAAAGTATTTGCCAGCTGCATTTATTGATGGAAATATTATTTCTTGGGCTCTTTCTGTATTTACAGATTTTATCATCCGTTTTCCTATTGTTTCAGATCTACAAGTAGTACCGTATATAGAATTCTGACTGCGTGATAGCTCTCAGATTACCCAAGGAATTATTTTTCGGATTTGAATTTATATGGTCAATGACAAGGCCATCTTTGATAATTCCATTGAAACATTCGAAAACGAATCTGTGACAGAGATATTTTTTAAATTTATTTATTTCATAGAAACTGAACATGAGATAACCGTGGCAATTAACAAAATCAACTGGTTTCTTTAGTCGACAATTCCTGATAACACCATCACGATTTGCTTCCTAGTTTGTTATGATAGGATGTTGTCACAGAATTAGGCGAAAATTGAATTTATTTCTTCTTGAATACAAACTAATTTCACCATTTTTTTTTGGTTTCGTCGTACATGCGTTACCTGGGGTGAATAAGTGTTTTTCAAGGTAAGCGACGTGTAGCGATTTGCATGTGCCTGACTACAAATCACTTGAAGTCAGGAACATTATAATCACGGGGTGCACGGGAATTTTGCCGAGAATTCTGCTCACCTATATGGAGACATATAAGGCAGAATATTTCTAAAAAGATTACGAGTCGAAAGTATCTTGTCAAAGGAGAGATAGCTCGTCATTCTTTCTCATTCTTTCTCCAGCGAAAGGGGTGGGTGTTAAATTTATATTTCGTTTTATTATGAACTTTATTCAGTTTATCATTTCATGTAATGATGCCTTTATTACAATGCAGATTTAAACCGTTGAATATTTGGAATTACTAGTCACTATTAGACCTTAAATACAATAGCGTAATCTAAATTTTAGATTGTTGTAGAAACAACTATTATTAGTTTGGTTTCTTTATTGTAGCTGAATGTGATTGATTGCTCCAGCAAAAAGGCTGAATGTGGTTGATTGTGCCGTGATTGTGCCGTGATTGTGCTGTTTAATTGTGCAAATCAAATTGAGGTATCTTACTGTCTGTCTGTCAGATTGTCTGTCCGTCTACGTCTGTCGAGATGTGTAAATATCCGGAAATCTAAAAGTCTAAATGTCCGAGTGTCGGAGCTGTCTAGAGGTGTAAAAGTCCGGGGTAGCATCTAAATGTTTGGGACCGGTGGTTCTAGTAGATGCTGTATGCTGTCTGTACGTATAACTGTAGTGGATCCGTGAAGGGCAAGCGGCCGATAAAAGTATTGGGTCAACCCTAGGTATTCGAAGAAGCTGTGCGGCGATTCAACAGTTGGTGAATCGTACGGTTGTACAGGGTCGAGACGCATGTGTGTGCTTCAATTGTGGTTACAATCGAATACATTGTTATATTTACACAGAGTCACTTTGAATCACAGTAGTATTACAAGGGATTACATAAATCTCAATAACAGTTAGTAACTTGATTTAATACATGTAGATGTCTGTACTTGTTGTCGCAATCCATACGTGCGATACTATAATTTGATATTTGTATTTGTTATCGCAATTTATACGTGCGATAATATAACTTTTGTAAAGATTCCATTTTATATGAAACATTTGTGTAGTCCAGGAGGTTCCTTTGATCTGTGTTTATTTTGTATTAATATTTAATTTATTTTTAAATTGTGAATGGTTGTGAAGTGTGATTGTGGGTTGAACGCATGAGTTATTGTGTTGATATATCATTATTTTTCATTAATAATTTATTTCATAAATTTACATCATCTTTCACATATTGTGTTTGTGTTGTTCATTTAATCCACCAACCACTCGGTAACAATTATGTTGCAATGGTGTCAGAAGTGGGATCGCTGGATTAAGTGAACTGTCAATCATATTGTTTGTGAAAGTATTCATTTAATGTTTATATTTGAGCGTGACCTTCTTGACAAGATAATCCTCAAGTAGGGGTTTATTTTTGTTTAGTTTATCTAGGTCCGTGGGTCCAGTATAAACATATTTAAAGCATTGGTTTGGTTACCTTCATAAGGAAGATAAGGTCAGCCTGTTCTATATATTTAAATTTTTATTACAATTGTCATGTCATCCCTTAAGGACTTGGTTGCCTTAGGCAAAGAATTTGGGTATGAAGGAGAAAGTTTAAGGAAATTTATTCAGGAAGAACAAGCCCAGGAAAGGGAAGAAAGGGTAAGGGCAAGGGAATTAGAAAGGGAATTAGAAAGGAAAAAAGGGGAAGCCGAAGAAAGGAAATGGGCCTTTGAGAGGGAAAAGATAGAATTAGAGAAGCAGGTCGAAAAGGACAGGATAGGATGGGAAATGGAAGCGGAGGAAAGGCGAATAGAGTTAGAAGAAAAAGCAAAGCAACGGGATCATGAGCGTAAGGTAGAATTAGCAACAGCTGGAAAAGGAGAACACGATTCTGCCTCTAGCAAATTAAGGGGTCCCAAACTACCTCCCTTTGACGATGAAAAAGATAACATGGATAGCTATCTTCATAGGTTTGAGCGGTATGCCGAAAACCAGAAGTGGAGTCGAAATGACTGGGCACTGCTCTATTAAAAGGTAAAGCGCTGGATGTATATTCACGACTTCCTAGAGATGATGTGTTTAAGTACGACGTCCTTAAGGAAGCACTTCTTAAAAGGTACGAGCTCACTGAACAGGGTTTTCGTAAAAAGTTCAGGTATAGCAAGCCCGATAAGGGAGAAACCTTTGGTCAGTTCATCGTTAGAATTGCGAACTATTTTGAGCGGTGGATTGAATGCGGCAAAGCGGTGAAAACGTTTGAAGGGTTGACTGATTTCTTGCTCAGAGATCAATTATTTAACACAGTTGGGCGAGAACTAGGTCAATTTCTGAAAGAGCAAGTCTTCACAAACGTAAAAGATATGGCTAAGCAAGCCGATTTCTTCGCCGAAGCTCATGGGGGAACCCAGAACGTGGTTTCAAAAGATTTTAAGTCTGGAAACCAGTCTACGAGACCGATGCCTATTGAGCTTGTGAAATCGGCTGAGGCAAATAGGTCAATTAGGAATCCAGGTAGTCAGCGTGTGCAATGCTGCATGTGTAATGTATGGGGTCATGTTCAAAAAGACTGTCCTAAAAGAAAGGGGCTTGTACATAAGGTAGCAGTGGCTATACAAAGTAAAGGTATATCTGATAATATCGTACAGGTAGAACCATGTATTCATTCGCTTAGCACGTGTCTATTTCCCGAAGCGCGAGTACCAACCGCGAGAGGGTTAGTCAACGGTCGAGAAGTCGTAGTATTACGTGACACTGGTTGCACGGACGTAGTGATCAAACGTAGTCTCGTGCAGGATAACCAAATGCTCGGGTGGGAGTCCCTATGTATGCTACTTGATCAGACGATCGGTCGCATTCCCGTAGCAAGGATCACTGTAGAAACACCTTTCCTAACTGGAACTGTTGATGCCCTTTGTATGGAAACCCTATTTACGATCTGACGATCGGTAATGTTGAAGGTTCCCGTCTTCCAACCATGGCAGATTTTAAGATACCTTTGGCCCAGGCAATCGAAACGCGAGCGCAAACACGACGAGAGAAAACCGCGTTTCATAAATTAATAGTCCCTGAATCGATCTCAGGAATTTCGCGTGATGATTTCAAACGAGAGCAAGAACGTGATGAATCCATCAAAACAATTATTGAGAAAATCGCGTCTGGCGCGATTAAACACTGCAAGGGTGGGGGTAGCTCAAGATTCGTACGGAAGAACGAATTAATTCATAGGGAGTTTAGCGCTCCGGAGGGTAAGAAGTATTGGCAAGTGGTCGTACCCCAGAGATATAGATCTCAAGTACTTAGGGTGGCGCATGAGTCGAGCATGGCAGGACACCTAGGTAAGGCTAAGACCATTAGCAGAGTAGTCGCTGAATTCTACTGGTCCGGTGTTAATGGCGATGTCACACGGTTCTCTAGGTCGTGCGACGTATGTCAGAAAACCGTATGTAAGGGAAGGGTCACAAGGGTGCCCTTAGGACAGATGCCATTAATAGATACACCGTTTAAAAGAGTGGCAGTAGATATTGTAGGACCAATACAACCAGTTACCGAAAGAAAGAATCGGTATATTCTTACTCTTGTTGATTATGCGACCAGATACCCCGAAGCCGTATCGTTACCAACTATTGAAACGGAAAGGGTAGCTGAAGCATTAGTAGATATCTTCAGTAGAGTAGGGGTGCCAGAAGAAATCCTCACATATTGTGGTGCCCAATTCACCTCTGACCTCATGGGTGAAATAAGTAGGCTGTTATCCATCAAACAGTTAAATACTACCCCATACTATCCGATGTGCAATGGACTGGTAGAGAACTTTAATGGTACCCTGAAAAACATGCTACGAAAGATGTGCGCGGAACGTCCGCAAGACTGGGACCGTTATTTGAACGCTGTTCTGTTCGCGTACCGTGAAGTACCGCAGGAAAGTTTAGGGTTTTCACCCTTCGAACTGTTGTACGGTAGAACAGTTCGAGGCCCGATGCGGATACTACGCGAACTATGGACGGGTGATGTCGCGAACGATGAAATAAAAACTACTTACCAGTACGTGTTAGATCTGCGAGATAAACTAGAGTACATGCCAGATGGCACGTGACGAGTTAATGAAATTGGGGCGCAGATATGCCAAATATTATAACCGCAAAGCGCGAAATAGGAAATTTCTTGTAGGAGATCAGGTTCTATTGCTTCTTCCAACTAGCTCAAATAAATTATTAGTCCAGTGGTAAGGTCCCTATGAAGTTAAAGAGGTAAAAGGGGACATGGACTATAAAATTGTCATAGACGGTAATTTAAAGACATTCCATGCTAACATGCTTAAGTTGTTCATCAAGAGACAGAGCGACAATGTTGAAAAGGGGGTCTTAAATGTCGTTTGTACGGCAGTCGTCGACGAGGATGTAGCAGATTCGGATATCGAGGTTTCCCTTGAATGTCCCTTGGGAGTTGCGGGGGAAGGGATAGATAAAGTCGATGTGAGTGCGGAGTTGACGAAAGACCAGCGTCAACAAATTAATGCGCTCTTGGTTAAACACTCTAATGTATTTACCGACAGACCAGGTTGTACAACTTTGTTAGACCTCAAAATTAAACTGAATACGTCGGACCCTATTCGAATCAAGGGCTATCCGGTGCCATACAACGCACGTGAAGCTGTGGACGAAGAGGTGGGTAAAATGTTGGATCTGGGGGTGATTGAACCCTCCAACTCGCCATATTCTTCTCCAGTAGGGCTAGTCAGGAAAAAGGACGGGACGAACCGATTCTGTATCGACTTTCGGCAGATAAATAAAATCACTGTTTTCGATGCAGAACCAATGCCAGATATGGAGGGTCTATTTGCGAAGTTGTCGGGAAACCGATGGATTTCCAAATTGGATCTGTCCAAGGGATATTGGCAGGTTCCCATTGTCCCAGAATCCCGAGCATTGACAGCATTTGCGACCCAGAAAGGTTTGTATCAATTCAAAGTAATGCCATTCGGGTTAGTTGGGGCCAGCGCCACCTGTTGTCGTTTGATGCGAAAGTTGCTTAAAGGTTTAGCAAACGTTGATAGCTTTGCAGACGACATATTCGTGTACACGAATACTTGGAGTGAGCATGTGTCCGTCCTGGACGAACTCTGCAATAGACTCCGCAGAGCGAACCTCACAGTGAGACCCACTAAATGCAGTATTGGTTATACAGATTTAGATTGTTGGGTCATAGGGTCGGTGGTATGGGTCAGTTAAAACCTCACCCCAAGCAAGTTGAAGCAATTAGAGACGCACCAAAGCCAAGCAACAAAACGCAAGTACGATCATTTCTAGGACTAGTAGGGTTTTATAGAAAGTTTATACCGAACTTTGCAGCCATTGCTAGCCCACTGTCTGATTTGACCAAGAAGGGGCAACCAAATAAAGTTGAATGGGGACCGCCACAAGATAAAGCATTTTGTGCTCTGAAAGAGAAACTTGTTAGTGCACCTATATTAAAATTGCCAGATGTTAGCAAACCCTTTATTTTAAGAAAAGATGCTTCTGAAACTGGGTTGGGGGCAGTTTTACTGCAAGAGCAAGACGACAGTAAGTTACCCGTAGCTTACTCAAGTAGGAAATTGCTACCCAGGGAGAAAAATTATTCCGTTATAGAAAAGGAATGTTTGGCCGTAGTATGGGGAATTGGGAAGTATCACGCGTATCTATTTGGGAGAGATATCATTCTAGAGACTGATCACCAACCCCTATTGTATTTGCCAAGGTCGCTAACTCTCGGTTGATGCGTTGGGCGCTAACACTACAACCTTATCGCTTCCGTGTAGAAGCAATAAGGGGAGTTGAAAATATAGGGGCAGACTACTTGAGTAGGGCATGATTGGAAATTTGTATAAATTTACCCAGTATTAAAATCCAGATTGTAGTATAACCAATATAAATGTTGTAAGATATCATCAGTAGTTATTTTTTTCTTTTATTCTGTGTAAGTTTTAAAATGTATACATTTTTATTCTTAGGGGAGAGGTATTGTCACAGAATTAGGCAAAAATTGAATTTATTTCTTCTTGAATACAAACTAATTTCACCATTTTTTTTGTTTCGTCGTACATACGTTACCTGGGGTGAATAAGTGTTTTTCAAGGTAAGCGACGTGTAGCGATTTGCATGTGCCTGACTACAAATCACTTGAAGTCAGGAACATTATAATCACGGGGTGCACGGGAATTTTGCCGAGAATTCTGCTCACCTATATGGAGACATATAAGGCAGAATATTTCTAAAAAGATTACGAGTCGAAAGTATCTTGTCAAAGGAGAGATAGCTCGTCATTCTTTCTCCAGCCAAAGGGGTGAGTGTTAAATTTATATTTCGTTTTATTGTGAATTTTATTCAGTTTATCATTTCATGTAATGATGCCTTTATTACAATGCAGATTTAAACCGTTGAATTGATTGCTCCTGCAAAAGGGCTGAATGTGATTGATTGTGCGGTGATTGTGCCGTAATTGTGCTGTTTACTTGTGCGATCAAATTGAGGTATCTTACTGTCTGTCTGTCAGATTGTCTGTCCGTCTACGTCTGTCGAGATGTGTAAATATCCGGAAATCTAAAAGTCTAAATGTCCGAGTGTCGGAGCTGTCTAGAGGTGTAAAAGTCCGGGGTAGCATCTAAATGTTTGGGACCGGTGGTTCTAGTAGATGCTGTATGCTGTCTGTACGTATAACTGTAGTGGATCCGTGAAGGGCAAGCGGCCGATAAAAGTATTGGGTCAACCCTAGGTATTCGGAGAAGCTGTGCGGCGATTCAACAGTTGGTGAATCGTACGGTTGTACAGGGTCGAGACGCATGTGTGTGTTTCAATTGTGGTTACAATCGAATACATTGTTATATTTACACAGAGTCACTTTGAATCACAGTAGTATTACAAGGGATTACATGAATCTCAATAACAGTTAGTAACTTGATTTAATACATGTAGATGTTTGTACTTGTTGTCGCAATCCATACGTGCGATACTATGATTTGATGTTTGTATTTGTTATCGCAATTTATACGTGCGATAATATAACTTTTGTAAAGATTCCATTTTATATGAAACATTTGTGTAGTCCAGGAGGTTTCTTTGATCTGTGTTTATTTTGTAATAATATTTAATTTATTTTTAAATTGTGAATGGTTGTGAAGTGTGATTGTGGGTTGAACGCATGAGTTATTGTGTTGATACATCATTATTTTTCATTAATAATTTATTTCATAAATTTACATCATCTTTTAACATATTGTGTTTGTGTTGTTCATTTAATCCACCAACCACTCGGTAACAATTCTGTTACAGATGTCCCATGAATTGCCTTTGCTCCATTATATATAAATATCCTTAGTTTAAATCGTTATTTGCCAGAATTCGTTTACGCAAGATCTGTTACAAGGAGTAACTGAGCCGATCATAAACCACTTGCAGAGATTCCTTGTTTTTATCATCATTTATATGTAATTTTTTTAATTTAAATACTTGTTTCAATTATAATGATGGGAGAGTTCGTGAGATTATCCAAGATCGAGCTTTCTAAAAATAAAAGATTTAATCTTGACAGAATATTTCCTGTGCCGATGCGAAATCTGGTTGAGCCGCCAGATAAAATCTTGATCAATAAAATACATGACGCCAAGAAAGAATTTCAGAAAAATGAAGCATCTCGTGTGTGGCTGACGTTTAAGATTATAAGTGACACTAAAAATATAGATGCTACGATGAACGACAAACGAGCGGCGATGATCATTAACTACCTTGACGATAGAAAATATATTTTATAGATCAAATTCGTACTAACAGATACAGACAATTGGATTATACGTGATAAACGTGATCCTGTCCTTCATAACGAAAAAACGGCCATACTGAGTAAAGGTTTCAAACCAGGGATGTTGACTGGTTTTGATAAACTACATTACGAAAGATCTTATCTGTAACAGCGGTTATTTATGGGATATATCCGCTTGAGAAACCCAACATTGATAATCTAAAGCCGATGAAATTCTCAAAAATAAATTGTGTGGCCGAACGAATAACAGAAGATTTCACCGTCTCAACTCGTGGAAAGGGGTTAACGGATAACCGACGTAATATAATAAATTCGTTGGCGGGAAAGGTCAAATTTACCGGAGCATCTATGAAAGATATTGCTAAACTAGGAAAGAAATTGAAATTCCCTATAACAGTGAAAACGATAACAGGAGAGATCTTATACGATTCAAAATTTAAATCAAAAAGGGAGCTTCAATCGAAATTATTGATTATAATGCGCATGCGTGGACTTATGCAGTAACAGTATTTCCACGCACGAGGATGGTTAAATTCTATAACGGAGATATGTTTAACCTTATTAACGAAATAAGTAAAAACGATCCTGTATCCGTGTGGCTGTTTAGTTTTGAAGATGAATCCGATCAGTTTGTAAGACCAAATGGTGATATTTATCGACCAGAATCCCTCCACGAGAAAATGAGAGAATATAAGCCTGATGAAAAATTACTCGGTGAATCTTTTACTGTTCCATCAGTTGCAGCTCATTTTGCTAGAGAGAAAAATTCCTGGAAACCAACTCGGTTTGATCTTGTTGATGATATAATATTAGGTTGTATTGAATATGGTCACGGTGGACTGTGGAACCGTAAATACTCGTGTAAAGATGTTATCTCGGTTGATATGGTTGCATGTTATCCGGGAAGTTTTCTGGAATACCGAGAGTGTTCTTGGTATTTTGAAAGATTCAGTCACCCGACACACGAGATGACGCGAGTATCAATAAATGGACCATTACCTGATTTTGATATCACTGGATTCGCTTGCATTGAATCATTCGAGTTTACAGAAAACCTTCATCCGATCTTTTATGTTTGGTTCGGTAGACATTTTTCAGAAAATAAGTGGGCTCCAATAGTACTGTTACGATATATGCTCGATTGATTAATGTTCACGTTGTTGATTGTCAGTGAAGCGATTATATCATACCGAATGCAGACCGAAGTTTGTTTACCACAACAAAAGAAATATTCTGATGAAGAAAATCCTGATAAAACCGACTTTGAAAATAAAATTGCAAAAGATCTTGACAGGAAAATAATAGGTAAATTTACCCAAGGAGGATCATACGATCATCAACGACATTGTACAAGACTGATCATGGACGATGCTGAATTAAATTTTATAATCGCTGATACAACGAAAAGAAATACATTTATAAGTATGGATACAGCTTTATTATCAAATTGAACTAAATTAAGTACAATTGTGAGTTATACTGACGGTGAATCACCGCAGTATACCCATTTAAGATCTTCGATGTTCGCGTACGTTTCGATTAATCTGTTATCCATGATAAATAAAATTCCAGATTTTGCTGTCAGAGTAGCTACCGATTCATTTTATATCAGTAAAAAAATATTAAAGATTACTAGACCAACTAAATATCATCGATCATGCACCACGGGGTGAATGGAGAATAAAAAAAGAGAATATACTCGATTATTCTGAGTCAGCAGATGTTCCAATCAAAGATCTTTACTGTAGAAATAATCGGATATTAAAACCATCATCTGCACCATTAATATATAATCTCGTAGCTAGACACAAAACAATTCTGGAGGATCAGAAAAGACGACACGTGCGATTGAACTATTTCAGAGTTCAGATATAATCATTTTGACACCTACACACAGACTTGCGTGAGAAATGACCCAACGAGGAACCCGGTCATGTACTTATCATAGCTTTTTCCGATGGAGCGGAGACGCATGGAATCCCGATCGAATGGGAGATAAATATATTCCAAAGATCATAGTTTGGGATGAAATATGTACTGTATCGCTGGAAAATCTAAAAATATTTGTTGATTCGTTGTTGACGAAAAACACTGCTGTAATAATGTGTAGCGATCATGGTCAACCACCACCCTTTGTTGGACCATCTCCACACGAATGGCAAGAGATCAGTTGACTATTACGAAGAAATAACTGACGATCATAGAGCACTTGATTCAATATTGAGGGAATTTAAAAAATTAATCTGATTACAACCGAACAAAATTCAATGTGAGGTTATGCTTAATATAATCTCAGAAACTTCTTTGAACGTCTTTTGGGATACGTGGAAACCAAATGATCTGATAGTTGCAAGTAGAAAGCTAGTTCGTGACACACTTCAACAAAGATTATTTCTGCTACATAAAGAAAAATTCGCAGAGTTGCCGGTACCATTATGTTATCGCCCAGCAGATACGCGACGACAGAATATTCTCGTTGACATACCAGGACAGACGGAGAAAAAAAATCTCGTGTTGAATGATATTGTTTTAGTTGATGTCAATGTTGTTGTTAATAGCGCTTTATCGGATTGGACGCTAGGATACGCAATGACAATACATTCATCTCAAGGATTATTTATTTCTGATACAGTTGTCTGGATTGTGGACGATCATATCGCGTGGTCGAATTTAGTTTATCTTGCGGTGTCTCGCGTCAGGAAAATATCTCAGCTACGTAGGATTGTCATGGATGCGTCAGAAACCACTGGCAATGTTGAAAATGATATAGTAAGAAAATAATTAGATGGCTATAAACATTGTGATAAAAAAATTAACGCGACTTCGATCTGAACGTGCAATTTATCCTAACATTGAAACAACAACAGGATAATCACTGTGCAAGCTGTAATTGTATAATGTTGTGGTAATACTCGAGTAAAAATCCTAGACAATTTACCGTAGATAGAAAAGATAATGTGATGTTAACTTGTCTTGAATGTAATCTACGTAGAGGTCCTAGTTAAGTGAATGTTGTGGTAATTTTGAATCCTCGGGAATTACCTGTAATTGTTCACGTGTAAATCCACGTTGCGGAGCAGTTGAATCTAATCTGTAGATTTCAGGTCTACCTGTGGATCGTACCACGCTGGATATCTTGTGTGTAGTAATACTCCAAATACGATCCGTCGCTCTTTTTTTTCCTCCTTCAAGTTCACCGGGTTCGTATAAATACTTGACGATGACATTACCTAATATTGGATGCGGTGAAACATTATGCTGTATTGGTATATATTTCCTTGTAATCGCATTAATAGGTTTCATGGCAGTTGTTCGAGTAACCTCATTGTTTAATGCAGCTATCACACTTGGTAATCTTGTAACCCATTCACGAGATATTGTATCCTGAATTAATTCATTCGCGTATTGATATCCAAATAATCTTTCAGCAAGTGTTCTTTTAAATCGTTCTACGATCGCTTGCTCACGATGAATTTCAGTATGTCCTCGTCGTATTTTAACATTATGTTGCTTCATTAATGATGATACTGCACCAAGAAATTCTTTGCCAGGATCAACTTGTAATAGTTGTGGCCATCGCAAGGGTCCTCGTCGATAAATTCGTTCGAAGGCAGATGCAACTTCAGTAGCTGTTTTAGTTGATAGTGGTTCTGCTTCTTTGTATCTACTTGAAACGTCAAGAACGGTTAATGCGTATTTAAATGTTACTCTACGTATACGACCATGAGGTAAAAACAGAATATCAGCCTGATGAACTTCATTAGGAACATTAACATCAAAATGTGCGTACTCAATTCGTTTAGGCGATAGTAGATAAATTTGCCATATTGCTTGTCGTGCTAACCACGTTGCGGCGGTAGAATGTGTGACATTTGCTGCATTAGAGTTTATCGATTGCTGCTCTACCTTTCTAGTATCCTCTTGGGCTGTAATAAATTTATTGCATTATAATAAATTACCCAGCACCTATTGCTAATATGGTTTTCATCGCAGATTTTACTAACCAATCGGCTAATCCTTCCTTGAGATTTTTATTCTTTTATGGAATCCAATGCGTGAATCAATTTCACATCTGCGATATGTCGCTGTTCTAGATCTTTACTTTTATAAGCTACATCATTATGACACGCTTTATCGATTGCATTTACGGGATATTCACCGGATTTTGGTTGATCTTGTTCATCAAGTCTGATATCAAGTCGAGTGCCAGGACCACAGTAATTATATCCTGGAAGATGTTTTTCTCCGGGATATTTAGCCCACGGAGTTCCTGGAAATTTTGACATAATGTTGCAATGTCACCACCGGTTTTATTTGGTAAGAAGGAAAATTTCTTTCTGCCACATACGGAACATTTACCACTGTATGCTATTCTTTTATTTTTTTGTTGTAACCGTAGATAAATCAGTAGTTGAAGTTTTAACCTTACAGCGTAAACAATATAAATCCATAATATAATATTATATTATGGATGTAATTGACTTTTCAGCGACACGAAAACGAGACCAGGTAAAACATGATCCAATCTTACCAAATTCGATCAGAATGATACTAATAGGCCCGTCCGGATCTGGTAAAACACAACTATTACTTAATCTGGTAATGAGATTGTTGAAATAGAATAAATTGTATTTAGTTGCACCATCTGTAGATGATCAGAGATGCTACGAAGTACTTAAGGAATTGAAAACGCACGATTGCTGAGCGGTAATGATATTATTGATTTTATAACCGATATTGATGAAGCACCATCTGTCGATGATCTCGATGGATTCGTTAATAATTTAGTTATGTATTTATGACGTAATGCTAGATAAACAATCAAATCCGGCAAGAATATGTTCTCGAGGACGGCATAAAAATACTGATGTTATTTACGTAACTCAGCGGTATACTCACAATTCCGAAAGTAAATCAGAGATAATTGTAATATTTTAGCTGTATTTAATGGAATTGATACACACGCGCTAAGAAATATTCATAGGACCTGGTGTAGCGGAGATATGGACATAAATAAATTCAGAGATTTATTTTCACGTGCGCAAGCAACACCGTATGATTTTATAACAATAAATATGCATGATTCCAGGACAAGATATCGCGTAGGTATCGATCAAATATTTGGCTAATTTGTAGCAGCAGATTCACAAAATAACGATATCCTCTAACTAAATTAAATAGATACTATTTGATATATGAAAAAATTGTACATGGCTACGTCAAGGAAGCACAGATAAATGTAACAAAAAATGTCGTGGAGAATACTGCAAGAAACTTAAATATATCCTATCAAAAAAATCCACATGCTGGTTCTCGACATTGTGTTGGATGCAATGTTGGCGTTTGAGGACAATATCGGATTTGTAATGAATGTGGTGGAGATAAATACAGAACTTTGATGGCCTATTACCGTCGTAGGATCGAAGAAGGGGTTTGATACCTAGAAAAGAAACCCCTCCAACCGAGGAAGAATATTACTCAAAGTTCAAAAAAGTCTCAGATTGATCGTTTGTTCGATTATACATTTTGTTTGATCTATGTACAAGATCTTTTTTATATCATCAGATTGACAATTTAACACATGGAGAGAGCAGCAGAGAGTGGTCGACTACAACATTTATTTGGGTCAAGCTAGGTGTAGTCATTGAACTGAATTTTATGTTAGTCACCATTAGTCGATTTGACAATCAAATAAGGGTGACGTTTCGAATTAGTCTGTTCACCCTCTCTGCTGCTCAGGACGAAAATAGTTTTTAAATTGGCATATTTGCACAGTCCATACATCATGTGTACATAGCGCTTGGACATTCTATTTCATCAGAGACAATTTGATAACAATATAACATAATTCCCTCCATTTATCTAATACATATTTGTATATGAACCTATTCCCTCCATTTATCTAATATATATGCAAGGTGGAGAGAGATTTCAACTTAAGGATCCAACGAACAGAGAAGAAATTAGCATCTCGAAATAACGCTCTTGCTAAACAGCTGCAAGAACAGTCGCTACTCTTCAAAGAACTGACTGAAATCAACAAAGAGCGGGATAACGGTAACAGGCAGGCCCAAAAGGACGGCGATAACGACCAAGGCCACTATAGCAAGAGGGGCCACGACAACTACCGAATAAGCCAGGGAGAACGGCAAGGAAATCTAGTGACACGAGGAACACCTAATTCGTCTATTTTGCCATCAAGGGCCATGTTCGACTCCGAAAACCAACAGGAGAGGTCTGTAAAGGCTGAAAAGAAAATAATAGCGAGGAAGGTCACCGGTACAGTGGAATGGTTCAACGTAAAAAGTGGATATGGCTTTATCAATAGGGATGACACCAAGGAAGATGTGTTAGTCCACCAAACAACCATTATCAAGAACAACCCAAGGAAATATCTTCGAAGTGATGGGGATGGTGAGACTGTAGAATTTGACGTAGTGGAGGGGGGAAAGGGAAATGAAGCTGCTAACGTCACTAGACCTGCTGGAGCCAATGTCCAGGGTAGCAATTATCCTGCATATCGGCGCAGTTATCGTAGAATCTACAGGAGACCAGTTCAACATTACCATGAGAAGGAAGCTGAAGATCAACATCAGTTTAGTGGCCCACCTAGACGCAGGCCATATCATCGTCGCTACTATTATGGCTATGCAAGACCACAACAAAGGAGATACGAGAGGAATATGATGGAATGTGGAGACATGGGTGCCCTACGCAGAACACCCTATTTCCACAGTTACTATCATGCTCCACGCCGTTACTTTGGCAGACCACCTGCCGGTGATGGACAGATATTCCATGGAGCAGCAGGGAGGGGGGAGAATCGGACATTTGCTTCAGACATCATTTGCTCTAAATCTAAAAAACATCTCGAGAGAATTAATTCGAATCCTTCTTTTTCAACCAAAAAAAAAAGATTACTTGCTCGAAACATAAGTTTTTCGCAAAATCATACTCCAAGACTGTTTTCATCGTTTAGTCAAAAAACGGTCTCGTCGTGATGTCATCGTCCCCCCTTCTGCTATGGGTTCACCAAATATTTGATCGAGTCCTTAGGACGAAAATCATTTATGATTTCACAAACAAACTAATCGCTAACACCTCATCTTGTAGATCAATTAAATTATTTGACTGGTCGGTGAGTCGGAAATTAATTCTCGTTAACGAATTATTATGGCATCGCATGTAGACAGGATTAATTGGGTTTTCAATAATTAGGAATCCTGGAGGAGCTGTTGGTGCAAAAGAATAAAGAATATATCCCTGCTGAGCTTGATTTGATTGCTCTAGATTAATTTGATAGCTTCCTTCAATTGCATCACATGTTAAATTGAGCGCAATCACCGTTGAAATATTCACATAGTGCGGGGCAATATGCCTACCGCCACCATCTGGATCATTATTATATTTGAGGAAGACAGTTGAATCTAGTGTCTGTAGCCCCTTGATATTGTTTCAAACAATTTTTGTTAGTTCCTCAGCGTTATATCCGGGAAACTTGAAATTACGCAGATCGGCTTCTGTGATATTGTTACCGGTTAGGAATCGTTGTTTATTGTCGCTGTTGTCATTGGTTATTGTTTGAATAATTAGTTCATTTATATATTCCATGTCAGATACAAGCTGATTTAGTATTTCAATGTGTTTTTGCGATTTTGTTTGCCGTAGTTGTTCTAGTTGTGTTTTATGTAATTGATTAATTTCATTAAAATAACCAGTGATGTCAGTTAGTGTAAATGAAATAGTATCAGATGAGTCAGCTGTTATTTTAATGATAAAATCCCATTGCAATGTGTCTTTGTTGGTAAATATAAATCTATCGGTGATTTTTCCTTTTTTTATATCAGATAAATTATCTCGATATATGGGATTGATTTCATGATATGATTGTACATCTGTGGTTAAGTCGGTGGCGGATTTTTCCGGTGGTTTTTCAGGCCATCCTAACACTGTTCTTAACGAGCTGTCATAGATATCTACAATGTATCCCTCTGTGCTTATTTCGATCGACGACAAGAGAGTCGGTTCATGAAGTTTAATGGCTATTTTTGATTCTTTTCCAGTGATTGATTTTATTCTACGCTGAATTCAGCATCGATTTGCTCAATTTGGTACGACTCAGTTGGTAACGAAACAGTTTCCCACGCTGGAGTACCATCGGTTTTATTCCACAAAAACCTTAACGAGTTATTGGGTTGCTGACTGCCAAATGCAACCGATCTGATATTAGGCCAACTATGATATACTCGTAATTTTGCCAGCGCGATCTCGCGCACTGGAATCGGAGAATGGAAGTTCACACTAAATTCAGGGTTTGTTGATGTTATTGATATCATGCTTGTTCGTATCGGAGTGGTATTCTCCGCGATTCGTTGAAGCAGTTCGAGTGACATTATTGTTAACGCTGTCTTCAATTTCCAATTTCAACATCGCGGAGTTATACAACTGGGTCATCGTGGAAAATTCAACATCGGATATGAACGAATTATCTATCGACAGCGAGATCAGCTCGGATAATTTCTAGTACGCGTCAAATACTACCCGGTACCGAGCTGTATAATCGCTGAGATTTTTCTGAGAACACGATCATAACTTTTTAGTTATCGCGGTGGCGACTGCCGCGATTGTTGTTGCCGCAGAGATAGCAATTGGAACTGCAATCGGAGTCATCATGGTCACCGTCGACAAAATAACCCCGGCGCTGGCCATCACACCGTACACGGTGATGTCGATGATTGCTACGCTGCGTCGGTATTTTTTCATTTTTTCACGATAGCGCTCAGAAAGTGATTTCAAGTTCGCGGAAAATTCTTTCACGGTATCATATCGATATCGATGCGATTGTGATACCTCTGGGACTATTATCGGTTCAATTGATTTCATTGTTATTTTAACCCCGCTAGTGTTTTCAATTATTCGCCATCGTTAAGGGGAATTGCTAGTAGCTTCAGCCTGAAAAATCATCTACAAGTTCTAAACACCAAGTTATTTTTGATCTAACGGTGGAATTATTAACCGCGACAACATTAAAGTGTTGACCGTTACTCCTGATAATTAACATCGCGGTGCCACCAGAGTAGGTTTTACCGCCCGCGATCATATTAAATTGATCGATAGAGATCCACGTTAGCCTGTAGATACCTTCGATCCCCGTTTGACTGTGGATATCATCGCCCCCCGCCTCGTCCTTCTTCCAGAGACCGGCGGACGATATAGTATTAACGTCTCTTATCCAATCCATGGTTCCATGATCGACCGTATACACGACATTTTTAATGTTTATGCGTGGATGCGGAATCTTTATCTTTTTAAAAAAAAATTTTAGTTTAAGAATATCATTGCAAATTTCAACGAGAGTTGTGTCAACCACAAGTGGGATTCCAAAAAACTTACCAACCACGTTGTTAGTGGGTTTTTGTACCGTTTCAAAATTTTCTTTTAGTTTAAGAATATCATTGTAAACGTCGAGATAATTTGCCTTGATTTCATTTTCATTCATTGCCCTCCTCGCCTCCTTGTTAAAAAAGAATAAAACCAGAAGGATTTTAAATTCATCGAGATATTTTAGATTAAGAATATCATCGTAAATATCGAGATAATTTGCCTTGATTCTGGTAGGATCTATTACCTTCCTCGGCTCCCTGTCAGAAAAGAATGAAGCCAGAAAGTTTCTGATTTTAAGCTGTGCTTGGTCTTTAAGATGCTGGTCGATGTCGTGATATCTTGGGGTTTACTGCCCTCAAAGAACTTAATAACAATTTCGCTGGTGAGCTTTTGTTCGTCAATAGTTTTTTTAACTTCAGCGAGGGTTGGGCCTGTCAGAGATGTGGTTTCAGACACAGGTGTTCTCCCCAAAAATTTATCCACGATGGTATTAAGTGTTGTTTGTTTCACCATAAACATATTGATATCTTTGAGAGTCATTGTAGATGTAGCCGGGACACCAAAGAAACTATTAGCGACGTAGGCATTTTGAGTATGCTTGCCAATAAACTCGCTAATTTCAGCGAGAGTCATGCCTGCCGTATCAAAATGTCATCCGCGGATATATTACTGCTTTTCAATTTACCCTGGCGATCTTGAAATACAACTATTTCGTTCGGGTCAACACTTGCTAAATTTAACGTCTCAGCGATTTCATCTTCAATTATTTTTTTTACATCCTCGATAGAACCCGTAGATGTTTCCACGGTGGGTTTCAACATTGACAGAGATCGTCCCCAAATATCAATCATTATTGTAAAAACTCTAGTATTTTTAATTTATTGATTCTCTAAAATTACCTTGTAATTTCCCACTCGTGTATTTATTTACAACCAGATGAGGTGGTTTCTGTGACGATGAAATCTCCGCGAGGACATTTAATACTTCACGGCCGCATATCGGTGGATCATTTAATTGTTGTGTTGGCAGCGTGGAATAAAAAATCGGAAACTCTTTGAGTTTCATCGAAGAATTTATATACCGCATAAACTCGCTTGGCGGAGCTAACCCATATGAATCAAAATAGACAATCCCACGTGGATCAATCGCGTATGCAACCCAGTGAGTTCCCGATCCGCTGCTGTTATCAAGATTAAGGATACCGGTTTCAACGCGTTTAGGTTTTCTCGGTAATTGATCTCTCATAAAAACCCCTCTGAAGTTTTTTATCGCTAGTTTTTTAGCAGCATCAATTAAATCAAAATTGGACATAGGGAGAATTAGGTTTTCAACTAATAAACCGTTCCTGGTATTCCTTTCCCAGTTGCCTTTTTCAACGCCATCCCTGCCGCGGTCCCAACGGCTCCCAACGCAGCCGCTTTCGCCACCGCTGGGGCAGCCGCTGCAATCAATGCTGGTATTGCAGCTAACAATGGAAATATACCACCTGATTTTATCATGTTGGCGACTGCAGCCTTTGAAAATACAATTTGAACCCCTCGCTTATTCTTCAGCGCATCATTGAAATGTTTTATTTGACGATCCGTCAATGATATTTTATGTGTACCGCCGGACATCTGCGCTGGTTTTAACGTTATTGTGGTTCCACATTCTTTAGCGGATTTTGATCGCAATTTCTTGACCTGACCATCAGTCAGCTTGACACTAACAACACTATATGTCATTTTATTGTAAACACATTTATACTTTCAATTGATCTATTTGTGAATCGTTTACATATTTTCCACTGGTGCATCAATAAGTCTCATTCGTCCGCCAGCGCCTTCTAACAACATTGATTTGTCGCTGAGAATGACAGCAACCGCTCTATAATCAGCACCACCAGGAGCTATAAGAGCCCTAAAATGTATGTCAACGACGGATTGCCTTGTTAAATCAAGATGTTCCAGCGAAAAGTAATAAATCGGATATAGGTTTTTAAAATCAAGTTGCAATATTTGTAAACCAGTATCAACATTTTGATCACGACCCATATATGACAGCATCCGATGATACACACGTGCTATGTGGTTAGTGTCGTAATCAAGCTGTATATCCTCAGATGGTTCTTGTTGTCCGTTTATTCTCAGCGAAACCTCCTTGACTCCTAATCGATCAAATATCATATGACTGTGTTCTTCGGAGCCTAATCGATTCCGATTCTGCAGCGCTATAAATATATGACGTGGAGCTGAAACGCCTTGTTTTGATGCCAGGTGCCATGTAAATGTATCAGCAATATTATCCACTATGGTATGAGTTGTTGTTGTTAGCCAACTTATCAATGATTTGCCACCTGTGTCCATACATGAAAGTAGCCGCTCTTCCGTGGTAATTGATGGGGTCATTACTGGCATCCACAATACTATTTTACTCAAAACAACTTTACCATCAGCGGCACCAGTACGCCAAATTGCATCATTGTCATTGCCTTTTCGCACTAACGCGATTGTGTGTTTGGCTCCATAGATGACTTTTCTGACATTTCTGCAGAATCCAAATATGTGATGGAGTGGAATCGCACATGCAAAATATCGCTGCTGTCCTTGCAATGCTAATTTTCGTGTTGCAAATCCTAAATTGAAATTACCATTAACGCCTCCGAGAATATCAAACGCAGCTCCGGGTCTAGCTCGACGTTCTGGATTAGCTGCTTCTTGTTGATCGGCTTCTGCATTATCTCTTGCTGTTAAAACTTTAATGTATTGAAGATGGTCAGCGTTATCAGAGGTATCCTTTGCAAACATCATAGATGGACCAGCCAACCTTGTATAATCATCAGAATATTTTGATAGTCCGATTATTGTTGTTGCAACATCAACTTCACGGTCTATTGATTCAATTTCTTTTCCATCAATGAGATATCTTTCACTTTCAAATAACGCCATTATGCCATTGTTGACGAAACCAACTCGGATATTTGGATCATTTGCATATGGGGTATCAGCTGCAACATTTGTTACGAGTTTTCCCTCAATTTCAATAAATGCTTCACATGGCAAAAAGTATTTACTGGTATCTTGAACTTGAAGTTCAATTCGTGATCGTAGGTCGGGTTGTACTGCATGATAGGAATAATATTGATAATCGCGGACGGAATCGTCCTTGGGTACTGGGGCTTCTATATCGAAGGCCGGATCAGCATGTCGTTTAAACATTAGATTAACATACTAGTGTTTTCAATTGTGAAACTCTTTGTAATCATCGTCGTTTTTGTTTTCGTTTCAAACCACTTCCTGCTATCGCGTTCATGATAATGCTCTCTGTTACCGGTGAAGCCTTCAATGGCGACGGAGTCACCGAAGCCGCCAACGACGCTAGTTTTTCTTCCACTGCGCTATTTATTACTTTGCTGATTTTTGCAGGCATCACTGTAGTTGATGGCAGCACCGTTGGTTTCACCACCGACTTCGTCGCTGTTGGTTTTTTTCGCACCAATGATGCTATTTTATCTTTCGCGGCAGAAAATGCCCTTCCGGCAAGATTTCCAACAGCGCTGATTCCCTTATCACGAATAACATCAATGGCCTTCATTGATAATTGTTTAGCTAGCGGCGCCACTTTTGGGGCCATTCTTGTAAATAACAACGCAATGGTATTGCCGAAACCATCTCCGTAATATGCTCTATAAACAGGCAATCGTGAGTTCACCACGTAGACGCTTACGGGTTTATCATGGTTGTAGTGTATGATCATCTTGTTATAAAACTAGTAGTTTTTCAATTAGTGATCAATCGCTAAAATCCATAGGATTTTCATCATAACCATGGGCGTCTCTGTGATTTTCAACTAATTCAGCAATGAGTTCTCGATATACATCAATGCCCATGATACCGCCGGCAAATAATCGTCTACAGATATCAGCTGCTTCATTAATTATCTCGACGGAATTGTTTCCGGCTCGCTTTCCACCCATAAGTACTTCTAACCGTGATATATCACTGAGGATGTTACCAGGACATGTCACGGTTGCGTTGAAATCTAAAGGATTTTCAATCGAATATCCTTTTCCGCTTTTGTTTTCTTAGAACCGGCTTCTGCTTTTATGTCTATTTGTTCCGGGATTGGATCCTCCGTATAAGATGGTGGTTGTGGGTCGCTTTTAACCGCAGCTAGAAAACTATTAAAACCAGGGTGCTGCGACGCCGAGATTCTATTCCCGCCGTGTTTCGTTAAATATATTTTTGATGTCCAATCCTTTCTGGTTTTTATAAAATCTTCAAACCCGTATTTTAATAAATTCTCTCTTTTACCCTTTGGAAAATTTTCTCTAGCAAAATCAGCTAATTCGGAATCCGTATCGAGTCTTTCAATTCTATTTAATGCTACGACTGTAAATATACTTCCAGGTGAATAGTCTTTTCCTGCAGCTGCACCTTGTTGTTCTTCTTCGCGTTCTTCAATTTCGCGTTGGGTTTTTATATCACTGGATAGCTGTTGTATCCCTGTGCGTGTTTGTTCGGTCTCTGCTACTATCTTTTCAAGCGTATCAAGCAGCGGCGCTTTCGTTACTCGTTCTTTTTCAGGAATATCTCCGTATATCGCTGCTTCAGTTAACTTTTTTACATCTTTGGTCGCACTTGTTATCGGAGTAAACAGTTGTTCACTTGACACAGAAAAGTCAGTTTGCATTTGTTGTCGTTGTTAAAGTTTTTCGCGAAGTCTGTCTCGTACCGGTATAAACTTTTTAATTGCTGCTAGCCGCTCTCGGGCTAATCTAGTTGTAAGCGATTCACCTACCATATATTGTTTGTGAACTGAGTTTTCAAATATGAAACTATCACAATTAAAAGCTGAGTTATTAAATAAATGTACAATCAAGCTAACGTATCCATCTCCGACCGGGTTAAACTGTATGATGCTATCCGCGAGTGTTTCAGAAATAACATCGCTGGGGGTTTCAGAATTGTAATATCTGAGAACGGCGATGAACGAGTTTTGTTAACGACGCGGCAACAACAACAACTACGTGAAAATGGAGGCAACGCGGTGATTACTTGCTACCACAACCAGATCATCCAGTACGCACATAACTGCATGAGCAAGCCCAAACTGATGAGTATTCCTTCAGGAGAAAATCCTATGTGACAAGTGTAACAAAAAACGCAAAAAAAAATAAATTTTTTACTGAAAAAATACTGAAAGCCTATTTTTTATAGTAACGCTCACGTGGTTAGGATACTGGTTTTTCCTCGTTTAATATTTTTCTAAGATCACGAACCTTAGAACTAATTTCAGCTCGTTTTTGATACTCTTGGCCGAGCTTTTGACGTAAAGCTTCAACGGTGCTAAATAGCGTTATAAATACATTAATGTCGTTACCGTACAAACAAGCATTGATGGACTTTTGAATTCCTTTCACGAGCCTGTACATCTTAGGTAAAACATAACGACCCTTACTAGACTGATACTCAATTTCTTTATATTCCGAGGCAATCCTGTCGCAGTCGAGATCTTTAGATAATACTATCCCTCGATATCCCTTGATATCCATTATTTATATAATACATTTTACCTCTAATTATTAAAAAATATTGGGGTTAGTTTTTGACCCGTTTTGTTTTATGGACAGTACAATGCCGTATATCTCCACTTGAGTGTTGTGGCAGATTTTAGGCATACATATACTTAATTAATGGACAGTACAATGGACAGTACAATGCCGTATATCTCCACTCGAGTGTTGTGGCAGATTTTAAGCATACATATACTTAATTAAGGATGGAATTTGCGATGTCCCCAAAGCATACATCTCCGAAAGGGAGGCCTAAGGTGACAAACATCATTTTAGACCGCCCAGAAGATATGCTTGAGAGACATTCACAACCATGTACTTAATTAATGGACAGTACAATGCCGTATATATCTCCACTCGAGTGTTGCGGCAGATTTTAGGCATAACATGTACTTAATTAACTTAATTAAGGATGGATATATTCAATGAAACGATGATGGAATTTGTGATGTAATGATGTGGGACGGCACAAGACAGCACAAACACGAATCGACGGGGCGGATTTTCTACGGCCAATCCAACCAATCAAAAGCAACCCAATTAAATTAACCCGGTTGCATGATTGACAAAAGACAACCACACGCTCGGGTTAATGGCGTTGGTTAGTTTTGATCGGTCGAATTGGCTTTCGAAAGCCCCAAGCTTATAACGAGTCATAACATATATAAGGTGACTAATACAGCAGCGTTGATTCACGGGTGTGTTATTTTATTTTCTTGAATTACTTATTAATGCTGTTTCACAACATTTAAATGAGACAAATATTTAAATAAAACACTAAACAAAAGAATACAGTTGTTAGATAACAGCTTGTATTTCATTGGTTTCATCGTAAAATGAATAATTAATCGTAATATTAATTGGACTTCAAGGGACGTAACTCTGTCATGCGATTTTATCATTGTACGATTTATCTCCCTTGATATATGAAAATTGTATCCTGTGTGTACGTAGTAGTAATTGGACTTCAAGGGACGTAACTCTGTCATGCGACTTTATTATTGTACGATTTATCTCCCTCGATATATGAAAATTGTATCCTCTGTGTGTTTTTCTTTGACAAAGCTGATTTTTGTATTCCTTTTGCTACTCTTTGTACTGAAGGCCCACAAATGTCAAAATATCTACTAGCTTCATTCATCGACTGAAATATTTTCTCCTCGTTAGTTGATGTATCAAATGATTTGACGGATCTCTTTCCAACTGACTTACAAGTCCCTGTCTTGCCCCTTTTGCATTCTGACTTTGTGAGACGGCTTGAAGATTCTCAAGACAATTATCAGTCTTCACGCCATTTATGTGATCAATAACAAGGCCGTCTTCGATTAATCCGTAAAATGCTTGAAAAATAATTCTGTGACAGAGATATTTCTTCTTCCCAGCTGTAAACATCAAGTATCCCATATTATTTACCCGTCCAACCGGCTTCTTTAGTCTGCAATTTCTAACAACACCATCACGGGATGCTTCATAATTAACAAGCACTGTGTGAGGTCTGAAATCTTGGCTCATTTGTATAATAATACTACTTGTCTAATTTATATCCGCCTTAATTATAAACCTCTTGATATAATCTTGAAGAGTTTTTATGATTTTGTCGCTGACGGAGTCATCGGTAGGATCAATGACTGCATTTTTTATTCGTTTGTCATAATAGCGTTTTAGTTCTCTGTATCGTTTGCCGCCACAACTGAGACACAACTGCGACTTTCCCCTTACCCCCACCCTACATCGGAGGCACGGAAGGGGGCCTAAGGAACCGTTGCGAAGGCTTTGTAAATGATACCCACAGAATTCGCTTCTGCATGATTTGTTACACGGGGTTGTTGATCCAATCATTAGCCACTTGCAGTGATTCATTATACTATATTTTTCTATTTAAATACTTGTTTTAATTATATGAATGACGAATTCGAGAGATTATCATCAATTAAGCCTTTCAAAAATGTTAAATTCAATTTCGATAGAACCCTCAAAGATGTGCCAAAACGGGCAATAACGGATAGAGCCCTGATAAATAAAATACGCGATTGTATTAATGAATTCAAGCACGACGGTGCATCTCATAGCTGGTCAACATTTCGAATTGATGGCGCTATTGATGCCACCATGAACGACTGCAACGCAGCGTTGATGTTATCACAACTTGGCAACAAAAAGTATTTTTTAGAGTGAAATTCATTATCCGTGTAGAATCAGGTGGTTGGATTATACGAGACAAATTTGAACCGATTCTCAAAGACAAGAAAACAGCCGTTGTTAGCCGTGATTCTAAGCCGGGTTTGTTAACTGGAATTGACAAACCATACTATGAACGAGCATATCCTGAAACAGCAGTTGTGTATGGGATATATCCGTTAAATGAAAAACCTGATATAAGAAAACTAAAACCAATGAAACAGTCGTCGCCGGCGACTTCGTCGTCAGTGGCTTTGCCACTCAATTGTGTAGCAGCACGAATAACAGAACATTTTACAAATGCATCCCGAGGGAACAAACTTACCGATCTACGTCGTAGCAAAATAGCTCAATGGGAGTTAACGGTGAAAGACCACGGAGCGACTATTAGCGATATAGCAAAATTAGAGAGATTTCCAATAACTGTTACAACGATAACCGGAGAAGTTTTATACGAATCAAAATATAAATCAAAGGGAGCCCAATTAAAATTATTGATCATAACGAACACGCGTGGACGCCCGCGGTCACAATATTTCCACGAAACAGACCAATAAAATATATACCCGACGAATTCTTACGAGAAGAATTTTCCAGGGACGGTTTTCTCGTTGAAAAGAAACTATTCGATGCTATTGCGCATTTGAGTAAAAACGACCCCGTGTCGGTGTGGTTACTTCGCAGCACTGAAAACGACATGGATACGTTTGATCAGTTTGTAATACCAAACGGTGAATTATACCGCACTGAAGCATTTCACAACAAAATGAAAAAAAAAACAGTTAGTGGGTTTTTAACGGCGTTTGGCGAAGGCACCGATGAAATCATCAACGATGATGAGCAATTATTGACAAACTGTTTTACAATCCCGTCGGTTGCAGCTCATTTTGAGAGAATCAAAAACGCATGGAAACCAACCCGCGTAGAATTCTTGCCAGACATTAAGGCTAGTTGTTTAGAATTTAATCATGGTGGTTTATGGAAAAACAAATACGACAGTGATAATATCATTTCAGTTGATATGGTTGCTTGTTATCCAGCGAGTTTTCTTGGTTATGGAGAGTGTACTGAGTATTTTAAACGATTTGGACACCGCGTACATAAAATGACTCGTGTTGCAATTAATGGGCCGCTGCCTGATTTTGATTTAACTGGATTCGCTCGTGTAGTATCATTTGAATTTGCAGCAGGACTTCATCGCTGTTGTTATTTTTGGATTGGTACACACATGTCTGAAAAAAAGTGGCTGCCAATAGCGCTATTACGATTCATGATTGATACAAAAATGTTAATTTTGCTGACAGTCAGTGAAGCAATTATATCATATCGGAAACAAATCAATGTCTGGTTACCAACACCGGAACGTCTTGATAGTATAATTGAGGAATTCAGAAAACTTATTGATGCCGGCGAAGAATATATCATTGAGTGGTCCAAACGGGTATTTAATCAACGAAACATCGAAGCAAAAGATCTCGGCAGAAGAATAATCGGAAAATTCACTCAGGGAGGGAAAAAATGTGACTATAAAAGATATTGTTCACGGCTGATTATGGATAACACCGAATACGACTTCGTAATCGCAGATGCAGTATCCAAAAACATATATGTGGATCGTAAAGATGCTTTTTTGTCCGATGGAACAAAATTGGGTACAGTTGTTACTTATAGCGACGGTTACAGACCCCCGTATACACATTTGAGGTCGTCGATGCTGGGTTATGCATGTATTAATTTATTTTCAATGATAAATAGATTTCCTGACACTGCGGTTAGAGTTGCCGTTGATTCATTTTACATTAACAGCAAGTACAGTTGCGCAGTGCTGAATTCACTAATTCGGATGAAAGTTGGGGATCATGGAGAATTAAAAAAGAAATGCTACGTGAGTATTCTGAATCAGCAGACGTTGAGATTAAAAACAGTTACTTACGCGATGATAATTTATCAGAACGTTCTAATGCACCACCGATATCCGATCCAATTTGTAGATATAAAACAGTTTATTTAAACGGCTGTGGCGGGTCGGGAAAGACGACGCGTGCAATCGAGTTATATCTAGGACGCGTAAACATGATTGTGCTGACGCCAACACATAGATTAGCGCGAGAGATAAAACAACGAAACGTTGAAGCTTGTACTTATTACAGCTTTTTTCGATACAAGGGCGATGAATGGACCCCTGAAAGAATGGGTGAGAAATTTATCCCCGAGGTTATAATTTGGGATGAAGTATGCACAGTATCAACAGAAATATTAAAGATGTTCTTGGATTGGCTGCTGAAAAAGAATACAGCGGTGATAATGTGCGGAGATCATGGCCAACCACCACCATTTGTCGGCTCGGGTCCACATAAGTGGCTAAAAGAATTCGTGGACTATTATGAAGAAATTGATAGCGATTATAGGGCACTTGATGAACAATTAAGTGAGGTTAAAAAAATAATTAGACTGAAACCCGACAGAATCCAATGTGAAATAATCAGGGAAATAATTTCTGAAACTCCAATGGAGGAATTTTATAACACATGGAGACCAAACGATTTTGTAGTTGCTAGCAGAAAAATAGTCAGAGACACACTTCAGAAAAAGTTGTTTGAGCTTCACAAAGAAAAATATCCCCTGATAAAAGTTCCATTGTGTTATAGACCCGCTGACACACGGCGACAAAATATTGAAGTTGAAATTCCAGGACAGCACGAAAAACAAACACTAGTGTTAAATGATAGTGTGCTGGTTGATATCAGTGTTGTCGAAGATGCATTGCGTGCTAATAAATCGCCATGGACACTGGGTTACGTAACAACAATACATTCCTCGCAGGGATTAACCATCGCGGATACAATTGTTTGGATAGTCGATAATCGCATTGAGTGATCAAATTTAGTCTATCTTGCAGTGTCTAGAGTACGGCGAATAAATCAACTTCGAAGAATTGTTTTCGATGACGACACCACATCGGATGATATTGATGTTAGCATCATTATTAAAAAATACTCTCCGGTTACAAACAACAAGACAAAAAAACAACGAGAATTTGATATTGATGCTGAATTAATAATCGCGTTGAATAAACAACAGAATAATCACTGCGCGAGTTGCAATTGTATAATGCGTTGGCAGTATTCGGATAAAGATTCTCGCCAATTTACCATAGACAGAAAAAATAACAGTCTCGGTCATGTCAGAAACAATGTGATGTTGACTTGTCTTGAGTGCAACAGACGCAACGGCGCTAGTTAAGACCATGCGGTGGCAATTGAGTATCGTCAGGAATCACTTGTAATTGTTCGCGTGTAAAACCCCGCTGAGGGGCAGTTGAATCCAATTTATAGATTGGAGGTCTACCAGTTGATCGTGTTATAGTAGATATGCTATGCGTAGTGACACTCCAAATAGGATCAGTAGCCCTTTTTACCACGATATGCTATGCGTAGTGACACTCCAAATAGGATCAGTAGCCCCTTTTTACCACCTTCGAGTTCTCCTGGTTCATATAAATATCTCACGGTGACATTGCTGAGAATGGGCTGAGAAACGCTATCCCACTGTGGTTGTGGTATATACTTTTTTATTGCGTTGTTAGGTTTCATATTGATTGCTCTGGTAATCTCGTTATTTAGCGCTGCAACTACCCCTGGTAACCTTTTGACCCATTCACGGGATCGCTTTTCTTGAATGAATTCTTTTGCGTATTGATATCCAAATAACCGCTCAGCAAGAGTCCGATTAAATCGTTCTACAATTGCCTGATCGCGATGTAGTGCAGTATGCCCACGTCTGATGGTGACATTGTGATGTTTCATCGCTGATAAAACAGCGCCTTGAAATTCCTTGCCAGGATCAACTTGTAACAGATTTGGCCAGCGTAGTGGGCCTCGTCGATAAATCTTTTCAAATGCAGAAGCAACTTCAGGTGATGATTTTGTTTTTAGCGGTTCTGCTTGTTTGTATCGACTCGCAACGTCAACTACGGTTAGCGCGTATTTGTAACCGTTATCATGTGGTAAAAACAATAAATCAGCTTGATGAACTTCATTAGGTCCGGTAACATCAAAATGAGAGAAATTAATTTGTTTAGGACGCGGTAGATAAATTTGCCATATAGCCTGTTTGGATAACCAATTAGCCGCAGTGGCTCTTTTCACTTTTGCGGCGTTGGCGAGTTTATTGATTGCAGCGTTACCCCTCCAGTATCCTCTTGGGGAATAATAAATAGATTCCATATTATTAATTACCAGCGCCCATCATCAATTTGCCTTTCATAGCTGATTTTACCAGCCACGAAGCCAACTTTTCTTTGAAAGATTTATCAGGAATAGCATTTAACGCATGAATTAATTTCACATCCGCGAGATGCCTGTTTTGCAGATTGCTGCTTTTATATGCAACATCATGAGCATGACACGCCTTATCAATAGCGTTTATCGGATACTCGCCGGGTCGGGGCTGATTTTGATCATCAAGTCTGATATCTAATCGTGTTCCGGGGTCACAATAGCTATATCCTGGAAGGTGCTTTTCTCCTGGATACTTTGCCCACGGCGTTCCAGGGAGTTTTACTAACTTGGCTGCGATATCACCTCCTCGTTTTTTTTTTAAAACATCTCCGGATTGTAAAATCTTTGATTTTGTAGAAACAAATCTAAACTTTTTTATACCACATGTTACACATCTACCAGTTAGTGCTGATCTGTTATTTTTAGTTGTAATCGTCGTCACATCATTTGTGTTAGTACGCGTTTTACACTTCACACAATATAGATCCATAATTTATGTATAGAGATATGAATATAATTGATTTTTCAGCGACTAAAACAAGAGAACCAGTTAAGCATCATGCAGCGCTACCAAACTCTATCCGCGCAATTATAATCGGGCCATCTGGATCCGGCATAACGCAATTGTTGCTCAATTTAATAATGAGATGGATGAAGTGTGATAAGTTGTATTTAGTTGCTCCTAGCGTAGATGATCAACGATGCTATGAAGTGTTAAAGGATTTTAACGATAATGCATCAGATATTAAGGGTGAGAACGTCATTGAATTTATAACTGATATTGACGAGGCACCATCCGTGGATGATCTTGATGGGAGCATTAACAATTTAGTCGTATACGACGATGTGATGTTAGACAATAAAAAAAAACCCAGCTAGAATATTTTCCCGAGGCAGGCACAAAAACACTGACGTGATATATGTCACTCAACGCTACACTCAGATTCCAAAAGTGATCAGAGATAACTGTAATATTCTTGCTGTGTTTAACGGCGTTGATACACATAGGCTACGAAATATTTGGCAGACATGGTGTTCCGATATGGACTTCAATCAATTTAAAAATTTCTTTAGTAAAGCTCAGTCAACCCCGCATGGATTTATAACAATAAATTTACATGATCCTCGAACACGATATCGTATCGGACTTGATCATATATTTAGTTGAAATAAATTATTAACCCATAGCAGCAGGGGGGGGGGGCGATGACATCACGACGAGACCGTTTTTTGACTAAACGATGAAAACAGTCTTGGAGTATGATTTTGCGAAAAACTTATGTTTCGAGCAAGTAATTTTTTTTTTTTTTTTGGTTGAATAAGAAGGATTCGAATTAATTCTCTCGAGATGTTTGTTAGATTTAGAGCAAATGATGTCTGGAGCAAATGTCCAATTCGCCCCCCCCCCCCCCGCTCGTGGACGGGGACGTGGCAGAGATCGAAGGTATGGTAGAGGTAGAGGGCGTGGACGTGGAGGACACCGCCACAAGGATCAGCCCAGGAAAGATTATGAACAAAGGGACTCCGACCGGTATGTTATACCACAAAGACGACCCGGTTGGGCCAGAAATGATAATGATCAATTCCGTGAAGATTCTAAGCGAACTGCAATTGATAGTAGATCACGATCGATTATCAATCCCCGTATTAGCCAGCCTCTCGAAAGCGTAAACTTTCAAAACAGTGGTTCTGGGCAATATGGCAGTAGCTTAAATGAACACGCGAGTAATTTTACTGCTCCATCTTCCGTCTCACGTGAGAGTACTCGATTCACTGTCCCAGAGATATCAGTCGAAAGGTCAGTTCAAAGTCCGACAATGGTAGAGGCAGACCCGGACCGCCAGTCTGTGAGTTTGATCCTCAGCCCATAGGCGCCACAGGTGTCAGAGCAGAAAGGATCAGGCCAGCAACCACTGAGGCATTCAACCAGAGACCGAAAACCATCCGACCGGTTAGGCCAGTGGGTGTTTTTGCAGACTGTTTACTACGTATGAATTAGTGAGATCTATATCTTTTATTTCATACCTGTATTGTTGCAGTAGACAGCTGGGGCTATGCAGAAGAGAACCCTTTCGTGTGAATTAAATACTGCAATGTAAATTAAATTACCGCAAGATATTTGGAGGATAATAATTCAAAAATTATTTTAAATGATTAGTTGTAGTTCTAATTTGAGGGTTCTATGTATTGTCTGCAGGAAGAGTAGACTGGTTAAGCTCTATATTCGTAATCATTTCATAGGTATGATTAATTTCTTTTTTTCTCCAAAATACTTGAAGGGCAATTCCGAATGATTAATGTTGTACTATTTACGCGGCAAGCACAAATTTAGTAAATGTCAGGAGACATTAGGCAGGGAGTATGTGACCCAGGACTCTTGTCGTGGACCAATGTAAGTGTTTGTCATGGGGGGAGTGAGCGATCGATCAAGGTGAATGATTCCCGTGCTTCACGGGTATTAAGATCAATCCTGCGTATAACTAGCGAAAAGCTTATGGCATTCCTAAGATAGTTCTTGAGACAGACGAAGACCTCAGTACGAGTCGTTAAGAAGAGCACTTGGCTTTCACGCAAGTGAAAGACCAGGGATTAAATATAATTTGGAAAAATTATATCCTTCGAGTCTGTTTTTTTTTTTAATGTATTCGTACCATTTCATCTCGTAATAAACCCCACAATCGACAAGCGAGTATTTTCATATCAACCCTAAATGAGACAAAGCACACACACACACACACACACACACACACAAACACAAACACACACATACACACACACATACATACACACAAACATACATACATACTTCGACGTTTTTTTCTTCATGATCATTATTCACGGCCTAGACGGGACAACAAGGCTTTGATAGGTCTTCCTCAGACATGATTTCAGGACTTAGGGTGCTTCCTGACTGAGACAATGTGTTCTTCTGACTCGCAACTATTAAAAGATTCATCATATTTTTCTATTTTGTCAGCTCACATTTGTCATTGATAAGTTTTTCTTAAAGACTTCATCTTGTTTTAGATTTATATTCTCTCTTCTTGGTGACAATTATGATGATAGCAAAGTAGTCCCGGCGTCATGACTGCTTGACCCATCTTGATTTATTAGAATACAGCAAATATTTAAACAAGACTTAGAGACCGTTTTGTCACATATATTTATGAGTCTTATAAAGAAAAAAAATTGTATAAAAACATTGAGTGCGTTAAAGGAAAAAGATTGACACAAATCCTTTTTTTAGATGATAAAGTAAGTGTCTATTAGTGGAATTGGTTTTGCACCTCTATATGTTTTAATAGTACGAGACGTCAGTACTGCTTCACTGTTTGTTTTATTGATGGAAAGGTTAAGACATTAGGATACTAGGAATTAGGTGTAACGATCGTTCCAAAGTTGAGGGTTCAAAAAATATAATTTGGCCAGGCCCTCTGTATTTAATGTCTACTCAGAAATTATAAAGCTCCAAATAAATAAACAATATGACTAAAGTATTATAAATCAAAGTACGCAATCTACTGAATGCAGAAATAAAATAAAATAACGTGGCTAATATATTGTAAACCTTGCCGCGAAATCTCATGCATTCAAACATAAAGCAAACAATTTTGATACCCGAGAACAATTAAATATCTGTAAAATAGAGGCGGCCTCTCTGTGTATGTGTATATGGTTTCTTTCCTATGTAGTATCCACGGGAAGCGGCTTCGGTGCTGTGGTGGATCTGCTGTCATGTTGTTTTCTTTAAAATAAATTTTTTAAAAATGGATGTAAGGAAGCATTTTTTCTTATCACCATGCAAGTTGATTCGCTGTAATGTAAAATTACTAACATTATTGAAATATGCGCTGACTTTATATCCTATTTTGTAGGTGATAGTGGCCCTATTGTAATAATTGAATATCACTAGGTTTAACTTGATATAACAACTATTTTGAAGAGTACTAGGTTTTCCTTGATATAACAACTATTTTGAATATCAATAGGTGTTACTTGATATAACAACTATTTTGAATATCAATATGTGTTACTTGATATAGCATCTATTTTGAATATCAATAGGTTTTCATTGATATAGCATCTATTTTGAATATCAATAGGTGTTACTTGATATAACAACTATTTTGAATATCAATAGGTGTTACTTGTTATGACAACTATTTTGAATATCAATAGGTTTTCTTTGATATAACAACTATTTTGAATATCAATATGTGTTACTTGATATAGCATCTATTTTAAATATCAATAGGTTTCCATTGATATAGCATCTATTTTGAATATCAATAGGTGTTACTTGATATAACAACTATTTTGAATATCAATAGGTGTTACTTGATATAGCAACTATCTTGACTATCAAAAGGTTTTCCTTGATATAACAACTATTTGGAATATCAATAGGTTTTCCTTGATATAACAACTATTTTGAATATCAATAGGTTTTCCTTAGTATAACAGCTATTTTAAATATCAATAGGTTTTCTTTGATATAACAACTATTTTGAATATCAATAGGTGTTACTTGATATAACATCTATTTTGAATATCAATAGGTTTTCATTGATATAACAACTATTTTGAAGAGCACTAGGTTTTCCTTAATATAACAACTATTTTGAAGACCACTAGGTTTTCTTTGATATAACAACTATTTTGAAAGACCACTAGGTTTTCATTGATATAACAACTATTTTGAAAGACCACTAGGTTTTCATTGATATAACAACTATTTTGAAGACCAGTGACCTAGGGTTCTGTAATTCATCTGAGACAGAGGCGTAGCGATGATATTTTGTGCCCGGGGACAAACTATAAAATTGGCGCCCCAGCGATCTTGTGACAGATTTATTACCCTTGTTTTCTTATTATAATGTAACGTTGCAAGCCTCATTTTGGCGCCCCTGTACCTTGGCGCCCGGGGACATATGTACCCCCCCCCCCTCGCTACACCTCTGATCTGAGACATCCTAAAATCAATGGCAGACATTTTATTAAAATATTTGTCCAAACAACCTCGAAGACTCTACAAAACAGCCGAAGTGAAAACAAAAATATACCTTCTGTAAAAAGAAAACATTTATTTGCCTACTCTTCAATTTCAGAAAACAGCTTTCGTCTTCCTTGGACCGGTAGGTAGGATATAAAAAGTCTCATCGTATCATATATCAAAGTTTAATGTATATTTCAGAATTTCAGTGAGTGACAACGAGTTACTTAATTATTCCAGTTATACAATTTAGGTCACGTAGTATACTTAAAACAGCAGCAATATTTGTTTTTCTTCCAGGAGGTGGTTGGTTTGTTGGGGGAGAGGGTGCGTTATTTCGCATGCAGAGTCTCGAAAATGCACGCTTATAAACATAAACAACACTATCCCAATGATGTTTCATAAGCCATCATAAACACCGGCCTAGCAGAATCAGTTTACCAAATGATGCAATAACACGTTGTCACTCATTTCATTCAAGAGACCGATCATCTACATTTTAAAACATATTCAAGCATTTTAATTATAATTGACAGAAACATTGACGGTAAAATCGGAAATTGTCAGTGTAAAATGTTATCATCTGCCTGTCTATACTGGCGCGTCACGTAACGACAAGGCTATGTGCAAGAAAAAAAATTTTCAGGCCTGATTACGTTATCTGCATAAAGGCATCTATTTTCAATCTTTACATGGGCAATTGCGATTGTACAGGGTCTAATCGATAAAATTTGAATATCCCAGACAGATGTACGCTACATCAAATCAGATTTGATGCGAAGGCGTAGACTTACACATTGAATCACGTGTCAATCACCAAATTATACGTAATGCATTGCGTGTATGACTTCTTTACTCGGTTGATTTTTTTTTTAATACGCACACTTCCCTTTGAACTGCAACAGTAACATGCTCGTATTTTGAAGACGGTTTAAGTTATTAACTGACTCTTGTAAAAACCTTCATTAAGTAAGACGCGACCTTCTTACACTGGTATTTTGAAGGCGGTTTACGTTATTGTTAATTGACTCTTGTAAAATACTTGATTAAGTAAGACGCGACCTTCTTACATATGTTAATGGGTTACTAATTATCTAACCTACAAAGGTATTGACTCTTCATTTATGTAACAAAAAAAATCAGTCGATAGTACAATTGGATAAAGTAACTACTTTTTCACATGATCGTTTCCTCCAACTGGTGTTACGTTATTTAAAATATTAACTGCAGAGAGCATTCTAGACGATGTATCGATTACGTAGTCTTGTTAATAAGTAATTAATTTCACGCACTCTACAGCTATGTCATTAAATTGTTTTTATGAAAAGAAAGTCTAAAAAGAAAGTCTTCTGGAAGCTGTACCTTTAACTGGGTGGTTGTTAATATGCGCCGAATGATCCGATTCACTTTCAAATTTCTGAAAGCTGTATATCCATTGGCTAATTCAAAGGTCACCAGAACATGACCCTTATATCATTTCGATGTTAAATTACTATATAAATAATCCGATTAAATTCCCGGGGAATCACAACAAAGCTGGAAATAACAAATATATCACAATAGATGTTATTTTTATTTTCAAATTCAGATGGAAAAGCCCAAATTTCACAATAAACAGACGTTTATCGTTTATAATGAAGAATTCACAATCATGACTGTAAAAAGTGCAACATATTCCGCAAACCAGTGAAAGTCAAAACTATTTACGAATTCATTATTTGCAAGCTTCAAAATTCGTGTGACTGAAAATATTCCTGTGGTAGTGGTTACGATAGCCTCGATGTTTCGACTCGAACTTTAATAGTGTTCTTCTCGTCGCTATTGTTATTTTTGTCTTTAACAATTAGACCATCAAACTTTGCAAAGATGTATATCACACAAATAATATTGTCAATACTTACTTACAAGTCGGATCCAGAGTAACACAAACTAGAATGACCCAGATAGGATTTATTTTAATTTGCAGTTAGACCGGCTTATAATAGAGAACATATGATATATGCTGTTAAAGAAATACAAGATACTGCATGGCAAAACAGTTCTACTAAATGACTAGTAAAGCAAAGGTGTAAATATTTCCTTCCTTAAGTCTGACCTACGAAAACAGTGTGTTCACTAGTGTTTTTACTTTTAAACTCCTAAATACACAAGTATTTTTCCTTTTGCATCTAAACGATTTCATTTTGAATAAATTGCAATAAATAAAAATAATTCCTGGTACATTATAGAGACATAAAATAAGATCTGTCCCTATAACCATTCTGATATTTGTGACAAAAGATAATTTTCTTGGTGTGTGTGTGTGTGTGTGTGTGTGTGTGTGTGTGTGTGTGTTAAAATATAAATTCATAACGGCGCCAATTTGAGCTGAATAAACTCTTCGTCGGAAAACAAATAAATCAACAACAGAAATACTAAACACAAAAGCCAAGGTAAATTCTTGACTCGTGCATGTTTGAATGACGGGGAAATTTACAAATAAAGAATAACAAATAGAAGAATGATAGGAAAAAAAGACCTCGATAAATAGTCTTAAAACGGATAAACTGTGCATATATTTTTATGCTGCATCAACCCCTGAGGTTGTTTAACAAACATGAAAGATGTGTGTGTGTGTGTGTGTGTGTGTGTGTGTGTGTGTGTGTGTGTGTGTGAACAATGTGTTTGTGTTCGGTGACCTACTGGTTAGAGCGTCCGCCTCGAAAGCGGGAGGTCGAACCCAAGACGAGTCACACCAAAGACTTACAAAAAATAGTACTAGCAGCTATTTCGCTAGTGTTAGGTTTGGTCGGCCTGGTATCAAGATAATGTGACTGGGTGGGACATCATGCTACTTATCTGCGGCATCATACCCCAGTGCTAGACATCACTAAAAACTGCCACACTGCATACATCGTAGTGATATGACTTAAAAAAATTAAAAGCTACGTTAAAGATCCTAATCAAACACACACACACACACACACACACACACTTATATATATATATATATATATATATATATATATATATATATATATATATATATATATATATATATATATATATATATATATATATACATACATACATACATACATACATATATACATATAGATATACATATATACATATAGATATATACATACACATATATGTGTGTGTGTGTGTGTGTGTGTGTGTGTGTGTGTGTGTGTGTGTGTGTGTGTGTGTTCGTGGACCCCCAGGGAACTGCAGCTAATTTCAAGGCGTCAGCAAATTTTCATAACCTTGCAGGACTAAATGTACACGTGGGTTCACATAATTGTTTTTAAAGTTAAGAAGTCGTCCTTCATACTCGAAAAGGTTGTAAACCAACCCACGGCATTCATTTATAATATGCAAGATTGATTTGATTTACGAAATATATATCATGTCTTTGTAATAATAATCAATCGTAGAAAAAGGACATTTTTCGAAAAAATTAAAACAAATACCCCAAAAAACACTGGCATTAAAAGTTAACATTACTAGGTCAACATTGTAGATTAAAAAATTGTTGCCTTAAGTGGACAGTGAAATTCATCGTTTTCAGTATATGTTGTAAACACACGTACAGAGTGAAACTGTAGACATAACGAAACAGGCTAATAGTAATTTTCAAATACAATAAAGAAAATTGTGAAAAAAATAAAACATTCCACTGCTGACCCGCGTCTGCGATAAATTGGGGACATAAAATTGAAAAGAATATTTACCCTTATATTCAGTCAATTTCAATTACGGGAACATGCTCAGCGTTACGGGGTCTAATATGTTTCGGTATCGTGACTCAAATCTCCATGTATGTAACAAGAAATATAGGTCACACTTTGCAGCAAAAGTCACACATAAAGTCTTCAATTTCACATGCCAACTCCATGCACACCAATACCAGCCCGTGTTAGTCTGTCTGTACGACTGCAGAACAATTCTTATAGAGGAAATCCCGTTAACCAATCAAAATCTAGTATCTGTAGTAACCTCGGCTCGAGTCTCCCTTCCGTCTTGTTTCTTTTTCTTCATCTCTTCCAGACGTTCTTTAACCTTGATCTCTTGCTGCTGCTTTTTCTCGGCAAGTCTGGAAAACAAGATCGTGGACTGTCGAATTACTAGAGCTACGATAGTTACTGCTGTCTAGATAACACAAGTTCTCCAACAGTCAAAAGCTTACGCTAAATGATAACTGATGCAATGTATTTTCTTTATAATTTATTAGGCAGTAGCATAGAATATTTTCCATATGATAAAAGATAAATAGAGAAAATAAACAGGTTGTAACACAGTACGCGTATTTGTTATCCAGCAAATGATATATACACGTCATAATATTTTACAGTTAAAACCCAAACCGAAACGTATCCAAGTCAAAACATTCCCAAACCGAAACGTATCCAAGTCAAAATATACCCAGACCAAAACGTATCCAAGTCAAAATATACCCAGACCGAAACGTATCCAAGTCAAAATATACCCAGACCGAAATGTATCCAAGTCAAAATATACCCAGACCAAAACGTATCCAAGTCAAAATATACCCAGACCGAAACGTATCCAAGTCAAAACATATCCAGACCGATACGTACCCAAGTCAAAACATTCCCAGACCGAAACGTATCCAAGTCAAAATATATCCAGATCGAAACGTATCCAAATTAAAACATGACCCACACTCGTTTTAAAACATGACATAAGTTTAGTTCATTGTGTTTCATCTGACAGAGACTGGCCGGATGATAATCAATCGAAATCGGCAGACACAATGGAGATATCCTTAAAATCAATAGTATTTCCCAAAAGGAAGTAAAGTATGACTGATGATTCCGGTAAGTATGACTATAATACGTAATATATAAATCGAACGCAATGGAAATTAAATAATATAAGAAATGGAAAAATATTCAACGCGACGCAAATAAAGTTGCAATGGATATTTTTGTGTTTTTAATATTGTAATTATAAAAGGTCAAAAGAAGTTTGTAATTAGCAGATGTATACATATATGTTGCTACTTTGAAATGAAAACAAATATATTTTTTCAAAACTAAAACTAATAGATGTATTAACCATTCGCATTTGAGCACTGGTTAAAAGACATGAAGCAGTCATCAAGCATGGGTCATATTGGTTGGTAGGATCCTCTCCACGGGAAAACACAATGTAACTAAATAATACTTCTTAACTTAAATATGTATTTCTAAATGCGAGTTGGGGATAGATGATATTATTCGATAGTTTCAATGTGTCTGCCGTTTTCCATTGCTCATCAGGACGGTCACTATCTTAGGAAACAATACAGGAGGAGAACCACTGTATTGTATCATAACATGACCGTTCATTTTCTTCTTTATAATTAATCACTTTAAACAAATGAAGTACACTTTTCAAGATAAAAAGAACGCGTGTTTATTGCTTGAGAAAAGAAACAACAAAAAACAAAACACAATACTCACTGTCTATCCACCAACAAGGCTTTCTCTAGAAGTTCTAACGCCTGTTCTTCTTTGGACTGCTTCTGTAGGCGTCTTCTTTCCCTCCTTTGTTCCAATAATTCAGTCTGGCGCATGCGCTCTGACTCCATCTTAATATTTGCTGTTGTCAAGTTCTTCATAACCGATTCAGTTTCCTATAATAATAATAATAATAATAATAATAATAATAATAATAATAATAATAATAAATGATTTCAATCAGACTGATTTTACACAATTCAAATTTCTATCAAGATTGACAGTATCGTGTGAAAGATACTTTTCTTCCACATAGTATATGCAACCGAAACACGTATACGTATAATCTATTATGTGCTGAAATATGGCGTTAAACCCTCAACAGCAACATCAACCACTTCTAAAACCCACACACCACACCAACCCCACCCATCCCCAGGCGAATATAAAACCCAACCAACCCCACTTTACCAATCCCACCCACGTCTGGACGAATTTATCTTCTCCAATTCATCCCACATAATAATCCCACTCAGCCCAGGTAAATGTATGTGAACAAAGATTTATTTAAATCAAAATTGATGTCAACAATAAAATAGAACGTTTTATATTTATTCAATTATGATATATTTCTAAAATTGACATCATTGCGACCGAACAAAGACTTCTAAATATTACTGAATCGTGTAGTGTATAATTTTTGTATAATCTGTATGGTCAAACAACAAAAATACCAAAACAATCTCTTTCTTAATAAACCCTGAACTATGCAACGAATAGCTGCGTTCATTTACAAGTGACAGGCTCCTTCAGTCATTGAGCTTTGTGATCCAAACATAAAATATGTCACAAAACTCGGACAATGCATCTACTTCGATGGCGACTCTACATGCTTTCATTTATATATTGTACAAAACACATCAAGTCTCTTCTTTTCCAGGACCGTGACACGGCTCAGAACCCACATTTAGTCACATACAAAATTATCTTATTTCTATGACACACAACAGGTTCTGTCAAATATATTTTAGAAAACCAGGTTTTCTTGGAGGAGACGTTTAACCAACAGCCTTATATAACGGGCAAACGCTGTGGTAGGCGGTTATAACACCGTATCCGACGCTAAAGAATGGAAATGAATTTTAACTTCTCATTATACCTCGGTCGCGGAGAGGAACTAATTGTAAAGCAATCGATTGTGAACGACAACAACTAATGTGAAAATTTATTTGAGGCTAGCCATTTAACTGCTGTTTAAATTATGTCCTACTAGATCTGATTCATTCAATTCTAATGCGTTTCTACAAAGCGTGCATAACGGAACTAATGAAACATAATGAAGTTTGGTTCAATTCCAGGCGGTTAACAATTATTTGGGAAGGAATAAACTGTAGTTTATTTCTTCTCGTGTGTGTGTGTGTGTGTGTGTGTGTGTGTGTGTGTGTGATTAAATCGTATTGTAGCTTTGGGTGATTGGATTTTATAAAATCATAAGAAAGTGTAGTTAAATCCTTGAAATTCTAGGAGTACAGTAAAATCATTCTGTCTACGTAATACGTAAATAGCTCATTTGAGACAACAAAAAAAAATGTTCTCTGTTTACTGCACATCTCATATCCAGTCGCACCCCACCCCATGACAGGAACCCAGACTCGTATTACAAATTTCGTCATCATCATCATCATCATCATCTTCTTCTTCTTCTTCTTCTTCTTCTTCTTCTTCTTCTTCTTCTTCTAGTAGTGAGATAATTATTTTGAATTTTGCTATGGATCCGTATGATTGTCGTGTTTGTTCGGCACACATAGTAAAGTACGGACAGTGGCACCGGGTGACACCATCTCAGAGGGGTGACACCAACATGGAAAAGGAAAGGTAAATTTAAAATAAAGTAAGTTCAATATAAAAATAACTATAACTTAACGTTGTTACAGTTCTTAAATACTTTTACCTTCTGACCTTCAGTTAATTTGTTTTTGTTCTTGTCATTTTTATACTGTGGACTTATTTTTTAGGAAGAAGAAATCCATGGTGGAAGTCTGGATAGGTGACACCATGAGTTTACCGCACTGGGTGACACCAACCTTAGAGACGCCGCTGAGTACGTGTTACAGTACTCAGGTCTTATAAACTATTTTCATGTTGAAATTAACATGTCGAACATTTTTAGAGTAGGCCATGCATCCAACTTATTTGACATTGTTACCTAGATTAAAGAGAAAACCTAATATTTATTCCAGGCTTTTTGCAGGACTTTAATAAAATATATGCATCAGTATTGACGTAGGTCTTTCACAGTCTCGCAAGAGATAAGGTACATGTAGATTGATTGGACAGCTCTGGCTAACGCTACAAAGGACAAAGAATACAAACCTCTTCTATCGTCCTCGAAACTGATGGAGTGGGCAAAGTGCGGGTAGATCGTGTGCTGATGACTGAAATACTGCGTGACATATCCTGAACAGAAGCTGCGCTGCTACTTCTCGTCTTTTCACCAGGATCAACATGTCTCTTGCCACGCTTTTTGCGGTGGTTATGCACATATTCTTGGTTCTTTTGTTCATCTACGAAAGACAGACGTGAATTTCTAGAAGCAGCGCCTTTCATCCTAAGGTCTTCGTCAACTCTCTTTTCTTCGCAATCCTTACGCCTTTGTTCTGGAAAGGTCGAACGCAAAATACATAAAAGAACGCATGCATAGAAAATCATCTGCAAACATTTGTATTTCCTGCTAGTTATGCTAAATTTACACGTTACTGAAAACGACGGCTTGTCGTGTTAATGTTGTACAGAGTATCAGACTGAGAGCAAGTTACTACCAGGCTAATCTTTATGACTAATATTTTGCGGACTTCCCGCACCGAATCGCATCGGCGAAATTACACAGTTGCAAAACTATACTGCTAGTAAATGAGGAGCGGTGACGGATCCGTGAAATTTTAAACTCTGAATTATACTTTAATATTTGGAAAGGCTCAATGTTAGCAAGCTCAGCAGGTAGGTTTACCATGTTAATTATTTATTAAAGTACCAAGGGGTAGTGCACTTATAATTATATCGCCCCAAATATTGATTTGATAGCATAGATATCTATGCAAAATATGCCTTTGATCATCATGTTGGTTTTGGGTTGTTTTCTTTAAAAAGTAGATGATAGTTTAATATGATGGTCTAAATGTGAGCAAGATACTGGTTAGTGTGTTTGCAGTGCGTCGCAAGCCGGATGTTTCAAACTTAAATTATCTTTCAGTCTTTGACTGAGACGTCACCTCTTTCACAAAGATATCTGGCTTATGTGATGCCCTTCTTTATGAAAAGCCTTTGGAATGCAACTTACATCTGCTCTGATACCGGAGGGCACGGCTGAAATGTGTTTACCATAGATTATCAAATATGAATTGTGTTTACTCGTGACAATCACCTCTTTTGCAAGGATAGGATGCACACCTTTGTTGTTTTAGCATAACTTGTGAGTTCTTGGTGTTATCAGACAAAACGTGAAGTATGTAACTTTTACGGGATACGTAAAGATTACTTATATACAAACTAAATACCAAATATGGTGGTGTTATCATGGTTTTAAATAGGGCCGAGACTTCACAACATATCTGGGTTATGTTCATATTATAATCATAGTACAGCAATTATTACTAAATCAACGTAATCTTTGGCTGCTTGCTTACAGTTGAAACGTAACAAAAGCTTTGTCTGCGTAAGACTTCGAATTTACTCTAGTTCAGAACAGTTCAAAAGATATCGTGCTTGAAACAGTCGACCGGATTGTCCATATACTAATATACTAAGAATGAAGATTCCATACAGCCATCAAATGAGAGAGAGAGAGAGAGAGAGAGAGAGAGAGAGAGAGAGAGAGAGAGAGAGAGAGAGAGAGAGAGAGAATACTGAGATAAAAGAAATGGGTCTGAGCTAGGACGACGTAGATTGGAAAGCCAGTGACAACCAAGACCGGCGAGAATATTGTCTGAACCGTGTGTGATTCGTCTTCGATATTTTAATCAATAGAATTTATCAAGCAAAATCACACTCAGCATGATACTGCAGAACGATGGCTTCAGAGTTGGTCGTTGAATAACACGGCTATATTAATATTTGAAAGGTTTGTGACAGGCTGGTTTCCTACTCTTTCCAATGATAAAAAGACTGTTCGCGTGGACGAAGAAAGAATCTGAGTCCATTGCACAAAGTCTTTTCCGCTTATTCCGGCAAACGTTTGAATACACCGAACAGTGTGATGTTATTATTGTATCATCAATTACAGAGTAGAGAAAATGTCTATTAAATAAGAACAACAAAAGACTATTAGACATAAAGACCAACAAAAACAAAAACAAAAAATGCATGAAATTACGATGTCTGAGAACATCTGATATAATAATATAATAAACACGCTTGACGTGAAACAAGTCTAAACACGCCCGATCATGTAAAAACGTGTGTGTAAATGACGGATATTATATGCTTGACGTGAAACAAGTCTAAACACGCCCGATCATGTAAAAACGTGTGTGTAAATGACGGATATTATATGCTTGACGTGAAACAAGTCTAAACACGCCCGATCATGTAAAAACGTGTGTGTAAATGACGGATATTATATGCTTGACGTGAAACAAGTCTAAACACGCCCGATCATGTAAAAACGTGTGTGTAAATGACGGATATTATATGCTTGACGTGAAACAAGTCTAAACACGCCCGATCATGTAAAAACGTGTGTGTAAATGACGGATATTATATGCTTGACGTGAAACAAGTCTAAACACGCCCGATCATGTAAAAACGTGTGTGTAAATGACGGCTATTATATGCTGGGCTGATGAAAGGTGAATACACAAGAAACTCGTTTATCAGTATTTTTAGTACAGCAGTCTTTGACATATAAACGCAACAAAGAATATGGATCAAAGAACAACCTTAAAGACCAAGTGAATTCGAATCTAAGACTTATCGATTTGGACGCCCAAGGTGCCGCATTGAAACAGGTTTTAGCATGGTACATTGTTTTTTCTGTTTTTATTGTTGATACCAGGAAAGAGTTATCAGGAGACATTACTACGCTGTGTGTCATTACATCTATCGACAAAAACATCTGTAATGACTTGTCCTTCCTGGTTGACCTGTTTTGCGGGTAACCATGTCATAATTTTTTAAAAAGATTAGAACCATATTTCCTTTGATCCTCGATCATGTAAAAAGAAAAAGCTGGACGCTTTTAAAGACATTGATAGCATGGATCCAGTAAACTGACCTTAATCAAAATACATAAGGCACACAATGAACATAGATAAGAGTTTGATAAAAGTGAAAGCGAAAATAGAAAAAGACATACGAAAGAAGCCGTAACATGTTGAACAAACTCAGTGACAATTCCATAAGTATTAAGGATCAAGTCATTGATTTAGGGAATCTTTATCTTTACCTGTCCCGGTAAAGTTATGTTCAAGTTCTTTTTACCATTCCTGGTGTCTTTTATATATGTCATTGCCGTGCGGGGGGGGGGGGGGGGGGGTAGGGAGTAGGAGAAAAGCAACGTTTACATTGGATTTAATTTGACTTGGATGTTACCAATTGATTATTTTGTGGATTCAATATTTGCTAAAATTTAGACTAACTGGTGGCCTCTTTTATCCTTCCCGTGTTCGTCATCTCTGGTGAATAGCATACACCTAGATGAACAGTTAGACGAACCACAGCACAGGTGTCTCAAATAAAACAAATTTGTGACTTTTCCGTGACTTGTCGTACGTAACAGAAACAAAATATAATTTTATTTCCAACTTTTTATAAATAAACAAGCTAACTGTGCTAGGTTACGATAAAATCTCACGAAAATTCGGAAAACATTTACCTACAAATCTGCAAAATTCCAGAACATAAATCTCAAAGAATCTGTTGCGCGCCAAATCCTTTTAATAAAGACAAAACATGGGTACACTAAAAGTGTGTTTACTCCCAAAACATTTTATTTTAATGTCAGCCTTGTACTACATGCATTTTAATATCTGAATGTACAACGTGTATTTTAATATCTGAATGTACTACGTGTATTTTAATATCTGAATGTACAACGTGTATTTTAATATCTGAATGTACAACGTGTATTTTAATATTCGTAGAGGCTGAGCGATATATTTATAATCAACCTTTTTCAAACTTTTCTTTACGATCGCGACAGCAAACGTCGTCGTAGTAACTATATGTGAGACATGTATTACATACCTAGCATCCTTGACTCTGCCCTCAGACGGTCAGTGCCCTCTGTGAAGGAAAGGAAATCTTCTCTGAGCTCCATTCGACTTTCTTCAATGACGTCAATCATTTCCTCCGCCTCCTGTACGTACAGATCGACGAGCGACTCGATGAAGGCTTTCTGAAAAAATATAATCAAGATTCAATGATTTGATTTGCGATAGTTAGGGTCCGGGTTCTTCCTCCACCATTAATACTGGCCGCCATGTATAGCCCTATCGTGTGCTGGAAAATGGCGTTAAACATGAGAATAGGAATAACATTACAAGGCCTTTTCAACTCGGACACTGTTGCTAGGTCGAATAGTGTGAAACAAACGGTTTGTGGAACACTTAATTCCAACAGCTACTCGTGTTAGACCGTAAATATAATACAATAAATGTTTATCTTGATTATTTAATTATTGTGAAAATATATTCAGGTTATGATTGAACCTGGAAAGATTATGCTACTTCGTGTATACTTTTGCTCGCAGTGAAAGGTAAAAATAGTTCACGAGTCAGGATAAATGTCACGTTTGAAGCTATCCGGCACTAATGTTTAACACTGAAAAACACAATTATACACATATCGCAATGTGAGAAACCATAGTTTCAAACGAAATGGCTTCTTGAACAATTGTATAGCAAGTCTATTGCATATACACGTCTTACAAGAAAGGTGTTTTCACCATTTACAGAAATTTCGAAGGTTAAAACTTCGAGTTGTTTCACAATGTAACATCTTAACTTAATCAACAATGCTATTTACTTATTAATTCATTTATTTATTAAATGTTTCGTTGTGTGCAAACTAATAGTATCGGCAAGAAACAATTGTAACTTTATGTATATAGCTAATTATATACCTGTTAAGGTATGTGCAAAAAAACGTTTAATTCTGAAAGTGTACGTGCATTAGATAAATCTGAGTAAATGTGCATGTTTTTGTCTAGTCTCATACACGTTTAATGAATTGGAAACTTTATACCGTACTTCATTCAAAGTCAGTGACATTTTCACTGTATATTGAGGTATTCTATATTATTTAGTGATAATGCTTTACCTGAGAAAACAAAAATTAATTTTGTAAAAAATCTATAGTATGTAGCCGTGGTTGTTATTCCTTAGTTTCATAGTTGATGAAATCAAAGAGACATGACATGCTGTTGTAGAAACCTATATAAATTTTCCCTGATGCTTGCCTGCTAAACCTAACGGTATAGACATCTGTGGAGATCAGAAATTAATCAGCTTTTACAACACAGTAAAAATTATGATATATTCTAACAGGCATTTCTCTATTAACTATTGGGAGATCGATTCTTCATTCAATGAAAATGAACGTACGATGATGTTTATTACAAGAGACTAATCAACGTGCAAATGACTCGTCACAGCTGTTATAATAGAATTCCATCAATTATTTAGGAAAACTACCTGTCAAGTGCCAAATTTTTCGTCAGTGAAATTCATTAATTAATTCGTAGGCTAGCAGACAATTAACTGTCTTGGAGTAGAGTTTGGACGAATGGAATGTTTATTTAACTGGCTCACGCTGTTAGAATATTTATAGTAGAACCGAATTAAGTGTATTTCTCACGTATGGCTGTCAACGTGATTTGAAACAAATGATAGGGTGATATTTCGACCCGAGTGGCATTTTTTTGGCATCTTGATAGACGGTTTTTCAAATGTCCGTAGGAATAGCATTTATTCCGATTGGTCAAATGTAGAGGGAAGGGGGTGTGTCGAACCCCAGAATCGGGGAAATATATCCTCTGAGCTTATGAGCTTGAATTAGTCTAAAAATTTCTCTGCAAGAGAGAACCGTTACCAGGACTCCGACCGTTCGTTGCAAGAACGACGTTCGTAAAACAATTGTGGTTTCAGGTTAAATTGAAGATGGAACGATTGTAAGACGCCAAAAACACAAGGAAAATAGTTTGTTTGGAAAGAGTGAGAATTAGCGAGGAGTCAAGAAAAGGAGGGAAGAGAAGACCAGAAAAGGAGGGAAAAGGAGTCAGAAGTCAGAGTTGGGCAATCCCACGTCACCAGAGGGCAAAGTAAAGTCGTGACGCACGCAGAAGAGAAAAACCAGTCGACGAACAAGGTCATTGTAAATTTCCCAAGCAGTCCGATGTTAATGAACACTCGATTTCATGATGAAAGTTACTATCAGCTTTTAACGGCTAAATTCATCTATTTTATTAGTGTTTTGAATTTTTAATTAATGTATCCATTATTTTAAAGCTTCGGTTTTGAAGTGCTTCTGAATGAAGAATAGTCAGAAGGAAAGAAAAGTGTAATTTACTGTGTCATTCTTTTTCTTGGTTGTATTTTAATTAAATTCACATTTTATCTTTACGGGGGCTCGTGTGTTGTCTTTGTTCAAGGTACCATCTCAGATTTCCACATCCATTAACCGGGCAAATTATACCGTAGAGGTCATCCTTTAGATAACGAGAATTAGCGGGAGGCCGTTTTCACGTGTTGTTTTCTCCAAGTTGCGCAATACCTCTGACCAGGGCTTGTGCGATATTGTACTAATAACACTTTGATAACCGACCAGCCCGTTACACTACCGAATAATTTATAAATGAACATAATTCAATGGAAAACTGCTGAGTAATCTAAACACGGACATAATTAATTCTTGCTAATACTGCCTAGTAAATTCAACGTGGACATAATTAATTCATAGTAAAACTGCAGAGGAAATCCAAACACGGAATAATTATTACTTATGATCTGCCAAGTAACATCAAAACTCTTATTTAGAAGTGGGCCTCGATTTGTCTCCTGGTGCAAATGCATCATTTAAATAACGCATTTTTTTGGCACCAGTTATAAACAATTATGACCTTTAATCTGTATTGTCAAAGTAATAAAGATAATTATTTATAAACAATAGCCTTTTGATTGTTATTATAAATATTTACTAAAATGTATCCATTCAAACAAAACTCACTAGTTTTCAGAATATCTTCGGATCAGAGGATTGCAAAATAACAGGTATAACGTGAACTTGTCTCTATCATATTCAACAGTGTTTGGTGCCTCATTCCTCACTGACAGTATAAAACGTGTACGACTACGTAAAGTTCAACGAGCAGAAAAGAACAATCCACGTCAAACTGAGAAAATGGTGCACTGTGTCACTGTGTCCAAGTCAAATTACCCACCTAAAATTGAGAGATAAAAGCACTGCGTCCAACTAAAAGACCCAACATAACATTGACAATGAAGAGAACTACATCCAACACCACAACCCACACCTAAGAATTTGAGAGTGAGGAACACCTCGTTCAACTACAAATTTATGTAATAGGAATAATATATTCCATTCATCAACCGTGATCCGTTCGATGACCTCTTATCCGTGCAAAGAAAATAGTTGAAATAGTGACATTAGTCTGGATCCATTTCATCTTCATATATTATGAAATAATTGAATGCTTATTACTAGCCGCAAATAATTTATGGCGAAATCTCCATACACGGTTTTCTTTAATTGGTACTCGGCTATATATTTTCATTCTGAATTTGATGCTAAATCCTGTCATGACAAGAAGCGGCGATGATTTGTAAAAACGTTGTAGTTCACCAATCACCAAATACACCCCGATGTTAGCCATATCGACTCGTATTATTTATTGCGCGACTCAGATGTTTAAAAATAATTAGATTGTTTTAAGAAGCTTAGATTTATAGCTAACGCAGAAAAGCCCGAAGTGATCCAAATTCCACTGATGTAGGAAAGTGAGATTGTAATCTAATAGTAAGACGATGCTATAAATTACTACCCACAACTAACCGGAAGATATCTACTGCAAATCACGTACATGTTACATCAAATTATTTTCGCGGCGAACGTTTTTTTCTTTTTAACATTCTTAAATAGGCTGCATGTGACTGAATTGCGAGATGCAATGTGCAATGCGTGTACTTGAAAGAACTCCACTATCTTAATAGCAGTGTTGGGTACATTATCGCCACTGACTCGATAGGAAGATTATTTCAAAAGAACAACCTTTGGAGTAATTATTTAGTTCCCAACGTATCATGCTGCCAACTAAATTTAATAATGAAAATCACGAGTATGCTGGACTATCAGCCATAAAGCATTCTGTTACTGTCAGAATGCCTAACTAAACTGAATAGGTCACGCAACCAGTTACGCATTAGTAAAGATTTAATTAAAAATGTGTTTGTTCCATGAGTCACAATAACGAGTTTCCATAGTTTCTGTTCGTTATATTTGATCTTCCACCATTATCCAACTTGTAATAGACATGTCACATTTCTCGACACGAGAAGATTCTGTCGCGGTCGCTGAATGATCAGGACCGTTACTTCTTTGGGTAATGAAGGACTGGTAAACAATAACACGTTTATACAGATCAAATGAAAACTATTTTATTTGAATTAAATATTGGTAATTTTACTGCTAAGATCCCGACAATTTTATAAATAAAGTCGAATTTAAAAGATACTTTACCCGCAATATGTATACACACCATAAACTGTTCTTACATGATTGTAAAGTAATGACGTTCCCACAAATAAGCTTGCATTCAGTTAATATGTTCAGTTACTGTGAATTTGTTTTTTGTTCACAAATAGATTTGTACTGTGTTATCTGTATATCCCTCTCATTTAAGTATTGTCTCCATTCTTATAAAATATTTGCCAATTGCTGTGATTCCATGTTTTATTCTACTTCATTGGAGACTTACTTTATTGGCCATGGCTGCGCACGCACGCAAAGCTGAGATATCAGTTTAACCCCATATGTTACATATTGCAACTCGAGTAGGGATTTTTTTTTTATATATCTTCTCTGGTCTGGTCATACTGCGTATGATAACCAGCAACAACAGAATCGTGGAAGCTATGGTCATCGTGAGTCCATTTAAAGTCTCTCTCTCTCTCTCTCTCTCTCTCTCTCTCTCTCTCTCTCTACAGAGAACATTTGTATAATAACATATATTAGGGTCCACCTGACACTATCATCCATAGAAGCCTGAAATTAAATATAATCAATTCAAATTTATATTGGTAAGCATCGCGATATCGTTAAAAGTGAATAAATGTCAAGTATGGTGAACTACATAAACGTTTTGCATCTTTAACAGCACAGAATCTTGATATCTATACAATGTCTGGGAACTACGGAGTCGTTTCATCTTTCAGTTCGTAGCGTTAAATATGGAACGTTTTAACACGGATTCAAATGCGGAACGTTTTAACACGGATTCAAATGCGGAACGTTTTAACACGGATTTAAATGCGGAACGTTTTAACACGGATTAAAATACGGAACGTTTTAACACGGATTCAAATACGAAACGTTTTAACACGGATTCAAATGCGGAACGTTTAAACACGGATTCAAATACGGAACGTTTTAACACGGATTCAAATACGGAACGTTTTAACACGGATTCAAATACGAAACGTTTTAACACGGATTCAAATGCGGAACGTTTAAACACGGATTCAAATACGAAACGTTTTAACACGGATTCAAATGCGGAACGTTTTAACACGGATTCAAATACGGAACGATTTAACACGGATTCAAATACGGAACGTTTTAACACGGATTCAAATACGGAACGTTTTAACACGGATTCAAATACGGAACGTTTTAACACGGATTCAAATGCGGAACGTTTTAACACGGATTCAAATACGGAACGTTTTAACACGGATTCAAATGCGGAACGTTTTAACACGGATTCAAATACGGAACGTTTTAACACGGATTCAAATGCGGAACGTTTTAACACGGATTCAAATGCGGAACGTTTTAACACGGATTCAAATGCGGAACGTTTTAACACGGATTAAAATACGGAACGATTTAACACGGATTCAAATACGGAACGTTTTAACACGGATTCAAATACAGAACGTTTGAACAAGGAGTCTAATATGGAACGTTTAAACCGTAAAATCGTCATCAAACTATAGCTCTAACATGCATCAATCTAGTATTAATAACGCTTTGTGTTCCCGATATTTGTAACAACTAATTAGTGACGCACTCACTGAATGTCCCTGGTATTAAATACATGTAAAAGCATCGCCCGAGTGCAAGTGTGACACGCACAATTTGCATATTGACAATGTTGAGGGACGGAAAACGTATTTATGGTATTCATTTCTCTTTGCTGTTGAAGTTAACAAAGAAACATATCGCATAAATTACCGTTTATGTTTTCAATTTGTCATTTTTTGTCACTTATCGGCTTTATTTTCATCAAATTTATCGACTAAGGAACTGTTTCTTCAATGATGTTCTTTTTGTAGATGTAGTTCTCCATATTTAGGTTTTAATTATATGGAACTGCTTGGTTTATTATTTTAAACTGACAAGAAAAGCCTATGTTCTTTTCTAATTAACATCGAATGGATTATTGATTTGGTCTGCTTCGGTCGATGCCCATCATTATTTATTGAATCCTATATCAAGGCAACGACGCATAGACTATTTCATGTGTTCTTTTGATAATGAATGACTAGCACACTTCTGCTTAATGAAATATCTTTCATATCACTGGTATGTATTTAAGCAGCAAAGTCAAAGGTCAGGGTCATCTTTATTACGCAACAACCAGTCTTAAATAATCATTTTCTTCTAGTCTATCAAACTGAATTAGCTTTGGAATGAATATTTACCAAGCAACAACTTGTTTGAGATGACCAGCTTTTCGCTCACCAGAGGTGGATGTTTAATACAGGTGGATCATAAAACAGGTCGTAATTCTTTTATAAAAGCCTACTGTGCATACAAATCAGATAAAATAATCTTTTTTTTCAAAGAAAAAATCGACTGAGGGTAAATCAAGAATCAATTTTAAAAAATCCTTTAAAAGACTTGTAACTTCTGATGCAGGCACATGTCCCGAATGTACACTAAAGGTTTACAACTTCTGACGGATTCACAAGTCCTGAATGTACAATAACCTGACCGAGACTAAAGTGCCGAATGTACACAAGCCTTGCATAGGTAGCTAAAGATGTATGAAATAAATTCAGAGCTGTGACCAAATATTTTCTTACACGTGCCGAAGTACCACGTGTTTTATTGCTTAGGACCTATTTGTGTTCATTTTTCAAAACCTAACGCTCCGACTGTTTGGGCCGTGATCTTGAACTTAACTTTTGACGTTTACTACCAACAAATCTGCCACAAATGAACGGGAGGTTTTTAAATCATAGCAGTAATTTTCTAAATTTATGTTCCTATTCAAGTCAACGTAATTCCTTTCGCTGGATCTGCAATCACGGTAACGTACTTGCGATGCCACAGGCTACCCGCACTCTATTTTGTAAGTTTAACGTGCAATTGTGGCATATTTCCTTTTATCCGGAGTCAATCTTGTTTTGTTTCAGAGTTCACATAATAAAGAAATACTCACGTGCTTAAATTGCCCTTATATTTTTTTCTAGGACTGAATATTTTTAATTAATGTCATTGGTGGGTCGATATAGGACTGGAGACCAAAAGTAGTGCCCGGAATTTACCGATGTAAAATATCTTAAAAAAGAATATTGCCTCCGCTTGATCGTTTACGGGCACTGACTTAATGATGTAGTTGTAACGGCAAATTTAAAACTGTAAATATTCAGTTCTTCATTTAATATTATTTCATATATACAACTTCTTTAAATATGGCATCAAGTTTAATCTTTGCGAACCATTTAGCAATAAAAGTTGAATACATGTACTTAATTTAAAAAAACTGTAAATTATGCAAACGCTTACTGTTTTAAAATCGATGTTGCCAGTAAATGTATTATTTATCTTTTGAAAACGAAATTAATAATGATGTAAGATTGATTAATTTTGTTTTACATCACTCTCTGCTTAATTGATTGTCCTTGTTTTATATTTCGTTCGCAATTCCAATTTATCTTCAATCATTTACATTGCAATGAATATAATATTTAATTAAAAGCACTTTATGATCCGTGCTTCACCATAGTTTACGACAATGCAACATAATTGATACCAAATATTGATACCAAATATAACATCAAACGGTCTCTCTTAGATGTGATCCACTATTTAATGCATCAGTGATTTTGTCCGCTTATTTTGTTTCTAGACTGGTTCCCCATATTATTTACTAGGCAATCGGCTTTCGCGCAACATCTTTCGTCACATTGCTAGGATGGCTATGAAAAAAGATCTCTCAAAAGACAAATTTCCTAAAAACGAAAATAATAATAATAATAATAATAATAATAATAATAATAATAAATCCAACATTGCGTCATCAAGCACAGTCAGGTGGATCCTTTTCATCAGAGAAAGAGACCATACGTTGAATTTCATATTTAACCACTAAAATCAATCCAGATCACACCATAAAAGACGACCACCATTTACTGATTAAAACATGTATATACATAGATGAAGAAATGATGAAACAAAACCATCACAGCTAAAAATCAGAAAGAATGAGACGTCATCGAAATCGTTCTATCTTTCATATAATTAGACCGGGACCTTTAAATACTGAAGAAAAATATCCGATTTACTAATAAATCCGAAAACTGTAAACGCCAAACAATATAAGAAAAAGATTTTTTATCGAACATACACATTCAATATTATTAATTATTCCCTGATGTAAAATTATTAATTTCCATTAATGTTCTTACACAAAGAGTCACATATATGAAAGAATATGTTAGTTGTGCTATTTTAAGTTATAGGTGTACAATTTAGATTAGATTATTGCTTGTTTCATCTTCAGATACTTCAATGTATTTTAACATCTCTGAAAAGGCAAATTTCAGGCGATCTATTAATAATCCATTAGGTGAGGTAAGAGAACCATTAGTTAGATTTAAGGAGACAAGTCCGTGCCAAAGTGTGTTCTGTCTAGTATAGTGATGTATTCATTTAGAGTGGGACTGTTGTTACTAATTAGAACCTTTGTTTATTCCGCAGCCATACTGACTGCTAGAGACATTTAAAAGTTTCATTTTCATGGAAAAGTGACATTTGATTCTGATTGGTCACGGTTAACTAAGGGGTGTGTTTTCACACGAAATTTCATAGGATTAAATATCGCCATATCGAAATCAGAAATTAGTCTGCATTTTTCCTGTAAGAAGACAAGAGATAGAATTTGCTAAGACTCCGGATGTTATTTGAGGGAAATAAATTCGTTGAGGAAGCGTGATCCAAAACTGCCAAACAAAGGATGAGTGACACCAACAACACAAAAGGAGAAAATAGCTTTCTGGAACGTCTTGAGGTTACGTAAACTTAGACGTACATTTGGAAAAGAAATTGGAAAACGGGAATTGCAGTGAGGGCATGATACCATGAAAACGTCCGGAATCGAGCGGAAATTCTACGTGTGCTGTGATTATCTACAGACGGATGACAGGAAGTGTCTTATAGAACCCAACGTCTGAATGGAACAGAAAACGAAGACCGTGGACGAGCAAGTTATGAAAATCAAACAAGGCGTTGACTTCGATTGTACCACTCGATCCTATGATGATGTAAAGATAATTTATTTAAATCTATTTTGAATTTTATTGTAATTCGGTGAAAGTTTTATTTCTAAAGTAGAGTGTATTCCTAATGAAAGGAAGTTTCATAATCGTGTATGTACTTGATTAAATTGTTTGTTTATCTTTACGGGGGCTCGTAGTTGTTTGTATACCTGTTCAGTTTACTCTATCTATTCTAATACTCGAACCGGGCAATTATATCGAGGGTGGTCATCTCTTAGATAACGAGTACCAAAAGGGAGTGGGTTATAGTATTTATTATTATTATATATAATACAATTTACATATAATACAATACCCCTTGACAAAGTGGGACTTAACACTTACCCTTTGACAAGTGGAGGCTCGTACTATGCACTATAACCACCAACTGACAACATCTGAATTTCCTTTATTTTTTTAAACACTGCTTTTATATGAGATAAGCACCGAGTTCCCATGGAAAAACCTTATGATTTGCATCTAGTAGAGCCTCTGACAACCAAATCCAGCTCCAGGCTTTCACGCGTGGCTTAACTAAGCCCGGCTGAACCTGTTTAAAGGTATCGGAGAAATTATGGCAGGCGAGTGTTTGGCGCCTCAAAACCAGACGCTTCGGGTAGATAGGGCTCGTTAACCTTGGATGGTCGCCCATCTAGGTGAAAGTTAACTCTGACTTCAAACCTTCGCAGCATTGCAAATATACCCTCCCATGGTAAAAGCTAAGGGAGTAAGCCAAAGCAGAAAATCAGGAGACGGAGTCCTTAAGGTGACTTGGCATTGTTTTCATTGTCATCTCGGCAACTCCTGCGACTCCGCAGGTGCTATGACGTACGGCTTGTTCTTTCACATGGATCCATCAGCTGCGTGGAGAAGGGAAATCAGCTGCATGGGCAACAAATGATTCTCCATATCACTCTGCCCAGGCTTGCGCCCTGGAGAAGAAACTTTAGCTTCGCTTCACATCATCTACACAAAAGGAGAAGCCGCAGTTTACCGGTTGTAAATCATCGCACGATTGACGTAGAGTCAGACACCAGGGGTTGCTTCCGACTGAGGGTGACAGAGACCAACATAACTCGCTGGACAACTACCACCTGCCTCAAGCTGGATAGCCCCCAGACCATAAGGTGCCATCCCGCCACAGTTCGTCTGCCTTACTGGGTGCGTAGGGCTTAAGGTACACGAGTACCTAACAAAGTGGACTGCAACTATTTCACCAAGAAGCAAAAAACAAAAACAAAAAAAAAAACAACAAGAAAACCTCGAATCTAGGTAACTGGAATATCCAGACTAAGCTGACTGGACTCTCAGATGATCTCCGCGATGTTCTAAATGATAAACTTGCAACACTCCAGGTAGAGTTCGCCGCACTACCGAAGACAGGGGTTCGTTAGAGAAGAGAAATATACGCAAGGCAAGAGCGCTGACGAAGCCAGAAAGTTTCGTGAGTTGTCGTCAGGAACTCTCTGCTGTAGATGATATAACCATGCTAACAAAGAAACTGAAGACTGTTAAGCCTTTGTCTCCACACCACAACTGGGCATGTCAATCTGATCAGCCTTTACACTCCCACACTAAGCGTCACCGCAGATACCACGACGAATTAAACTCGCATATCGACAAAATTGCTAAGGAATAGAACTTGATATTAATGAGGGACCCGCTAGGGTGTGTGTTGACCATGACTCATTGGCTTCCTGTTTTGGCAAGTCTAAAAATGTCTTGGAGGCATCCCTGTCCAAACACTAACACCAGCTGGACTTGATCATTACGAGACGGTCTGCCACGAAGGGCGGTATTTGTACCCGTACCTTCCACAGCGCTGACTGAAACACTGAACATTCGTTGGTGTGCTGAAAAAAATGAAGCTTCAGCCAAAGAATATACACCGCTTTAGGCAGGAGGGTACACCACGCATTGTCGTGAGTAAGACGTCATATCCAGACAAGGCTGAGGAATTCACTTATGCCCTCTCTAAGACGTTAGATTCAGAACCTCCAAACGGCAGTACCAAAGAGAGATGGGATCATATCATAGAGACTTTGTACAGTTCAGTAACAGGTTTGTTTAGTAAGAAGCAGTCAAAGAACAACGACTGGTTTGAGTCTAACTTCGTCACACTCACGCCAGCCATAGAAGAGCGTTGCAGTGCTCACCTGGAATACAAACGGTCCCCTGCCAGAGGACTCTACAGGCATACATGTCTACCAGAAGCAAAGTGCAGAGGTTAGCACGACTGTGCGCTAATTAATACTGGCTTCAGCTCTGTCAGAGCATCCAGTGATCAGCAGATATCGGACTCATCAGCGGCCGTACGATGGCATAAATAAATAAATGGGTCCCACGAAGAAAGTGATCGCACAACTGAAGTCTACCGCAGGCTATAACATCTACGACAATGGCAAGTAGATGGAGCGTTGGGTGGAGTATTAATCTGAATTGTACTCCAGAGAAAAACACGTGACCAACGATGCCTTCAACACCATTGAAAACATATCGCTCATGCTCGAACGTGGACGAGAAGCCTACTGTGGCAGATCTAAAGAAGGCACTAGAGAAGCTGTCTTTCTGTAAAGCTCCAGGGAATGATGGCATCCTTGCTGAAGTCATCAAGTACGGCTGCAGAGTGTTGCTTACACACTTGCAAGACCTCCTCTGCTAGTGCTGAGATGAGGGTGCAGTGCCTCAGGACATTACGCCAATATCGTAATCCTGTACAAGAACAAAGGCGACAGAAATGACTGGAACAACAACAGGGGGCATATCCTTTCTCAGCATCGTGGGTAAAGTCTTCGCACGCGTCATCCTGAAAAGACTGCAGACGCTTGCTGAAGGAGTGTATCCAGAGTCGCAGTGTGAATGTCGCTCAGAGAGGTCTAAATTCGACAATATCTTCTCCAGTAGGCAACTGCATGTGCAATGCAAAGAACAACACAAACCCCTCTTCCTGGCCGTTATAACCTCACCAAGGCGTCATTCTATCTGGTCAGTTTAGACGGACACTTCACACTCCTGGCGAAGATTAGATGCATTCTAAAGCTGCTCAGCATTATCTAGTCTTTCCACGATGATATGAAAGGCACAGTGCAGTACGATGATTCAACGACCGACCCCTTCAACATCCGCAGTGGAGTAAAACAGGGTTGCATCTTAGCCCCACGCATTTCCGCATCTTCTTCGCTGCCCTGCTCAGGCAATCCTTTGTGACGTCCACATATGGGATCTACATGCACACGCAATCAGACGACAAACTGTTCAACCTGACACGATTAAAGGCAAAGAGCAAATTGCGCGAAGTAACCATTAGGGATATGCAGACGATGCTGCCCTAGCCAGTCACACAGAAGCTGAGTTACAGCACCTGATGGACCGCTTTGCTGAATCATGCGGTGAGTTCGAGCTGACCATTAGCCTAAATGAAACAAACGTGATGGATCAGAACGCAGACACTCTGGCATTATCATCAACAACTACGAACATGAGGGCTCCAGATACACTTTCTTTCGGAGTGACCGAGGTAGTAAAGAGCTCCGTGATGCTGGTATCGGCTTTGCAGTGAAGAAAGCACTGATTGACAAATTGGCTGGACCTTCTAAGGGAGTAAACAACAGACTCATGACCAAGAAACTCCCCTCTTTTCTGGAAGAAAGCACCTTACGATAATCAGTTGCTATGTTCCAAATATAATCAACCGAGATGAAGTGAAGGTCAAGTTCTATGAGAATCTTCACTCCGTTAATGCTCACGTTTCAATGGTAGATAAACTCGTCATTCATCGCGATTTCAATGCAAGAGTAAGCTGTGATCACGTTGCCTGGAATTGAGTGCCAGGAAAGCGCGGAGTGGGTTACTGTAACAGCAACCGGGTTCTTTTGCTCCAAACGTGCGCCGAGCATGAACTGGTGATCCCCAATACAGTCTTCCACCTCCCTACCATTAACCGGACGTCATGGATGCGCCCTCACTCTAAGCACTGGCACCAATTCGACTACGTCATTGTTAGGGAGAGGGACAGGCATAATATGCGTGTGACAAAGTCCTTGTGCGGAGCTGACGTCTTGAAAGAACCACACTCCGCAACATCACTACGCTCAAGATCCTTATTCAGCCCCAAAGATGCCAACATGGAAAGAAGGCTCCTAAACGACCGAACATCACCAAACTGGAATGCACCAGTATCAAACAGTATCTCGTGGATGCCCTGGAAGAACGTTTGAAATCCAACCCGTCTCGACAATCAGAACGTGAAGTCATTAAGAGAGCTGGTCTGCAGCACAGCTCCGGAAATCCTTGGACCCTCAACCAGAAAACATCTAGCCTGTTTGATGAGAACTGCGACGAGACCAAACAGTTGCTGGATGAGAAACGCCTCCTCCTTCAAACATACCGAGTTCCACTTCCATGAAAGATGCATACAACAACAAACTCAGAACTGTGCAGCATACACTCTGTCAGATGCGAGACACGTGGCTGAGCAACAAAGCTGATGAGATCCAGTGCTACGCAGACCAGCATGACACGAGTCCAGGACAATGGAGATACATCCGAGCCATTCCCAGTAGCCAAACGACGTCAAGCAGGGTTGTGTTCTGGCACAGACACTGCTGTTCAGTCTATTGTTCTCTGCCATGCTGACTAAGGCTTTCATAGAAGGAGAGATTGTAGTCGGCCAAAATTTAGTTTCTACTTGACCTGATTGACTTTTCTTTTTTATTATATTTCATTTATGTCAACAACTAATGCATAGTTAAATTATTCTATATGCGTATGATGATTATTATTCAGGTAAACAAGGAGTAAAAATATGTTTTGATCGGGGTTTTGGAGTTCTTTAGTGAATGTTACAGTTAATTGTGTTGTGAATATACAAAACTCATTAGACCATTCTATACGGTACTTTTCCATTAGGTAATGGTTTCATTTAGAAATGCTAATTGTGACCTGAGGTCAAGTAGAGAACTATATACTCTTGTGATTGTGCGGTTTTGGTCATTCGTGTGTTACCATATTGCACCTTTGAGTTGTATCATTTTATGACCAGTTTGAGCTGAGTTTTATTACCTTTATATTAAAGAATTCAAGTTACTATTTTCTCTGGAAATACAAAAATGCTCTGAAAATATGCTTGAACAAGACATTTAATGAAATTGATACTGAATTAAAACCTGGAATTATATGTATGTGATTCAAGAAGGGAGTGTTGACACATCAGCACTCCATAAGGCTATAAAAGACAAATCAACGCTTTCAGTTTTGTATATCTTTGGTACTTGATCTGAGTATTATTCAGGACTTTTTATTATTAAGTCTTTTGTCTATAATTCTTTAATTATTTTGGGATTTGATTCTCAATGCCGTAAGTTTTTGTTTCTCATTTGAACTTTTTAGTTTTGTTAAATAATGATTTGTTAAATTTAACAAAGCTTGGTGTCTTTTACTCTTTTCTGCTACTTATTTTACGAGTATAGCCTCGCAACATTTACCTCTCAGTTTCTGGGCATGATATTCAAATTGGTGTGTTCAAATTGCCGTATATAAAAAAAAATAAAAAAGAAGAAAGCATCTCATCTCAGAACGTACACCTGTTAATGTAGTCACAATATAAACTAAATACAAGTTTGGCATAGTTTGTTTTACTAAAGATTGGGGTAGCATTATTCTAATTTCGGAGTAAGTGTTTTGTTTGAACGCAAAAGATGTTGATTTTCATAGGATTATTCATCTGGGTTTACAACGCGTGCGTGCGTGCGTGCGCGCGCGCGCGCGCGCGCGTGTGTGTGTGTGTGTGTGTGTGTGTGTGTGTGTGTAATACAATAGAAATAAAAGGTTTTTCATATATTGCTTCTGTGTGCATCTGCCAATAAAACAGTTCTTACATTTGGTACAACATCAAGTCGTTGTATTGATATAAAAAAAATTATTTACAGCACCAAAGAATATTCTTAAGTGTTATTGAATTTCGATATCCGTAGTATAACTACAAAGGAAAACGCATTGTGAGTGTTGGTGGGAAGGTCTGGTCTATTTTTTTCTTTTTTCCCGAAGTCGTATGTTTATATACTCTCATCAAACCTAGCAGCAAGGCCATCCTAACTGTTTACCTGTTTATATTATTACCACATTTACTTACTTCTCTTAACTGAATTTTATCAGGTCTATTTTGTTCTCATAACGCTACGCTAATATAGTCGCCGCGGACAAGAACTTATAAAATTCCATCATCCGATAACCAGTCTTCTTTCTCCCTGTCAAGGTGCACATTATTACATTAAAATATTGCAACGAGACTGGTTCCAATTTATTTAACAACATCCATGTATCAAATAAAACAATCTATTTTTACGCTCACGCAAGGGCAAGCATGCATACTTCTAGTCATCACTGACATTATGTCGCAGCAATAATTATTTTTACAAATGTTTATTTTAAAATATTTAATTTTAAATTTTTTTGAAAGATTTACCACAGATTTAAACATTTAGAGTAGAAACAGAAGTTACGAGTGAATCGATTGTTTTTTTCCACTACAGTAGAAGATTTTATTTAACTCCAATTTAACGAATCTCCTGACGTAAGAAAGTATTGGTTTATATATGCAATTTATTACAATCAATTACTTTTCTTATAAAGATTTAAATAAACTTTAACAGTAAAGAAACGTAGATCCCCATTTTTCATACTGTACTCTTCGTAATTAAAAAACTAAAACCACAATAACGCGAACAAGATCCCGATGCATGTACTTTAATTCACGTGTGCATGATATGGTCTGTAATAATTTAGTGGTGTAAACATGATCGCAGCTTGTATGATAATTTTTTGGAACATTGACAATTTTATATTTCAATTAATTTTTAAGGACAATATCGATCTTATTGATAATGGAGACCCGAACACTTCTTTGCTTCTCAATAAAATACTCACCGAGATTCGTAATATCATCATTACAAGCCCCAAAGGGCGAATATATTCCTCCGGTAATTCTGATTCTATTAGCATATGTGCTCGCTTACGAATCGGATCCAAATGCAAACAGCAAAGAGCATGACCTACTGTAGCATATCTCATCAGATCAAGGTCTGTGTTGATTCCTGACTACTCCATAGACCCAGATCTGATGGCATATGCTATTCAGTTTGCAGTTGGATCCGACTTGTAGGTGAATAAAAACATTAAATAATTTAGTGAAAACTTGCAATCAAATATCCCAGTAAATTGTGAATTGCGAGGCGTTAAACGATAAGGTAACACGATACGACGCTTAAAGATAAGGTAAACAAAACGTTAAAGTACAATGCAATGCCAGTTGTGCATATATTATGACTGTTTTCATTTTTATCAACATTTTTACTGAAAGTAGGGTTAAATAGATCCATAATTAACAAACATATCTTCAAAAGTGAATGAAATTTCCCTGTCTCCTCAAAAAGACAATATAAAGCAAAACTAGTTGGCGTCATTTTTCAGCTTTTCTTTTTATTCAAAATATGAACAAGCCAGTGCAGTTATTGAATGAATATATTACATTTAATTACCATTCTTTTTCATAATCAAGTTAGGACATCTATGACAATACTATTCACAATCATTTTAGGATAATCTATGACAACACTGTCCACAATCATTTTAGGATAATCTATGACAACACTGTCCACAATCATTTTAGGAAAATCTATGACAACACTGTCCATAATCATTTTAGGATAATCAATGACAACACTATCCATAATTATTTTAGGATAATTTATGACAACACTGTCCATAATCATTTTAGGATAATCTATGATAACACTGTCCATAATCATTTTAGGATAATCTATGACAACACTGTGCAGAATCATTTTAGGATAATCTATGACAACACTGTCCATAATCATTTTAGGATAATCTATGACAACACTGTCCACAATCATTTTAGGATAATCTATAACAACACTGTCCATAATCATTTTAGGATAATCTATGACAACACCGTCCATAATCATTTTAGGATAATCTATAACAACACTATACATAATCATTTTAGGATAATCTATGACAACACTGTCCATAATCATTTTAGGATAATCTATGACAACACTGTCCACAATCATTTTAGGATAATCAATGACAACACTGTGCATAATCATTTTAGGATAATCTATAACAACACTGTCCATAATCATTTTAGGATAATCTATGACAACACCGTCCATAATCATTTTAGGATAATCTATAACAACACTATACATAATCATTTTAGGATAATCTATGACAACACTGTCCATAATCATTTTAGGATAATCTATGACCACACTGTATGTAATCATTGTAGGATAATCTATGATAACACTGTCCATAATCATTTTAGGATAATCTATAACAACACTGTCCATAATCATTTTAGGATAATCAATGAAAACACTGTCCATAATTATTTTAGGATAATCTATGATAACACTGCCCATAATCATTTTAGGATAATCTATGACATTGCTATTCATAATCACTAAAGGTCTGTCTTTCACAACATCATGAATAATCATTATTGTACTGTTTTTGACAGCACTATGAATAATCAATATAATACCAACATTGACAACACTATGAATAATCATTATATTACTGTCTTTCACAACACTATCCACAACCATTTTAGTACTGTCTTTCACAACAATATGAATAATCATTATAGTACTGTCTTTGACAACACTATAAATAATCATTATTGTACTGTCTTTTGACAACACTATGAATATTCATTATAGTACTATCTATGACAAGATTTTTCATAATCATTAATACGATATATATTTTCATGAAACTTTCTGTCTATCCGAATTCTACTTCCTTTTCAGTTTTAGGTGATTCGAGCGGATAATCTGTGTATTATTTATTGACAATCTGTCTCTTTTATTGCGTCGGCATGGGTGGGTGGTATGGTGAGAAATTTCTGGTTTCTAGGATTTTATAATAAAGTGTGTGTGTGCGTGTGTGTGTGTGTGTTCTTTAGTTGGACAGCAACAGACAAACCAAAGATGGGAAATATCCTTGTCGGTCATGTTTTCTTGATATAATTACTGAGGGCAAATGTTGCTTTTGTCAGTTTCCCGCGTGAATTTAGTTAGAAATATTAGTCTGTGACTTTTTGTTGGGAGAAATGTTAACGAGAAAATGCCCGTTTGGTCTGACTCATACCCTGTAGCAGTTATGGTGGGAAAATCTAAGTTTTCCATTGCTTATTTGTGGAGTAATTCTGGAAGACAAATATGAGTTGGCATTGTTATGACAGAGTAATTACGAGGGAAAATATAAATTTGCATTCTTATGACCTAGTAATTACGGGGGGAGGGGGAAATATCCATTTGTATCGCAGAGGAAACGTTTTCTATTTTTATTTTTTCTTGGCCTGATTTCCAAACGGAATACACACATTTATAAAAATGTCTCTTCGCTCATCATATCACGGGCTAAATATAAAAATCTGAAGAAATCACGGACAGAAATTTCGCTTGACCCTGGTCAATATCGAGATAACAAATGAACGCCAGAACATGAAACCAAACTGCTAGATGAGGTGGGTCTTTTTTATACTAACCAATCCCCAAAACAAGAAACGAAGAACAATTGCCTGAAATTTATGTGCAGAATAGTTACACCTCAGTATAGGCTACGAACGTACTAAAATTTAAAAGTTATCATAACCCTATGAATATACACAATCAGAAAGGGTCAGGGGAGAATATGGAGGGGGGGGGGGGGCAACCATGCAGTGGTCATCTATTACGCTTTACGGGTGTAGACCAAAGCTTGTTTAGAGATGAAATCGGGGAGAGGGGGTGCGGAGCACCCATGCCATTAAAATAGCTATAAAAACCAAATTTGTATCTGGAATATGAGATAACTAACTCAAGCAGTTATAGACAAACATATTTGTTAAATATCGTCTAATAAATTATACATAACATAAAACATGGAATAATAAACTTCAAAAAGACTTATAAGAAACAGAGCATAATCAAAGTTGGATATATATAAATATATATATATATATATATATATATATATATATATATATATATATATATATATATATATATATATATATATATATATATATAGCCATACACTGCCGTTGAGAGGGGGAAGTTTCTTTTGTGGAGTCTAAGAAAGAAAAAGAGGAAGAAAGAGTTAGATAAATAGAAGGTAATCAAGTTTAACGTGTTCAGTCTCATATTTTAAGATTTCCTTATTTACTACTAAGACAAAATATATAAATCAAGAAACAGGAGCTTTATAAAAATCAGACCTTGCAATGGTGTGATAAAAATGAACAAGGTATAGAAAATATGTATGGATTTGTTCTTACCTTCACGGGTGCAGACAAACTATCAATTTTCGCTCGAACCACTTTGTTTTTCAAAAGTTCCTCCATTTTTATTCCGTAGTAATTTTCTATATATTTGCCGATTCACGTATGGAATCAAAGTAAAAGACTGGCCTACAACAAGTTATCAAATACAATGTCTCTGCTGCTGCTCGAAATTAACGTTCTTAAAGAATCTGAAGTTCATTCCAGACATAAAATTTGACTGCAAAAGAATCCATGCTGTGGGACATGTGAAATATGGTTCTAAAAGTCAACAACTGTTTCTGTTATGTTTGCCTTGGCTCAGGCAAGCGGAAATTTTTATTGGGAGACTGGAACAACTGGGTTGACAGATCCAAGAGAAACATATCGATCGAAACAGGTACTGTCTGAAAAGGTTTTAACTAAATATGATCGATAGCAAAAACGCCTGCTCAAGTCTTAGCTGTGTATTCCAATGAGCATGCGCATGAATTTGGGACATTGATGAAAAATGTTGACAATGGATAGCAGGTAACCTGGTTCTTAGGCCGAGAAATAGAGAGCTGACTGATGGTCATGCTGAAATATTTATATAAGGTGAATCCAGCAGGAGATCTACAGTAATTAGAAAATAAATTGATCTTTGCTGGTATTCCTGTTTAAACAAGTCCACTGTGAACCGTGCATGAGTCACTATTCATAATTGTCACAATCTATAGACATACATTTCATCCAATGTGCAAAATAATCCCCAGTCGGTCTGAGTCATTTGTTTTCACATCGGACAAAGGGCACAAAGAAGTTACTAGTCCACCCATCCCACACCATGGATAAATTATGTAGTGTGTTGCAACTGCTTTCAAATGATGGTTAATTTGAATTCCAAAAACAATAATTTATTTGTATTCTTTAAGGTAAAGCTAAATATCAACGTGCGGCTTCTATGCTTTAAAAAGAGACCATCTTTCATTATGTTATTCTACAGCTTTTGGTGGAACCTCCACAACCCAATTAAACCGATAATGATTTCACAGGTTGTAGCAAATCATTTTGCAACATTAGGGCACGGAAAACCACCGACTAGAACAAAACATACAAACAAACTTATTTTGAGCCTATAAAAGTATCATAGCGTAGAAACAACATTCAGTCATATAGAATCCTATGATTAGTTTCTTCAAACCGCATTCATTGATATAGTCATCCAGACAATCTGATTTTTCTTACAGTCAACCGGTTTTTCTTTTCGCACGTACTGAATTAAACGGATTTCCAACGCCAACGATGTTCGTGGCCGTTTAATTTCGAGGATTTGTACCTTTAAATTTCTCAGAACTGTGAATTTCAGCCGTCAGATTTGCCCCGGTATAAAATATAACAGTACGCGATCAGAAAAGATGAAAGGTATAATGAAAAGTACTGGTCTGAAAGGAAAACGTTTAACTGTATTTTAGTTGTTTAATTTTAATTCACTTGAATCAGAATGTTTGGCAAAATTCTTAATTAGCCGCCCGTGTATTATTGTTAAACGTACATGATCAGGTACGTGCGTTATTCCGGTATTTGAGGACAGCTGAAGTTACTAACTCACACTTGTTATACCAGGACGGAAGTCATTCATATGACAACAGTAATGAAATTATCTCAACATTTAAACAAGTTTTGATATTTTATTGTAAGAACAAAATCGGACCACATTAACATGCAAGCAAAAATCCTCGACGATGGCGAAGATATTTTAGCAAATATCTCGATTAAATGTTAATCAATTTAATAAACATGAACGAAGACCTATATAACTCATTCAAATACACATCGTGAGTTGACAGGGGAAAAAAATCAAAGTTCCGACAAAGGTCGATAAAAGCGAATACAGAGTCTTGTAATTCGCTTGTTTGCTAATCCAAACTACATGGTCGTTAGATTAAAAGACGCAGCGTCTAATTATTACACGGATGTGACGGCACACTATTGATGAATATGGGTGAGTCCAAGATTTGATTCGACAGGGGACTGAAGTCGCTTACAACATATAAATAGGAAATGACACGAACAGTAGTTTGTTTGGGGTTTGTTTTTTTTTTTGTGTGTTTTGGGGGGTGGGGGTGCACTCTGTAATAGATTAATTTTTTTTGTTTGATTGGGACTTTTTAACATAGCTTTTATAAAAAAAAAACTGTCATATTGCTACGATGTCTGCAGTGAGGCAGTTTATAGTGATGTCTAGCACTGTTGCATCATGCCGCAGACATGTAGCATCATGTTTCACCCAGTCACATTGTCCTGACACCAGGCCAACCAGTCCTATCACTAACCTCTTAATGCTGAGCGTCAAGCGAGGCAGCTGTTAGTACCATTTTTGTAAGTCTTTAGTATGACTCGGCCAGGGATCAAACCCACGATCTCCCGCTTCCGCGGCGGACTCTCTAACCACTAGGCGGTTGTGTTTTAATAGATTAACTGACTCCTTCAATGCATCGGTGTAGCATAGAAAAATACCACCTGAGGGTTAAAATAAATATAGAAGAAATAAACTTTACGTATGATTCGATATTGCAATAGGAAAAGTCTAGCCTTATAATCAGAATGTTGCTGTCAGATACAGTATATTCGATTTTTAAAAAATCAGTGTGAACTAAACATACCGGTTTTAAAAAAAACAATATCGGACATCAAATGATAGTTGAGGCCGCTGATTTAATGGAAATTTATAACGACCTAATTTTGTACAAAACTACAGCATTACACAATGGTAACAACTGTGAACAGGTCAAAAATAAAATTCCACTCGATAATTATACGACTAAACGAGACTGTAAACAACATGACAGATTATTGATTCTACATTGAACTAGGATTGATACTCCTTTGATAAATAATAATGAGTGGATACATTTTAATATAAAACAAATTAAAAACAACAATTGCAATAACTCGTTATCGATTCAAAACTAGACTACGTAATCTCCATAGGTGGATCATAAAAATGCGCTGTGAGCTTGACACTAACTTCAACCGCTGCACGTTTTAGAATGTAATTGTGTTGCACTTTAATATTTATCCTGAATTATTGTGAAATAATGCCTACGTGATAATGGAAATGAGATTGTGTAAACAACGATTGCAATATAAGCTCATGTCATGTATTCTACATCAGTGTTCTACACCTGAAAACACTAGCATATATATATATATATATATATATATATATATATATATATATATATATATATATATATATATATATATATATATATATATATATATATATATATACAGGAACGTGATCAACCTGACAAGCTTATTCACGTACAACTTAGACTTGCTGCAAGGAAAAACTGTTCTCATTTACGTTGTACAAACTATCCTGGTTTGTGGTCAGTCCATGTCTCGTTAATTTCGAAAAATACATGTATGCATAACCCATGTGTATAATCAGATTTGTGTTTACCCGCATCAGACTAAATCGTCTGACAGAAGCATTTATTTTTCTCCCTATTGCGCAACACGTCTTGACACAATGCGAAAAAGAGCAATAAGCGAGCCATTCGATCTTCACGTTGGTTGCTCTCACTCTGTCGATTCATCATTTATTGCCTCTCTTGTTAAACATTTAACACCGAACTTCAGTGTCTTTTTATTAAAGAAATTATATTTTTTCTTTCTTTTAGTGATGACTGGTCGTCAAAATCAGCGGTGGTTTCATTAGTTGAGTTTTAGAAAGTGCTCAGCTGTGAATCAATTGCAGCTTTAACAAGACAGGGGCGGAATTAAGAGTTAAACATGTTCCTTCATTCCACTGTTACAAGAGGGTTTCATCAAGTGACAAAAGACCTTTCTGGTCTGAAGTTCCTTAAGACTTTGTCTTGAAAACACGAGTTTTTCTCAGAGCAATATTTTGTCTACAGCCATTACATACATTCATTTTACAGTATGAACGATGTATCCGCCTGTTGAGTCCTTTGGATAGCAAGATGTATTGAGAAAACACGCTTATTTTAAGGCTACCTGTCCATAAAGAACACTTTAGACATCCAAAATGAAAATTTAGATATTGTCCATCCTTTTTTGTTAAATATTCTAATGTGGGTAGGCGATGACATCCCCACCCTCATTCCCCCTCCAACTTTTATTACGAACCTTATGACCTGGTGAATGTCAGTTTGAGACTTCCTTGCATAAATTCACCAAATGTTGTCTCTTAACCAGTTAATCTTGACTAAAACTAAAATAATGTTCTACTGATTTCTGAAAATAGCATATATACATGTATAACTTCTTGGCGTTTCTAGGAGACTGTCGTATAAAGGACACCTTTCCTTAAACAGTTATCATTTACTGAAAATATTCTGATCTGCATAGGTTTAGGCGAAGTACACTGGATTAGAGATATTTTGTGAGTCTAAAGGCGAAAGGTCACAGGAGTCAAAATCATAATTTTAGTTTCCACATGATAAATTAATTATGAATTTCCCGCGTCCAGTTCTCTTTAAACTTTACACATAAAGCATACTTAGATAGAAGAAACCCTTAAATGGAACAGAAGATCAGAGGTCAAGTTTCCTGCAGATGATTGACAGGAAGTTGCTTAGGAATAGTGCACCCCGGAAAAAAAACAATATAAAATACTTCAAGGATCAGAGTCACTGTCGGGTGATATAGTTTCCTGCATTCACTTCTTATCAACATTCTTAGGTAGAACTAAACTTGTGAACAGGGGTCTTCGTTAGAACTATTTGGTCCGAGAGTCGAGGGTCAAGAATGATGGAGTTGTAAAAGTGAGTTTGCTTTAGAAAATATATTTTAAGATTATTTTAACTTTTCATTAAACATATTATGTAGTCTGCACTTACGGAAAGGCGGGATCTTTCTTAATTTGATGAGAAAATATTCAAAACTTAAATTCACTGACATTATGATTTAGTGTCTGAATTATTATTCAAATTGTCTACATGCATTTGCCATAAAGCGCTTGCAAGACGCCTGGGTGGAAGCAGCTCTCTGCTTATTAAGGTGTAATAATCAAATAGTTGAATATCGAATTCACTGACATTTTGTTTCATTAGATTTATAATGATTTGTCTTAAATGAAATGGTTCCATTTTAGCATAGTAAGTACTCATTGTGGAGCTCAATACATACAACTTTGTCACTTCAAGGTAAAATATTTCGAGTATCGTGATAAGGTAATGGAAAACCTGCAGATTACATCTAGACCAGTAAAGTATCAGTCTCAAACAGGAACGCTTATTAATTTAGCATATTGGCTAGTAGACTGACACATTGTGAATTGATAAAATCATCTACTGATTTGGGGGGAAATAAATGAGAAATTGTAACACTAAAGGATTTGCCATTAAAACCTGTACAGAAATATCTCTTATCAAGTAAAGCATCGTAGTCGCATATTTTTGTTTATTCATGCTCATGAAAAAATGAGGAAATCTCATGACAAGCCGCCACCAGACTTAGTAAATTACAGTGATTTTTTTGTAATACTCACTTCCGTTTAGGCATTATAGGATTGCGGACTATATGCAAGGTCTTCTTACCTTCGAAATATAGACGATCCAAACTTCAATAGTTGTAGTGTTTTTCATTTTTCAAATACTATCAGTTCTAGTTAGGCATTCTGGTATGCGGAGTGCATGCAAGATTTACTGACCATTGAAGTTGAAGAGCTTCACAACGCACAAAAACTATGGACTTCAGATACTAAAGACTTGTCACAATGGAAGTTCTCCAACAAACAGTAAAATATTTACGTTTTTGCAAAACACGTTAGCACAATTTTACGAAGTTTACTTAATTAAAATTACCATCAAGATATTATGACTTCAGCAAGTCATCAGAACAAAATTAGTATTGGAACCAATATTTTGGAACTTTTTTGTCAGACTGTTAACAATCATATGTGTCTGCCAAGCGGCAAGGTCTTGAGGTAAAAGCCGAAGCTGTATAGTAAATCGCCAGATAATAGAGGACTTTACTTAGCAGCGTCGGTGCAGAGTGACAGACGAGCTTCACAATGTACGCAAACCATGTACCTATGTAACTGAAGATTTGACGACAGAAGTGCTCCAGTGAGCTTGGGATATTTTCGTTTTGCAAATATTGCCCATATTAAAATAAAATTCGCCAGTTTAACTTAGTTCAAATCACAATACAGACATATATTAGATTGATCCTTGCAAGCCAATACATCACTGATAGGCGGTCAAGTTTTGAAACTAGTTTGTTAGCCTCTTAACATGCATATGTGTCGACTGAGCTGATCAGTGTATGAATAACGGACAGTTCCGATTTTAAACGATAAGCTCCGTCCACTTTTTAGCAACTGTTGCTGTGGCTTACAAGCTGTGAAAATGGCGGGTTCAGCATCCGCAACAGATTCATTAGAAAATAGTTTCAACATGTTTCTGAAACATTCCTACCGGATTGTAAAATTCTTTTAGATCGTTCGTGCATTAAAGAAAAGTTTAAATTACTACTCACAATTAAATATTTATGAAATTTGTATTTTCGATGGCGAAATTCAAGTCATGATTTGCAACATGTTGCTGCTAATCTATGAGGAAGAAAGATCATCCTGATAAACTAGAAGATAACATGTTGATAGAATATGACAAAATAACAAAATCTTTCTGTTCCTGCAAAGTTATGAATCCTATTAACTATTAGCTTTTCTAGTATGGCTTCAGTACGTTTTTTTTAAATTAAAAAAAAAAACCAGTAATAATAAAGCCTTCCTTATGTACCCGTTATATTTATATCGTGATGTATAATTGGCATGTAAGATTAAAACAAAAATATTTGTATATATTTACAATCAATAAATTCATTATGTTTAGTTAAAAACAGATATTAAAGTAAAATAATGAAACAAAAAAATTATATTAAGATGCCATAGTCATTGAAGGAAATGATGTACGTTCTTTACACCGCGATAACATGTCTCTTCGGTTGCACGGATGAAATATTTCATTAAGGGTAACATAGATAAACCAATAAATTTAAATTGTGTCAGATCCATGTCATTTATCATAGTGTCTTTTTTTCTTAAAAGAAGAAGATAATGGCGCATCGAATTAAATAACATTATGCACGTTGACGGGCTATATTTGCATCCGCTTTGACCTTTGTTCGCTAATTCATGTGACTCGTTTTAATTTCCAATTTTGAAAGCATTTTGCAGGTGTTAAGAAATCAGTATATATATATATATATATATATATATATATATATATATATATATATATATATATATATATATATATATATATATATATATATATATATATATATATATATATATATATATATATATATATATATCGATGGCAGGAGATTGCTGATTTATAGTCCCAATACCAATATAAACAAAATAAGTATTTTATTGCTGGTTCACCTCTTCATAAATTTAAAATATTATTGAAAACCTTCCATAATAAAAGAAAAACAGCACTAAAAAAGTAAAATTTAAATTTTGAAATAATTGATGTAAAACTCCATGTTTGAAATTATATCTTTGAATAGGATTAGGGACAATCAAGAATTTAAAGTTTAGGGTGGTGTTTTTTTTGTGTGTGTCAACTTGACACAAGTCACAAGACAATGCTCAAGTTTGAAAATTTGGATAAAATCAGCACTAATGAAGCATGATGCAAAATTCCAATATTCCTAAAGCTAATTGTTAAACAAAAAACACACCAAGTTAATAAAAATACAAACATAAATAAACAATTCGTATACACAAAGTTTCTCTATTGCATGTAATATTATAGCTCGAATAAAGTTTTTCATTTTGAACATAATCATACAATTAGCATAAAATTGTATTCAATATTTTCACAAGCACAACAAACACTATCATTATTTAAAAAAAAAACAGCTTTGCGTTTTTATATTTGAACGTTGATTATAATTAATGCATCACTTCCAACGCATACATGTTTTCAATGTTGGTGTTTGGTTTCAGAATTTTTTAAAAATCCCTCTTGAATCCTTTGATACTAATGACAGTCTGCATCTCATGTGTCACAAGTACAACGATAAACCATTTTTCTGAAGAAAAAGAATCAGTGATTTTATGTGTAATATTTTACATTCCTCTTCAATGTAGTACGAGAGTAATCAAGCGTGGTCTAAGTAAATATGGTGGATATCAATGCTTAACTACGCAGTGAAAGCGATGCTTACTTTTGATTGGTCAATATGCCCAGTTTGATTTAAAGGTCTTAGTTATCCATATTCAAAACTGGAGAATAAATCGCCCGATAGCAGAGACACTTCCATAGCGAAGATAGCACACAGTCAGACAGGCACGGATTATAAAGGAGCGGAACGGGTTTATCGCTTGTGACTTGCGACAATGAGAAATCATATGAAGATTTGACATTTTTGTGAGATTGATCAGTTGTCGTGTATACTCGGCACGTTGCCCTGGCGCTTATATTGAGAAATCATATGAAAATAAAAAGTCCTCGAAATGATATTTTTCATGCCGCTTTTTAACATTCATGAAAACTTTTCACCTGTTTTGGGTGGTGAAGTTGATATTTGAACTGTAAATTTGAACACTTTTGAGAAGTAGTTTTTTTTTTGTTGTTGCGGAAGATAACATAGTCAGTTATTTTGAGAATACATTCCAGAATTTAATTTTACGATCTGTTGATATCACGAAGAAGGGCTGATAATCAGCAAAGTGACCTCAAGAGCATGACAGAAATCCACAGATACCCCAAATCTAGAAAATATTGTTTTCTTCTAAAATGCATTAAACTTTGCTGCGTGAAACCCCTTTGTTTGTATTACAAGAGTATGAGTCTATGACATAACACATTCAACCTTACATCAAATCGAACATTTTGTTTGTATTACAAGAGTATGAGTCTATGACATAACACATTCAACCTTACATCAAATCGAACATTTTGTTTGTATTACAAGAGTATGAGTTTATGACATAACACATTCAACCTTACATCAAATCGAACATTTTGTTTGTATTACAAGAGTATGAGTCTATGACATAACACATTCAACCTTACATCAAATCGAACATTTTGTTTGTATTACAAGAGTATGAGTCTATGACATAACACATTCAACCTTACATCAAATCGAACATTTTGTTTGTATTACAAGAGTATGAGTCTATGACATAACACATTCAACCTTACATCAAATCGAACATTTTGTTTGTATTACAAGAGTATGAGTCTATGACATAACACATTCAACCTTACATCAAATCGAACATTTTGTTTGTATTACAAGAGTATGAGTTTATGACATAACACATTCAACCTTACATCAAATCGAACATTTTGTTTGTATTACAAGAGTATGAGTCTATGACATAACACATTCAACCTTACATCAAATCGAACATTTTGTTTGTATTACAAGAGTATGAGTTTATGACATAACACATTCAACCTTACATCAAATCGAACATTTTGTTTGTATTACAAGAGTATGAGTCTATGACATAACACATTCAACCTTACATCAAATCGAACATTTTGTTTGTATTACAAGAGTATGAGTCTATGACATAACACATTCAACCTTACATCAAATCGAACATTTTGTTTGTATTACAAGAGTATGAGTTTATGACATAACACATTCAACCTTACATCAAATCGAACATTTTGTTTGTATTACAAGAGTATGAGTTTATGACATAACACATTCAACCTTACATCAAATCGAACATTTTGTTTGTATTACAAGAGTATGAGTTTATGACATAACACATTCAACCTTACATCAAATCGAACATTTTGTTTGTATTACAAGAGTATGAGTTTATGACATAACACATTCAACCTTACATCAAATCGAACATTTTGTTTGTTTGTTTGATTTAGATTTTTAACGTAGCTTTAAAAAAAATCAAGTCATATCGCTACGATGTCTGCAGTGAGACAGTTTATTGTGACATCTAACACTAGAGCATCATGCCGCAGACATGTAGCATGATTTCTCCCACTCTGTCACATTATCCTGACACTAGGCCGACCAGTCCTAACACTAACCTCTTAATGCTGAGCGCCAAGCGAGGCAGCTGTTCGTACCATTTTGTAAGTCTTTGGTATGACTCGGCCGGGCATCGAACCCACGACCTCCCGTTTCCGCGGCAGACGCTCTAACCATTAGGCCACCGGAGCAGTCCAATCGAACATAATCCAATTAATATTAACGTGCATCAATGGGTGTCTTTTTTATTTACTTTAAGCTAGTGTTTAGGTTTTACAACGTCAATACTGGATGCAGATATTGGAACAAGAAAATATTTTGATATCAGCATGAGTTCAATCATTTTAACTTTTACTAAAATTGTCATATTATTTGACACAAAAGAATGAATAAAATTAATTATTAAAAGCGGAAAACAAAATTCCACAAATTTACAAATGGAAAAAATATCCGTAAAATGGCTGATTTGGCACTAATCTGTAAATGCAATAAAGTGTCCACAGTTTGCAGAAAACGTTGGAAGTTTGGTCACCGTGAATTAAAATCCCCCAATAATTACATGTGCAAGAAAGTAATCAAGACTTGCATTGGGTCGACATACTAGAAATGAATTTTAGTTTATGTCTGATTAACATACATTTTTTTCTAACAGAACTCATTATTTTTCAGGGATAAGAAACCATCTCAGAGGCCGTAACACCAAAGCCTGAAAAATATGCCGTACAAAAGTTTTTTCTGGTGATGCCTGATGCTGATGGTGTTATGAGGAAATGTAATTAAAGATTATATACCACAGTAATCAGAGCCCTGAGGTAAATATTGCACCGCTGTAATATAGTTGCTATAATAGTTGAGCAGATGAAAATTGTGTACAGGGGATTTCATCCAATGAACACAGAGGCAACACTTTTTTTGTATTTGTAATTGATTATAATTGATTGATTTTACAGCGATATCAATGTGTGACAGGATGATCTGTGTTGGGACTAGATTACATCAAAGTCACTAAAAGCAAGTTCGTGAACAAGATGTTTATTTATAATGTAATTGATTTTTTTTAATTAAATCTGACGTCAAACTATTTCACATATCAACAGTGGATTGAACAAATGATGCTGACCGAGTTAAACTGGTGTAATGATAGCAATCTTTCCCTAACTGGAACGAATCAATACACACAAATAAAACTAGCTAACAACAATAATTAATGAACATAACTTATATGCAAAATATGATTGACTTATGATTTATCACCAAAATAATCAATGTTTGGAAATTAACACAAAACTAACAGTATTGTACTTAGTGCCAAATGTAACAAGGTATGAATTTACACAACAATGAATACGTGATGATTATTTACCAAGGGTGAATAAAGTGTGTAAATCGTACAAATTTGGATAATATAATATTGATCCACAATTAAGATGCATATAAATAGCAACACATATGTATCTAGGAAAACAATTTAGAACCCCTTTCTTATGATTGGGCGAGTGGAATTAAGACGTACACTTTGGAAGTAATGTGAATTTAAAGTGACAACTTTGATCGAAATTCTTTAGTCCGAAATTGTCTGACAGAAAAGGTTGGCTCCAAGGAAGCCTAGGAAAATAATAGTGCTTTCCAGGTGTATGTCTTGTGAGAAAGACTTTCCTCCTATCCAAAGTCATATACAACTATTCTGAACCAAAAGGACATCCTATGAGTATGACCTGGTACTTGTGGCTTTGAAAGATTGAAAAATTAAACTTAATCTATCTAGCCACATAATTAGTAAATAAATAATAATATAACACACTCCAAATTATTAACAAATAAATACCACTATAACACACTCCAAATTATTAACAAATAAATACTACTATAACACACTCCAAATTATTAATAAATAAATACCACTATAAAACACTCCAAATCATTAATAACTAAATATTACTATAACACACTCCAAATCATTAATAAATAAATACCACTATAAAACACTCCAAATTATTAATAAATAAATACCACTATATCACATTCCAAATCAATAACAAATAAATACCACTATAACACACTCCAAATCATTAATAAATAAATACCACTATAAAACACTCCAAATCATTAATAAATAAATACCACTGTTATGAAAGTGTGTTTGTTATGTATGTTGTGATTAGCTTTTCATAACCTTCTTCTCATTTCTTGCTATGAGAAGGAATTACTCGTATGTTAAGGAGCGTCAATGGTGTAGATACGGCTACATCTTTGAGAGAGAGAGAGAGAGAGAGAGAGAGAGAGAGAGAGAGAGAGAGAGAGAGAGAGAATTCAGGCTCTCTTAAAAGCGTGCTGCCACGATGATAAGACAGCTACACTGAAATGATATTCGCCAGCTACCAGCTATAGGGGGTTTCACGGTTGCAACGGAGTTACTGATCGTAGCGCCTAAAATTACCTCCCTTAGCTCCAATGCGCATGCCCACAAAAAAACCTCCAGTTCCGGATAGTTTACTGTTCTACACTTGATTAGCAAAACATAAGTTAACAAAGGAAAACCAATGAATCAATTATATATGTCAAACTTATTTTGTTCATACTAGGAGAATAATAATAGACAATAAATCAGATAATTAGATTCAGTGTCCATACTTACATTATATCAGATAATTAAATATTTCCTTTCCATAATTTAAGAATGTCAATTAATTAAATTAAATACACTGTCCATATTTATATTATACCTGATAATATAGATTCACTATCCATATTTTCAGACACATTTGTAGGAACATTTCACCTTGCTCTCCAATTTTAAACATTTCTTGCACCTTTTTGGCTACATAACTTTAAACAAAAATAATCTCAACAATTTGCATTTTTGATATGTTGATATATCCTTCTTTCTCAATTACTTTGGCAAGGCTAATATTTCGTTTATAACACGAGTTAAGAAAGTTATTGCACAAGTTCGATAAGAAAAGTATAATACGAATTCAATCCAGCAGCTGATATGTATTGCTAAATATTTTGAATCAGAAACGTTGTTTTTTTTCTAAATTTAAAAAATGGAACAGTATATTAATGCATTCAGATGAATTTGACAAAGCAATAATTACATTAACTATCGATAAAGGAGTGTAATTAATGCTGATGGAATATTATTTCGTATTTGGGTGTAAAAATTATACAATTTTCAGATTAATGATGTTTTATTTTGTTTCATTTTCGTTTATAATTTTGAACATCAAGTACCGGACGGTACATGCAATAACTTTCAAATCCGCTAGGGTCTTTAACAAGATTTCAGATTGACACCTGCAAATTCATTTAGAACAGCCTTATTAAAATTAGCTTAATTCTGTTTAACTTTCCTTGCATTAAAGATGTAAGTTTTAAAAATACAATTATTTCATAGATTTCGTCCTACTACTTTGGTTCAATATTAATCCACGTGACCGGATGTAAAATTTCAAACAGTATTATTTTAAAAAAAGAGACTGTAAGAAAAAGCCCTACAATTTTGAACATCAAGTACCGGACGGTACATGCAATAACTTTCAAATCCGCTAGGGTCTTTAACAAGATTTCAGATTGACACCTGCAAATTCATTTAGAACAGCCTTATTAAAATTAGCTTAATTCTGTTTAACTTTCCTTGCATTAAAGATGTAAGTTTTAAAAATACAATTATTTCATAGATTTCGTCCTACTACTTTGGTTCAATATTAATCCACGTGACCGGATGTAAAATTTCAAACAGTATTATTTTAAAAAAAGAGACTGTAAGAAAAAGCCCTACAAGTCAATAATATATAAATACTCACAAATATTCATCTTTGTTTTTTTTTTCTATCGGTCACTCGTTCTTTCGTAGTATCAAATTATACTCATTTTTAAACTAAAGTACGTTTATGTAATATACGTATGCAAACACATTCATTCGAGGATATACATACCCAATGCACCAGATGAAATGTGATAGACACACATACAGAAAGGCAGGCAGATAGGTGAGAACAACAAATGTCCTTTACATGCATAGTGGGTTTAGCATAGATATTTCTTCACATTATATACTCTAAAATTTCCATCCGTTCCACGAAAATAAAATTAGAATAATCATCAAGGAGACTCGTACGTGCGCCTGTCTGTTCAAGCACGGACGACATTTGTGCATTTTGAAAGAAACTCAAGTTATTTCATTTAAAATATAATTAACATTAATAGAAATGCAACAGTCTAATCAATAATAAAAGAACTTTAAAAAGTTAGAATTTTTTTATGTCGTTCAACATAAAATTACTGCTATGATTAAAACTGTAAAAAAAATAAAAATAAACATCTTTTCAATATTCTTCAAGCGAGATAAATTGCAAAAACGTTTTACGCAGCGATACACTTTTGCACAATCAAATAACACAAACTAGTACATAATGTATTAATGGAAAGATAATGAAGATCTGAAACGGACAGAAAACATTTATTTAAAAGCTGGCTGCAGCGCAAGTTAATGAAAAAGAAAATAAAGATGTAACAACAATTTATCAAATATTGATAGAATTTCATTTTAAGATAGTAAGATATCGATCTTGTTTGCAAAATGTGAGCGGTTTGTCAAATTTTCTTGATCTACGTCTGCCATCTCTAATTATTGAACTATCCGGAAGTGAGCTGCACCGATACTCCCTCTGGTGAGCTAGTAACCGTGAAACCCCCTATATCTGAAATGATAGCCGCCGCCGCGATGATAAACCAGCTGCACTACATCTGCAATGAGAAGACAAACATCTATTTTCTTTGTCGGTACGGAACTGACCTTTATTTAATTAAACAACACAAATATATTGACTACATTCTAGAAACACATCTATAAACTTTATAATAAAAGTTCATGCAATACATATTATATTTTCCTTTTTCCAGCTTTCCAACTTCATTTATTCGTATAACTTCTACTTTTTAGAATATTATACAAATAGTTAATTTCAATCATTTTCAAGATAGCCAAGATATAAAAATGTAATGACCATAATTAGTGTAACAATTAATTTAAAGAAATGCATTTTACTAATTTTAAAATAGAATATTGATTTAGAATATATTGCTAGATAATATTCTTTCTTACTTAAAGAATACTTTATTTCAATATTAAATCTAAACATGAAGTTGGTAGCAATCTCAACCTTACAATAAAAAGTACATAAATATAATTAAATATAAATTATTTAGAACATTTAAACATTCCGTTACAATATATTATAAATAAAAGTATTAAGTGAACAATGTTGCTAACATAACAATGTTACTATTAAAATCTCAACATTAAAAGTACTTATTTCTAAAGAAGTTACGACATATACAATTATTTTACCTGCAATGAGAAGACAAACATCTATTTTCCTTGTCGGTACGGAACTGACCTGACCCTTAAATGCGTGGTCTATTTATATGCATCCTGTGTCAGGTTAACGTACCGTTGGAAAAAGATGTTCATTCTCATCAGGTAAAAATCAGTTTCTCCTGGTCAAAACCGGCTTAATTTGACGTCATCTGACATAAGGTACAACTCAGATTTGTAGTTCGTTTGGCACTAGTTAGATCCAAATATGATAATTCCTTAAATTTTCTAAACCAGGAACAAGTTAAAATATTAAGCCAGCTGTAATGTCTATCAATCTTTAGATAAGAACCATTTTGTAGAAACGACTGTCCATCATTAGTTAAGAACCATTCTGTATTTACGTCAGTACGGAAGTTTGTTCTACTTTTTTATTAACCGAATTAGACTTTTTGCCAATGCCTGGTTTTACGGAATATATGTTTCACTGATAAGACTTAGAAGCTGACTGACTTTTGCTTTATAACTTTTTTTCACACAACAATGTACATTCGTATAGCTAATGATGTACGTTTCCAACGTTTTGCTATAAATGAATAAAACATTACTTTAATACAATTCAAAGAAAATATCAATCTTATTAATTTTACTAAAAATTCAATCCTAACAATACCCTCTGATTTATTTGAGCCGAGTCCTCGAGGCTCGAAAAGAAAAATCAATTTCATTCATCAAAACAAGATAAAAGGTGAAAGATCAAAAATACAATGATAAAACATTGCCAGACATTTTCGCAAAGTTTAAAGATACAATGTAAACACTGCAAAATATATTGCAAAATACCAGGTAAAGTACAAAAAATACAATGAGAAAGTACATTGCAAAATACTCAGTCAAATTCAAAAAGTACAGTACAATGCAAAAGATTTGATAAAATTCCCAAAAAAACACAATGGGAAGTGTATTGCACAATACTCAGTCAAATTCAAAAAAAAAATTACAATAAAGAGTATAATGCAAAATTCGTGATAAAATTACCCAAAACAATGGAAGAAACTTAGCAACATTGAATACCTTCATAAAATACAGTAACGTAACGTGGTACGACATTAGATAAAAAATTAAAAGTTTACGTAACTTAAACAGCTTTACAATATAAAATTCTACAAAACCTACATATAAACTAGTCTTGTCAGACGATTGTAACACAAAATAGTAGCAGGCAGTTTTTGGTATCTTTTTTTTTTCTTTTTCTATTTTATTTTACTCTTTTTTTATACTTTTTTCTTTCTTTTTTCTTCTTTTGTCTCTTCTTCTCTTTTATATTTATTTGCATAACATCAGCAGAACATATGTATGGGTGACTACGTTATTAGATTGGTTCAGCCAAGTATAATGAAAGAATTCTTGTTCGTATGAATAATCCTAGTAAGCCGATATTGAGATGATCTTCCTAGTTCAACAAAGAATTAACAGTAGCTTTGATGTAAGAATGGATGCAATGAAGATGGCGTAAAAATTTAGTATTAATCAAGAGTTAGGAAACTGACAATTTAATGTTGTTCTAGCCTTAATAACCATGACGTATGTTCACTTACAATCAAACTTTGACCTGTGCGTGTATGAAATACGTATCGCCTTTGAATTAACCTAAGAACAATGAACATATCATTTAAGCGTTTGGTACGGTATGGTCTAGTACATCTTTGAAATGTACGTGTATTATCTGTGACGTGTGAAAGAGAATGTATTGACTTTATCGTTTTGAACAAATTTGACTCAGAAGCTGGCCGTATATAGACCAATAGCTGCTCATATCGTGAGAGCTATGCATTACGTTAACTCGGATTCGAGTAATCGCTAGGACACTTTGACTATTTTATATCATTTCAACATACATTTAAGTCAACATCAATTGATGTTGCAAAACCAGTGAAGGAAAATCACCTCTTCTACTGGCTGATAGGTAGGCATTATAGCCGTTCCTATAGTACGTACCATAAGGTACAGACATTCATACAATGGTATGATAATTGTGAGAGAAAACCCTCTAAAACATTGTCGAACCATTTGGCTGACAAACAGAAAACATCTGAAGTCAATAAGTTCGAGACGGCTAAGCGGAATTTACAATTCTCCCTCATATAGGTAAATACGGTAATACTATGTTGAATGTGCTGTTAGCGTATCATGTATACGATAGCTTCAGATTTCAGTACGAACAGGGTTTTTGATAGCGTAGGCAAAGGATACAAGAAACGTCAGGTGTTTCATTCAAGCTCTAGGCAGAACTTTATAACTGTGAGGAATTTTACTTGAGTAGATATAAGCAATAATTATGTTACTACATAAGAAATACAGCAAAAATTAGATCAGTTGTTTAGGAATATCAATTAACGCATTAACCATATAATATTTGTATTATAAGAAACAAAATAAGATTAAGCAAAAACATACCTGTGTGTGAATTACAACAGTCCAGAAATATTATTCCTATGAATGAATGGTATATTAAGGAATAGTAAACAATGCACGTATTGTCTGTAATAATGAAAGAGTTCAAATTGTAAAAAGTTCAAGTCGCTGTCAATGCGGCTGTCCTTGAGTCTGGGTCCGGCGGAGATGTTGCTGTTAGGTCAATGGAAATCCCGGTCTATGGTATAGGTGTATCTCAGTCTGGGTTGCTGGTAGCTTGATTTCAGCGCTGGACTAGGGATATATACATTCGACATGTGGGATGTTTCAAACGATACTGTGGGCAATATGCATTGTATGCTGGTAAAGGTCTTAGTTGTACTTGTTGTTATTCCCATGTGATGATATTGGCGCTGATGTCTTAGAACTGACCCTTCGTGTGGGCAAAAAAATTACGAAAATCACAGAAGAGTTGTTCTGTCATTCCTGAGTTCACGTAGTGTAGCTGACGGCGTGATGTCTCATGATAGCAAAGATGTTGGTGCGAGTCTCTCTCGTGGATTATAGTTATACGTGTGAGACCTGTATTCATGATGTTGTCTTCTCCAACTTGTATGAGAACTTTTGTTGGAATGTCAACTCAGGAAGATAGGAAGAAGAGAAAAATGATGAGTTCCTAGATAAAGGATGTCACATGATGATGGAATGTTTAGGGAATCAGATATGGAATCGTATGAGACTAGAACACACTCCAAATCATTAATAAATAAATACCACTATAAAACACTCCAAATTATTAATAAATAAATACCACTATAACACACTCCAAATCATTAATAAATAAATACCACTATAACACACTCCAAATCATTAATAAATAATTACCACTATAAAACACTCCAAATTATTAATAAATAAATACCACTATAACACACTCCAAATCATTCATACAAAAATACTACAATAACACAACCCAAACCATTAATAAATAAATAATAATATAACACACTCCAAATCATTAATACATAAATACCACTATAACACACTCCAAATTATTAATACATAAATACCACTATAACACACTCCAAATTATTAACAAATAAATACTACTATAACACACTTCAAATCATTAATAAATAAATACTACATCACACTCCAAATCATTAATGAATAAACACTACTATAACACACTCCAAATTATTAATAAATAAATACTACTATTACACACTCCAACTTATTAATAAATAAATACTATTATAACACACTCCAAATTATTAGCAAATAAATACCACTATAACACACTCCAAATCATTAATAAATAAATACCACTATAACACACTCCAAATCATTCATACAAAAATACCACTATAACACACTCCAAATCATTAATAAATAAATACCACTATAACGCACTCTAAATGATTAATAAATAAATACTACAATTATACACTCCAAACTATTATTACATAAATACCACTATCACGCTCCAAATCATTAATAAATAAATACATCTATAACACAAGCCAAATTATTAACACATAGATACCAATATATCACACTCTAAATCATTAATAAATAAACACTACTATAACACACTCCAAAATCATTAATAAAAATTACCAATATAATAAATTTCAAATCAATAATAAAAAATACTACTATAACATACTCTATCTAAATCATTAATAAATATCACTATAACACACTCCAAATTATTAATTAAAAAAATAATACTATAGCATGCTTAAAATCATTGTTGAACGAATACTTCTATAACACACTCCAAATCAAATTGAAAGGTATTATTATTATTAATATACTCAAAATCATTAACAGGTGAAGCTAAAGATACTGGTGATTAACATGCATTCATTATGTATCTATGTTCAACAAATAATTTATAACGACATCATAAGAAAATATTCAATCACAAGCTATTAACAAAAATAAAAACTTATAAACTTATTTGATGGCAGATTTGCAACTAAGAAGGAACTTACTAATGCGCGACCGTGCGTGTGTGTGTGTGTGTGTGTGAGAGAGAGAGAGAGAGAGAGAGAGAGAGAGAGAGAGAGAGAGAGAGAGAGAGAGATTTGCAATTTTTTAACGTAGCTTTAACAGTTTGTCAGTCATATCGCTACAATGTCTGCATTGTGGCAGTTTATAGTGATGTCTAGCACTGGGAGCATCATACTGCAGACATGTAGCATGATGTCCCACCCAGTCACATTATCCACACAACCAGGGTAACCAGTCCTAACACTAACCTCTTAATGCTGAGCGTCAAGCGAGGCAGCTGTTAGTGCCATATTTATAAGTCTGGCCGGTGATCGAAACCACGACCTAACGCATCCGAGGCAGACGATCTAACCACTTAGGCCACCGGATCTTATTCATGTGACGGATGAACTTTGAGGTATACCTATCTTAGAAATGTGAACATTAAAATGTAAATTATATTATTTCCGAACTTGTACACAAAAGTGTTTTTAAACGCTGAGTGGTATTCATGCGAAAACTTTTCAAAATGAAAGAAAGAAATCTGCCATGATATTGTATATATAGCATTGATTCGGATTGTTTTATAACGTACCTAGGCAAGTAAACCGATATGTTTTGAACAGATACAATTCACTTTGGTTTGGATTGTTTTATAACGTACAATACAATTATAATGGTTGAATAATACATAACAATTCAATCGACGAGTTTGATAAGCACCACAACAATCTTAGTATTGTAGTTTCAGTTTCAGAAATGATAACTATAAGGTCATTTCCTTCTTTTCATCTGCCTCATTGTTTCAAGTATTTCTTCCTGCGTGTCTAAAAGTATACTCTACGTCGCTTCTTTATGTTTGCCATGAACCATGAGATAAAATCTAACATTCTCACGTAGGCAGTATAGTGGGGCACCATTGCGACAATTGGAAAATACATTACAACTCCCACCACCAGGGCAACTCTAGCGACAAGGTCTTAAAAATCACACTGCGCAACTCTAGCGACAAAGAGAATTGAACATGGGGAATAGCCGGACTGTATAGCGACTCGAGAAAGTGGAATTGAATAGGAATGGAACAGATGAAGCGACGTCCGTCAGGGTACGGGAGACTGACAACAATGTTGCAAGAAACACACACACACACACACACACACACACACACACACACACACACACACACACACACACACACACACACATATATATATATATATATATATATATATATATATATATATATATATATATATATATATATATATATATATATATATATATATATATATATATATATATATATATATATATATATATATATATATATGCTAAATAAAATAAGGATCGAAAGCAAATCTTTTTCAGGCATATAAGTGGCCCTGAAAACTGAAAAGTGTTTTGGGTTTCTGCTCTAATTTCTTCCTTACTTTTCTCACACACATGTTGACTTCTTGTTTTATTTCTTCTCCTCTTTCTCCTTCTCCTCTTCTTCTTTTTCCTCTTCTCATTCTCATTCTCCTCTTCTTTTTCTATTTGTTTTCGTTCCAGACTCTCACCCTTTTTTTTTTCATCCTCATCCTTCTTCTGCTGCGTTCCTGTTTCCAGCATCTATCTTAATATTTGCGTTGATTTTTTTCTCTTCATGTTGTTGATTTCTATTTTTATGCGATGTGGGTTGTAATTATAGTGGCCTTCGTTCAGCTTTACCATCATCTCCTTCATCATGCCTATACCATCCAATACTTCCTGCAGCTTCTTCATTTTGTCCATTACATTACGTGCCATTTTTGTGGTTATCCCGTAGAATGGCGCGAATGAAGGACGCTTGACATAGTATGTGTCAATCACGGGGGTGAAGGAAAATATTCCTAACACTCACTTCACATATTATCTACTATCCATACAGAAGGAAAGGTAAAAACTATTATATACTTTCAAAAGCCAATCCACACACGGGAAGGAGGAAAAAAAAAACACAAAATACTATCAAAAACCTACTATCCACACAGGGAAGCAGAAAAAGACCGCAATATCGACTATACACAAAACGGACACGCACGCATACACCCCAAAATCTAATATCCACACAAACGTACGTGTACGCATACAAACCCACACTCTACTATCTACACAACCGTACGCGAAAGCGTACAACACCCATAATCTACTATTCACACAATGCACGCATACAAACCCCCAAATCTACTATACATATAAACACACGTTAGGAAAGAAGTGAGCATTTATAATCACACTACTCCACACTCACACCAATTGGTAAATTGAATAGACTCTTTCCTAGAGATCTGGTTAGCCCTAAGAAGGGCAGTATTTTAGAACTTCAGATGGTTACACCTCCCAGGCCGGTCCACACACACAGCGTCTGCTCCAATCATGCTCCCAGTTCACATTTGTTCTTCGGAGCGCAGAAAAGGATGATTTGCCTCATCATCTCAGGCTTCACTTTGAGAGATAGAGAAGACTTCCCTCTGTTTATATTGTAGTCGGGGATGTTGATGATTCCTTATCTCTGGATGTAACTAACATGGTTGTGGTCATGCTGGAACACAGAGGTCTTAGCATGAGATGAGACAGGGTCCCTCTTTTCTTTTCCACTTTTCCTTTCTTCTTTTTTCTTCGTCCTCGTCTTCAAGTTTTACACTTTCCTGGAATGCCTCCATGGCAAGTTCACCCAGAAGGCGCCTGGCATACTCCAGGTCCATTTAAAGTACCAGTAACTTGCATATTCGGCTGCTCATTCTTCTTACGTTACGAGTGAACGCTGGGTCGCCAGACTAAACAAACGAACTTTACATTTAAAGAGCACTCGACTACTTGAGTCATTTAATGCCAGCATAGCTAACTGTTTAATTACTCCTAAGGGAAGGAATGGTGCCACATCCCCCAGTCATTTATGTGTTTATAGAACACTTTAATTAGGCCGTCATATCGGAGTCGCTACTGAGCAACTATCGAAGTGAATGAAGAGCAGTGGTGAGTGGGAATTGACCCAGCACGCACTCATCCTTTGATCCAAGGCGATATCACTGCTGTATATGGCGTGCATTGCACGAGTGGTTTGTGGAGGCTGGGAGACAGGTGGCTCGTTCAGGACTGCGTCTAGGTCGGTCAGTCGTGCTTCCATACTCCAGGGTATCGGGTCTAAAACGTTTTGCAATCAAATTGGTAGACTCGGTGCTGTTAAGAATCTATAGAGAATACAGCCCCGTGTGAATGCTTAGATCTTAGTGTTTTGCGGTTATTGACCCGCTGCCCTGATGGTTCTAGGTTAGAGACCACCTTATATTTCTTACATTTTGGTTAATTAGTTTCTAATTATGTTGTTGGTTGCAGCAGTGTGCCGCTGTGTCTGATGGTCTTGGGTTTAATGACCACCTTATATTCATTACTTTTGTGTCAGTGTTCTTAATCCTTAGTTTTTAATGTGGGCCTGATAGTCTTGGGTGTTTTGACTACCTTATAGTGGTTAAGTTGGTGACTTATTTATCTAAAGGTGTATCTTATTTACAGCCATGTACTGCGGGGCCTGATAGTCTTTGGACGTTTAGACTACCTTTTATTGTCTAATTTGGGACCGTATGGGTGGAATAAAAATGTTGTAATGGTCTGGGCTCAAACCATCTAAATATACTTGATTTTGGAGTCCTAACTTTCGAATTCGTAAATTGGTGATTTTTTAAGTGCTCTCAGTGAGGCTGTATTGAGAGAAAAGTTAGAGAAAGTTAAAGGTGCGAGCGTTTGGTTCCTATACATATTCTATGGATTTTCTGTTGTTAAACCTAGTTATTTTATTTGTTTTATGTTCTTACCATTGATGTTATTCATCTCTAGTTATTTTCAATATCTACTTCTTATCCTTATTTGATGTTTGTATTTTTTATATAGCCCTATTTATTTTTTTCCTTCAGCTAGTTAGTTGGTTTGACTATTCCTGGAGTGATTTAATTACTCAAAATATTTTGAGTAATCATTTTTGGCTCCCTAGTTTGTTTCTAGGGTTACTTGCGTCTTTAATTTTTGATTTGGTTGCTCAGTGTATAAGTCTTGGTGATCTCGGAACCACCGTAGTGTATGTGGGTTTTTTTACGGCTGAGATACCTGCTCGTTCCTGTTGATGCTTCCATCCCTTAAAAGGCTTTCAATTTGGATGCTTACTTGATACTTATAAGAACCGATGCATTCCTCTGGTTTTGATCAAAGAATTGTCTACATTGTGGTTCACATAGTGCAAAATATATACTGGTCCTCTCTGTAGCGATTTTATATTACATGCCACCATATAGATCCTTCTTTTTGAACGATTCCGCTAGACGAATTTTATCACAACCACTGCTGTGAGTTGAATAATCCCCAGGTATAAAATCTCAAAGGGTTCATGTCAAAATCCTTCGAGGACGATTTGGTAGGGTCCATATATGGTCGTAATATACGATCTCCACATTTGTTTTGTTAAACCTACCATAAACATAGCCTCTTATTAGTCGAAATTGATGAATTTTCTATTCACTTTTCTTACTGTTGAGACAGATTCCTAACTAGAAACATTAAATAAGAGGTTGAAATAAATTTCTCTGAGTAGGATTCAAAGTTGTCCAAAATGTAGATAGAATTTGCCCCATCTCAGTGTCGGCTTTACATCAAAGGGACCCATAAAGACCTTCCTATTTTAACCATTCTACTCCAATAATGTTGTCAACCCTTCTGTTCGAAATTGAACAAATCTTATAAATACAAAGTCCCACAGAAGACCCATACCATAATACTCCGTGGAGGATTTGCTATGTCCAATATGTAGACGGTAGATGTGATTCCCTGGTCCATCCAATAGTTCGTCTAAAATTATCTTATTGTTGGAGTAGATTCCTAACTATAAACTTTCAATAAGGGGGAAGAAATCAAATTTGTCTAAGTACGGGTTCACGTAATGCCGATCGTTGATAGAATCGGTCTTCTCTTTTCCAGGTTTATATAACCAGTACCCACATTAAGTCTCATATTCCTCCCATTCCGTTTAACGAATTTCGTCAACATTTGTTCTGTGATTTATTGTTGTTGTTGTTTTAGGGTTTAACGCCATTTTTCAGCACACGATTGGCTATATATGGCGGATGGTGGAGGAAGAACCCGCGAAAAATCCCGGAAATAACCACCGACCCACTAGAAGCTACTGGCAAACTTTCTCATATACCCACATTGGCCGAATCTGAGACTCGAACCCACGCAGACTGAGGTGAGATGGCAGTGATCACGGAGAGCGCTTTAGACCACTTGGCCACTCGGGGCCCCGTTCTGGGGTTTAAGCAAGTCCATAGATGCAAAATCTCAAAGTAAAGACCACTTCAAAACGGTTTGTGGAGGTTATTTTATGGTTGATAATGGAAATGCTATATAAGCACCTTACCTATGGTAGAGATACCAAGCTAGAAACTGCCGAAGAAAGGTTCAAAAACATAATACGTTAAGAAAGGATTCATGTAGTCGATGGTATTGATATAATTTATCTTCTACGTATGGGCTTTTTATATTCAATGTTCATAAAGACACGCATATTGCTCAGATTCGGTTCAACTAATTATTAATTCTCATCTATCTCTAGCTATGAATGTTACGAGAAATTCATTTTGCACTTTTGTATAGTAACTGGTTTCTTAAACCTTATTGTTTCGCTAATAATAAGGAGAATATAATAACCAGTCAGTTAAGTGTACTGCTGTCGTTATCATTTGAATCTTATGAAAATATTGTGAAACATAGGTCAGTCTAAACAATGCAAACAATGTCGTCTGCCAAATTCTCAGTTACTTGTGCGCTTATTTCGTATCAGTATGTTCTGTTCAAATTGTTACATTCTGAGTGACTTATTTGCGTATTTATCGAAATTCCATCGATTTCTTCCACGAAACCAATTTTAAGCACGATTCATTTAAAGAATTTTATTTATTGACATTTTACATTACTGTAAACAACAAACTATCAAACATATGCATTCATTGTCTTTCCCTTTTAAAACTTACGTGTGATCCTTAAATAGGATCCAATGAATAATACCAAAATAGAATATCCAGCTGTCTGCCTTCCTTCAAGCCTTCCACAGACGTACCCTATTCAATGTCACTAGCAGACGAGTCTATAACTTATAATTATGATAGCTGTCAAGTCATCATTTTGGAGCATTTTTGGATGATGCAATCACAGCTAAGCTTAAATCACTCTGCTGAACAAATTGCCCTATATCAGTCCTAGAAATCTTACAGCATATGAAAATCCATAATAAATATCACATTTTATCTCTGAATCAGACAACTTCTAGAAAAGAACCTATTGACCAGTGGTATTTCAATATCACCAGGAACTTGTTTCATGTTAACTCTATAGACGAAATCTCGATATTACCAGGAACTTGTCTCTTGTTAACTCTATAGACAAAATCTCGATATTACCAGGAACTTGTCTCGTGTTAACTCTATAGACACTATCTCAATTTCCAGGAACTTGTCTCATTTTAACTCTATAGACACTATCTCGATATCATCAGGAACTTGTCTCCTGTTAACTCTATAGACACTATCTCGATATCACCAGGAACTTGTCTCATGTTAACTCTATAGACACTATCTCACTATCACCAGGAACTTGTCTCATGTTAACTCTATAAACACTGTCTCACTATCACCAGGAACTTGTCTCCTGTTACCTTTTGGTTATTCTAGTGCGTATTTAGAATGTGATTGGCTTTGCACAGCTTCTCCATATGTTTTTGTGAGACTTAAAACACACATTTACATACAGGATTAACAAATGGGTTTCTTAGCCAATAATTTGGAATGAATCTATACCAGCTTTTTCCAAATAATTGTTGTATGTCTATTTATCTACAGATACATCTTTTTGTGAAACATTTGACTAGTTTGTTTCTCTTTTATATTCTAACTCTATGTCTATATATGTCATAAAATTATAATGTGTTGTCTTCAATTCTAAAATTATTTATCATCAAGAAATAATACTATGTCTCTTATTTAACCACGTGACGAGTTTGTGGGTTATTAAACCTTGTAGTGTAATGTTAAATTCACTTCAGTATAACTCGATATCTTCTAATGACAGCGTGTATTAACATTCAACTCTCGTGTAATCTTCGGGACCTTGCACATGTTAAAAAAGCTTCAAAGTCATCACCACCTTCAATCATTTTTAGAGTCTTTATATAACGATAAAATGGACGAAGCATAGCAGTCGAGATAAATTGGACTTGTCGAAGGCAAAGCTAGTAATAACTCGATTTGTACAGTAACTGAAGAAGCTGAACACTAATGCAAACATAACACATAAATTGGTAATTGATAAATATTTGAAATTGAAAAAGAGTTGGAAAAATGGACAAGAAACAAGTAGAAGTATGAAATCGTTGACAATGCAATACATGATAAGATTTCCACGTCATTGTCAGAACCGTTATGCTCACGTCATTGATTAACGAATGTGTTCCAATCCAAAACATAGACAGAATATCAAATATAATAATAGATGGTTACGTGTCTTTAAACAGAATCATTACGGACTTCACTATATTTTATCATTCAAATAGGGGTTATCTCATTCTTAATTAAGTGCTTGTTTGATAACATTAGAACATTGATTTCAAATGGGATTAGAAAATAAGGAGTCTAAAAATAGTCCATAAAATGTTAATAAATTAACGTATACCGATTTCTTTGTAGCTGGTGCCCTGGTGCTTTTAACCGCACATGTTGCAGTAATTACAGGAGTATATGCTTACCATGGAATAAAATCTCACTTGTTACAGTAATTACAGGAGTATATGCTTACCATGGAATACAAACTCACTTGTTACAGTAATTACAGGAGTATATGCTTACCATGGAATAAAATATCACTTGTTACAGTAATTACAGGAGTATATGCTTACCATGGAATACAAACTCACTTGTTACAGTAATTACAGGAGTATATGCTTACCATGGAATAAAATATCACTTGTTACAGTAATTACAGGAGTATATGCTTACCATGGAATACAAACTCACTTGTTACAGTAATTACAGGAGTATATTCATACCATGGAATACAAACTCACTTATTACAGTAATTACAGAAGTATATGCTTACCGTGGAATAAAATATCACTTGTTACAGTAATTACAGGAGTATATGTTTACCATGGAATAAAATCTCACTTGTTACAGTAATTACAGAAGTATATATTTACCATGGAATAAAATATCACTTGTTACAGTAATTACAGGAGTATATGCTTACCATGGAATAAAATATCACTTGTTACAGTAATTACAGGAGTATATGCTTACCATGGAATAAAATCTCACTTGTTACAGTAATTACAGGAGTATATGCTTACCATGGAATAAAATCTCACTTGTTACAGTAATTACAGGAGTATATATTTACCATGGAATAAAATCTCACTTGTTACAGTAGTTGATATTACAAGATTAACTGCTTATTATATATTAAAATCTCACAAGGAAATTAAATGAAACAAATGAGATAAAACATTGATAAAGTTAGTCATCTTGAATGATACAAGTTTTTTTTTAATTGTATTTCATCTTTTGAAGGTACTGTATACGTTTTACAACAATATGTCATTTGCTTTCAACCATATACCCAGCGTTTGACCAGTAGAAACATGTTTTCTGCTGTTCGGGATCTGACCAAAACAAGTCATGAACAAGTAATCAATGGGAAGGTTATCTACAATGAAAGTACATTATTTGGTAATGGTTTGCTAACTTCTTTAAAATATTAAATGGAAAACCGGGCATTTTAAAATCTGATTGTACGTTGTGCTTAATTGATTTTAAAATTATCATGATTGTATTGCGAATAAAAAAAAACCTAAAAGTTTCATCATCTTGGCATTTTGCCAGTTGTATTCATTTACGTGTTTGATATTTTAGTTATACCATTATTGCAAGTAACTTTCATTTATTTTCTTTGATCCATATTTACAGTTGTATAAAGGCCAGCTTCACTATTCCAAAAATCAATCTCTTTTATTTACCAAAAAACATTCAAAATATTATTCAGTAGTTAAATATACTTAAAAGTCAGTTTACAAGTAATTATTGATCCGATTACAACTGATATTGATGTTACCTTCTAAACTATACGGAAATAAATGGAAGATGAAGACATAAATAAATATGAATCCAAGATTAACAAACGACTCTAAAAGACCCGGTAACAAAAGACTATAAACCCAGTCTACAACGTTCAAATGAATCCAAGATTAACAAACGACTCTAAACGACCTGGTAACAAGACTATAAACCCAGTCTACAACGTTCAAACAGCGCGATCTATTATGTGTATCTGGTTCATTCGGTCAAAAGGAAAAGTTATTTCTGTCCGTAAATTTGATGATAAGGCAAAGCGTAATCATCTGTTCAATTTTTAAGATAGAAAATGGTTACTCGATGATGAGAGGACTCATGATAGACCCAAAGGATAAACTGTATAAGTGGTTCGAATTAATGATTAATGGTTCATCTCTAAGAAGGAACACATAAGGGTGGGTGGTTTTTTTTTTTGTTTGATTAGGATTTTTAAGGTAGCTGTAACAATTGTTCAGTCATATCGTTACGATGTATGAGGTAAAGCAGTTTATAGTGATGTCTAGCACTGGGGCATCATGCCGCAGACATGTAGCATCATGTCCCACCCAGTCACATTATCATGACACCAGGCTGACCAGTCCTAACACTAACCTCTTAATGATGAGCTCCAAGCGAGGCAGCAGTTAGTACCATCTTTGTAAGTCTTTGCTATGACTCGGCCGGGGATTGAACCCACGATCACCCGCTTCCTCGGCCGCCGCTTTAACCATTAGGCCACCTGAGCGGTACGGGTGAGTGGATAGGTGGTAAAACTATTTTAATTATGTAATACCTACCTATTACTACTTCATTGCTTTCCGTTTCCTAAACTCTTAGCCCCCACCCCCACCCCAATCCATGCTAATTAATTCCCAGAATCTGTAGTGATGGTCAAGATACAGAATATTTGTCTCTTATAACTCAAACCTCGAGTACAGAATATCAGAGCGTGGTGGGAAGAGGGAATCTTTGCAATATAACCAGACACGCACTGCATAGTTAAAATTAATGTATACCCCACCCACCCTCCAAAACACTGGTATAATAACATATTCCTCTTACTCTTATGGTAGATTTATTCACTGCAGTAGGTTGTTAGAAGGTTGGACGAGATGCTGCACCGTCACGATAGGACCGAACAAAAACTGGATTTGCTCTTCTGGACCAAAGATCGGAGGGTAAAGGTAGATAATGTAGTGAGATCACCAGGTGATACCCTTAGTATCACCCATAGCACCATAACCAAGATGTAGGAACAACCGTAACTTCGTAGACCTCAAATTCTCATCAAAGAAATGTCTCTCTAAGTGAAGGAATGATAATCTCTCTTTGTTTTTCTTTCAGAGTAAACGAAAGCACCCAACTTAAAATTCTGATGGGGCAAAAAAGCTTATATTGATCATCCTCAGCACAGATAGGAATAAAATTATTAATCTCAATAGGATCTGAAGCCAAATACCAAGAATGGCGAAGAGGAAAACCCGAATCATATTTACATGAATAATCCATCGATGCATTAGTTGGATAGATACTCTTATATTAAGCTAAAAATACCTAATGAAATTAGAAGGAAGAGTGTCTGATCCCATAACAAAATCCCTAGAGAACTTGAGAGTGTTAGAAAGCTCTCTCCTATAGCACAAAATAATTAACATGGAACATTATCGTTCCTCGAAAAAGAAAAGAAAATCTTCAACTGCATTTAAACAGGGATGAACGCGTTTCGTTCAAGGCCAATTAGAAACTATTCTCCGCTTTGCATTGGAAATTTTGGAAGTGGTTTGCCTTCTAACCTTGACAATAGCTGGCAACCTTATACGAAAACTTGTCCAGACGGATCGCTCGCTTAATATGAACCAAGCTTGAAGGTGCAGAAACTACATGCTGTTGAGGAGAGACTCTCTGTGGTAATATCCTGAGTTAGTTTACCAACAGGTCCAGTAGGTCGTTGAAACACGACCGTAGGGAATACTACGATGAGACAAGAAGTCGCGATTTTGATTTGGTGGACACATGCATAAGTCGGAAAATCTTTTGCTTATACACTATCCTAATATATACTAAAAGCATCCACCGACCAGATTATCTGATATGTTAACAAAGAGGCATAAAGAACTATTATGTTAATCAACCTCGAGAAGCAGGCAGCGTCTCAAGTTTTTAAAAGCGGCCTTGCTACTGACTTGTGCAAAGACCATTCTTTGATCATCACACAATTCTCCGTCTGGATAGACCTTCCGCCAGAAACTTAATTTCTCTTTGAATAATGTCCATCAGAGGAGAAAAGGTGACCACGTGGTCCTTTCTCTCTTACGCCATTGGTACACTAATACTGACATGCCATAACACAGCCACATCTTATGAGTTTGACATACCCCTCGATAGCTAGGAACATTGTCAGTGAAATTTAATGTTCTATAGAGTGGCTTCTTCTCGAGATAAAAATTCCTAAAGAACTGTCCCCTTTGGCTCCAGGTGACCACCCCATTCCGATTCCGGTCAGACATCGGCCCAGACTCAATTAGACAACAACACAGCTGGTGGCAAAGTCGGATCCTAGAAGGACATGAGCTATTAGTGGGTTCTTGTGCGGTCTCCAGTTTGCAAATAGCAGGTGCAACTAAAGTTTCTCTAATGCCAAAATTTGTTCAGCCGATTTTACAGTATCTCTCATAAATGAGAACGGCAAGGATTTTGTCAAGTTCCGTTATAAGGAACATAATTTGGTCGATCTTGTCTGGAGGAAAACGAATCCTCCCAAATCGGATGAGGAAATTTATCCAATATATACGAAGCCCAGAGAAGGGATGAGAATCGACATCATCAAGTTGGGGATAAAATAGCTTTTAGGATTGGGGGTCTCTAAAGACCTTGGTTGGGCTTATACTACCGTTCTCTCTCTGGTAAAGGTTCTGAGGGATGAGACGAGGACGACTGAAATATATCTAAGTTTAAATACCTCCTTGTCGAAACGAAACCGCAAAGAATTTTGTGTGTAGCGGGAAGACGTAGATGCTAAGTATGCATCCTGAAGATCAATGGAGTTCGCTTAATCCGAGGACCTTAAAAAGTTAAGGAGTTCCTGACCGAGGCAGTCGTCGGCATCTTGAATATCTTCCCGTACTAATATGTTAAGGCAGAGAGCTCAATTATGATTCGAAAATTTCCACCTTATTCGACACCAAAAAGATTCCAAAATTGAAACCATGAATTTAATCATTTTCCACCCTCTCTGCTGAGCCCTAAAGCAAAAGGGTGTGTACCTCCCCTTAACTAAATAAGTTTGGATCAGTCAAAGAAGATGGACGTCATTGTTAGGAGAGTATGATCCCAAAACTAAACCCGGTATCCATTCTTTAAAGAGGAAGGGGAACACATGTCATATGTGATGTCCAACCAAATCACATAATATGTGTGCTACACGAAATCGTAATGGGATGCTGATATTAAGACAAAGCTTCAGGAGGGTGTCACTTCCTAAGTCCCACCCACTTTTCCTTTGTTAGGAGTCCGAAGACTTTCCATGGGTCTCGGATCACCTTGCCAGGCGTACAACAGACGGGTGGCAGCTTTGAATGGAGGATGGCTGAGAGACTTTTGAGGTTGCGTCGGAAGATCTTAAGAGCATGTCCCACGTGGAGATAATGGTCAGTTTCAACGAGCCTATTGTCGCTGTCAAGATGGGTATCCTTCGAAACAAGTGACGCTAATGAAGTAATAAAATCCACGAAGAGTTTATACGTCTCAAGAGATGCAGTAATAAGAAGCTTCTTGCTATGGTCCAGCAAGACCTTAGACGTCTCCAACGTGAGGAGGCTCTGCCAAGAGCGCATTGATACCGTCTAGCAAACGCTCAAAGGCCCATGTAAACAACGGCCCCTACTTCAATAGACTAAAGGATGCCGCCAAAGCAAATAGGCATGCCAGACGAATGTAACTTGAGTACGGACGTTACTCTCCAATGTCTACAAGCTGATTTTCTTTGACAAATCCAGAGGTAACATGTTCATGGCATGTCATGTCTGTCTTACCTTGAATCCAAGGCGGAGACTACATGAAGTCATGGGGGTCAAGGAAGACGTACTTCCAAGTAAGGGACATCCTCACATCCCGTCGAAATTATAATGTGAACATGGGGAATAGGATATGCTGATTCAATCCCCATCCATAGCCTACATCTCGACACCCTATCTATATAAGGATCAATTGGTAAACTGGGTACGTGAGGAGGTTGACGATATCCCTATCCCAAAACCAGCAATCAAAACCCAGGAAAGTCCAAGGAGTGGGGCCTGCTGACTATGAAGATCTGACTGATGAACCCACTTGAGATCTTATCATCTAATAGAGCAAGATCACAGCTCTTCCCTTTTAGGCAAGCATTTTGCATATCTGTCACTGGGACACTGACCTTGAGAGGGTGTTGAAAGCCTGAAACTGCACGGCACAATTCATTTTCAGGCATTTTTCATATCTAAGTCATGGATTGACCCCTCACCAGCATCACCAGCCATGGATCATGAGCTTCTGCAAGAGTTCCAAAACACAGTATTACATTCCTATCCCGCAGGTTAGCTGACTTCCACAACGTGTGAAGAGATCCAGACCCCTTCTGATAATGAAGGGGGTGTCCTAGTTTTGATTTGAAGGAAGAGGGGCCCTTCTTTCTCTCTTTATATATATGGCAAATTTCTATGAAGTCCCACACTTGGACTGTCCAGAGACAACAAATTGGACATCCATATGAGCATAGCCAATCAATGCATGATAAGTGGGGTGTATATGTTACTACGTTCTTCTGTGCCTACACATCCCAATACACTGCAACATATTAGACCTTTTTTGTGGTCAGATCTGCACCATTTTCATTTAGGACCAACTAGACATCAAAGTTGGCCTTCTGGTACAAACTCTATCTCCTTTTTGTATAGAATGAGCTGCAATAACAATATTTTCAAAATTTCAGTCCAGCACAGTTTTCATTTAAGACCAACAAGACATCATAGGAAGTCTTTTGTTCAGAATATTTTTTTTACACGATTTTCTGTTCAAGAAGAGATGCAACTGCACAATTTTCAAGATAGCTGCTGAGATTCCCATATTAGATGTTGAATCAGTACTATTTTCATTTACGTTCCACAAAACATTATTTTAGTCTTTTTATGAGAACTCCGTGTTCATATAACCATGAATTCAAGAGTAGTACTAATAAAAATTTCAAGATAGTCACTGTGGCTGCCAAGCAACAACATTTTTCTTTTAGTACCAACCAGACTTTGAAATGAATATTTATGGTATGGTTCCTGACAATCTTAAAATCAGTTGAAGAAGAGTAACAATAATAAATTGATGATGGATAAAGGTTTATAAACAATGGACAGTAGATCATCCCACAAGTTCTTCTGGTTGATGGTCAGTAGAGCTAAAATTACCAGTATTGTCCTGTTGATAATGAAGCATGTTCTGAAGGACATCTTTTACATGTAACAGTTACTGTGTTCTTGACCACATGTTCTCTTACTGGTACTCAACAACCACAACTGTTTCATGTAAGTATGATTTCAAATCGGCTGTGTCACAGAAAAAGTGGGGATAAGACCAATTCTCACTCATGACCTTGTGCAGTATATTTTTGAACTAGAAGAAAGACTCACATGTAGAAAAGTAAAACTGTCTTGAGAGACCACTGCTATGAGACCACCTGTTTTGAGAGACCAGAATCTTCATGCACAGATGTATTCATTATATAGTTATGACATGTTATGAGAGACCACCTGTCTTGAGACACCATTTTTTTGGGCAGAAGGGGTGGTCTTTCAAGACAGGTTCTACTGTACAAAATATATATTTTCTGCAAATTACCCAAAATACAACATTCCAGTTTTGGTACAGACCCTAATGAATAAAATGATGCTAACTGTTACAGACCCTACAGGGGCCCCGAGTGGTCTAAAGCGCTCTCTGTTACTGATCACTGCATCTCACCTATCTGCATGGGTTCGAGTCTAAGATTCGGCCAATGTGGGCATGTGAGAAAGCTTGCCAGTAGCTTCTAGTGGTTCTTTCTGGGGGGTTTCCCGGGTTCTTGCTCCACCAATAATACTGGCTGCCATGTATAGCCTATTGTGTGCTGAAAAATGGCATTAAACCCTACAACAAGAACACAACAGACCTACATAGTCAATACTGATTTTTGTGACAGCCTAAAGCAAAAAATATATTTCACTAATAAGTGGTATTATCTCATTTGACCTGATATTCTGGCCAGGAGCAAAAACTTAATGGTTATTATTATTCTTAGAACAGCAGTAAGATGTAATGTGATTTTGAACTGCTATGCTATTTTACTATGGTTTAGTAACTTTTAAATAGAGTTCTCATTATGCAATTTTAAAAAATTGTGTGTGTGTGTGTCTGTGTGTCTTTGTAATTTGGATTTTTAACATAGCTTTAACAATTTTTCAGTCATATCACTATGATGACTGCTGCAAGGCAGTTTATAATGAGGTCAGGCACTGGGGCATCATGCCGCAGACATGTACCATCATGTTCCACCCAGTCACATTATCCTGAGACCAGCCAACCAGTCTTAACACAAACCTCTTAATGATGAGTGCCAAGTAAGATAGCTGTTAGTATCATTTTTAACATGTCTTTGAAAAGACTCAGCCAGGTTTGAACCTGTGACATCCAACATCTGAGACTGACACTCTAATCAATTTGGCCACTGGAGTTGTCGAAATCTGGAATGTAAATTCTTTCAAGAAATGAGTGTTGAGCTACAATCGTTGGTGAAATAATACAGAAAAAATGAAAGTTAGGAGAACTGACTAGGAGCAGCCTGAACTATTGCGCATGTGTGTGTGTGACTAGAATTTTTAATGTAGCTTTAAAAAAAAATCAGTCATATCATGTCACAGACATGTAGCATGATGTCCCACCCAGTCACATTATCCAGGCCAACCAGTCCTAACACTAACCTCTTAATGCTGAGCACCAAGCGAAATGATCGAATCCATGACATCCTGCTTCCGCGGCGAACGCTCTAACCAATAGACCATCAAAGCAGTCCCCTTAACTATTATAAATGATGCCATAGAACACCAGGAATCAAGCTCTTTCAAGCTTTAATTAAGTATAAAAGTTGGTACAAAATTTATTTGAAACTGAAGAATCTTTAGTAAAGCAATGCTGCAGAAACCAAAGTTAAAGGTGAAATTATGTTCGTGCTGATATAAAACTGTAATTGCAAACATTTGGCTGAACTGCAACAATCCTTCAGGAACCAAACACACACTTTCAAAAATTCTGTCATAAATTATGAGGAGTTATGGCCTCAAAATATCCATCCTGTTCTAGCCTTGTTTCCCCAATGCAAGTTTCTCTCTCTAAAGCCCTGCCAAGCTAGCTGTAATGAGCTAGGCTGTTTGTGATGCAGCCATCATTAACTGCTGTAGTTTATTACGTCTGATATAAATACAGAGGTGCATAAAACAACCTGTTTTATAAAAGGTCTCAAAAATATAAACTGAACATGTACATGCATAGATCTGATATCATGAACCTTCCTGTTCCTGAAGTCAGGTTCATGAACAAAACCTTCTGAAAGAGGTAACTAGTCTAACCTCCAATAATACACTGCACAATCTAGTACAAGACAAAAATGATCAGCAGAGAAATGGTGTACTTTTTTTAAACATTTATTTTATCTTACTTCCATGTAATGAAAAACTTTACAAGAAAAAGTGTCATCAGTATTCAACAATGCATTTTCCCATCATCATCATCACAGATTTTCCAGATTTTAAAACAAAAAATACATGGCCCTAACATTCAAAAGACCAATGTGCTTACAAGTATAATAAATATTTGTTATCCAAAGAGCAAATATGTGGGCACCATGTGTGAATATTTTGAGAATATTGACCAGATTTTCTTAACAACTATGCTTACAACTACAACTAGTTTGGTGTTTGTGATAAACGTATACCCCTCAAATTTGGTGATTGTGATACATTTATACTACAATTAGTTTGATGTTTGTGATACATGTATGCACCACATGTTTGGTGTCTGTGATACAAGTTTGATGTTTGTTATACAGTTATGCCCAATTAGTTTGGTGTTTGTGCTAGTTATGCCCAATTAGTTTGGTTATTGTGATACAGTTATGCCCATTTAGTTTGGTGTTTGTGATACAGTTATGCCCAATTAGTTTAGTTTTTGTGATACAGTTATGCCCAATTAGTTTAGTTTTTTTTGATAAAGTTATGCCCAATTAGTTTGGTGTTTGTGATACAGTTATGCCCAATTAGTTTAGTTTTTGTGATACAATTATGCCCAATTAGTTTGGTGTTTGTGATACAGTTATGCCCAATTAGTTTAGTTTTTGTGATACAGTTATGCCCAATTAGTTTGGTGTTTGTGATACAGTTATGCCCAATTAGTTTAGTTTTTGTGATACAGTTATGCCCAATTAGTTTATTTTTTTTTATTCAGTTATGCCCAGTTAGTTTGGTGTTTGTGATACAGTTATGCCCTGCAGCAAACTAAGAACCTAAGCATAAAATAATTTAAACTTGTAAACATTTTGAAAATTGTTCAAACTGGCATAAAGTCTAATAAAGTCATTAAATAAGTACAAATGCAAATTATATTCTATCTTACTACCATGTGCTTAATAATGCTTACAAGGTTTGCCTAAAAAATATATTGAATCCAAAAGAAAGCAAGCACAAACTTTGAAAAAAAGCTTAAATGGCACAATAATCAACTCACATCATCTAAATATATGCCGATAACTTTGTGTATTTTACATTTGTCAAAGTGTTTTATTCTACAATCATATAAACAAGTCTATGGGTAAGAATAAACAGATGAATGGATAATAAAATTTTTTTTAAAAAATGTTATTTTAAATATAAAAGAGCAACAGAGAAAAAAATTGTGTTAAAATTAGCCATGTACAGCATCTAAAGCCAATACACCAAATACTGGTCATGAATTTCATTGCATCAACAATTCACAGAGGGCATTTGTTGGAGTTGCAAATATGCCACAAGTTGAGATGTTGCATAAAAATGAGACCAGAAAAACTGATGTTAAAAGGTACAGATAAGAATTTTTGTTTCTTTCTTGTGTATACAGCTGTGAACAGCATTAACTCTGATCAGCCACTGCAAAGAAAGCCAATAGATCAATGTCAATTCTTCATTTGGATTTTGGTGTTTTGTGTTTTATGGCATACAAGTAAGTTAGTTAGTGTCAAGGCAATTGGAGAAAATATCTTTTCCACTGGGTGTCAGTACAGTAACCAATTGCTTCCCTACTCAACAAGTAGCTCTTACGGTAATAAAATACCAGAGGGCTAATAGATTTATTCATCATACTCAAGCCTGCAGGATGTTCTCTCTAGTATTTTAAGCCATTAGCTAAGACCAAGATAAGACCCAGGTCTTATTTGGATCCTGTTGTAGCTGGATGTATGCAATACATGGTAAATATGGCAGTGAATTTTCAGCATTTATCACAAACTGGAGATGGGTGTGCAAATTATTCCATAACATATTTACAAATAAACAAGAAATTACATTGCACATAAATACCTATATATCTATATTGAGATCCATTGAGACCTATTCCAGGAAAACATACTTGGAAGCCATGGAAGGCAGATTCCATGTGGATTAGACACTGATAGATGTAATTTAGAATTTGGAATCATTTTCACACAAATTCAAGGAGTAAGCAGAGTACCTTGGCAATATACTTTGAAACCTGTCTTGAAAGACCACTTCTATGTGAGACCACCTGTCTTGCGATACCATATTCTTAAAGCAAGAACTTAATGATTATAAAGTATTGTGACCGGTTATGAGAGACCACCAGTCTTAAGAAACCATTATTTTATGGCAGAAAGGGTGGTCTTTCGAGACAGGTTCTACTGTATTTGTATAAAATCTGTCTTCCTTAGATGCCATGTATGTTTAATTGGAATAGCCATTAACATATCTAACATAAACATTTATTATTTATTAACTTCACAAGAAAACATGAATATATTTAAAGTGAAGACCATATCAAAATACCTTCAATGTAATACACAAGTGAGTTACCAGGTAACTGAAAAAGCTTATCCCTTCTCAGCCTAATTTAAGGCATTAACATTATAATAAACAGATATAGTCAGCAGTTTTAACCTGGTTTTAAAAACATGTCAGAAAAAAATGTACTGATTTAATACAATATGAAAACTTTAGTTTTAAAAATCTGCTTGACATAAACAACTTTATGCCATCAAAACCTTAACATTTTGTATGTCATCATCATTGTTCCAGTTGAATATTGAAAATAAAATAAACTTATGTTTACCAAAAAATAAATATTGAAGCAACAAACAGAAAAGAGATGTGTTCCACTTCAACAATATGTGCATGGAAATCTGTATTGTATATCTCTAATTAATAAATTGTAAATATACCGGTACATCTAGTTAACACTGATCTTGGGAAGAAGTTTTAGAAATATAATTTCATCAAAATCTTACGAATATGTAACAGTATTTTAGAAAACCTTCAACCCTGAATACTATCGCTAGTAAACCAAAGAGCAATGCAAAATTAATCCCCAATTATATTTGACTTCACCTCAATAAGGTGGATTCAAGTATCGGAGATTCTGAAGAAAAACATAATTGGAACTTTACTTGGTCTTTGCTCACCAAAACTAAGTATTGACTCAGTGCCAGATTACTGGTTAAGCACACTAGCCATGTCCTTAAGGCACCAGCCCAACAAGGACACCAGATAAAATTCATATTTATTGTTGATGATAAAACTGAACCATTTCAATAAGTATGTATGAGTTGTTTGATTTGGAATGATAGCAACACTAGTATTTTCCTATAATTTAAGCTTTTAATATTGTTGTATTGCATTTCAAATTTTGTAACGGGGGTGGGCACCATAATATTTCAGTACTTAAGGCCCTAGAAGGCCTTAATCAAGCACTTGGTTGACTGTCAGTACTTAAGGCCCTAGAAGGCCTTAATCAAGCACTTGGTTGACTGACTCTCAAAACATGAACACCACTAAATCAATATGCAATACAAATGGATGAATATTTATTAGGGTTTTTTTCTATTTAATTTTTTTAAACCTGCAAAATATAAATGATGCTACTGCAAACTGAACAAGCACTGATGCTTGAACTTGACATGTAGGTAGAAACCTGTATATATTAGACACTTTACTGACCATATATTTCTTTGTTTCTTGCATTGATGCAATTTTATTACTGACAGTTATCATGGAGAAAATTAGTAAGTAAGGATCATACAAAAATCTAACTTAGCACTAATAGCATACAACTAAAAACAATTTCAACAACATAGCAAGGGCAATCTTTAAAAAAAGCAAGCAAAAAACCCACAACTTTTACGAGTCAAATTTATCAACATTTTAACAATAGAATGAATATAGAGAAATAAATGACCCAACCTTTCCCCAAAAATATATTTTGGGGGCACATCAAGTGAGTGCTACAGAAGGACTTCATTATTCAAATTTCATTCAGTATTAGTTTTATCCAAACCATACAATAAATAATAATCATCCCAAAGATGCAAAACTGTTTATACTTTGTTAATGAACCTACTTCAAAATTTCTTTGAACATCTTTCATGCACCTGAATGCTGTATAAAGAATGTTACCATCAACCTCATCAAATACTAACTTATCAGTGGGTAACATTGGATGAGGTGAATTACCCTGACATAAGCCATATACTTCAAAATGAAATGCAATCCAGAAATTCAACACACTTTGTTCAGATAGAAATTAGAATCATAAAAAACATGACATTTTTTTCTTAACTATGTGAGCTTTATTCCCAATAAATCGGAACTTTAGAGATTTTTGAGAATTTAACATAGAAGTATCGATAAATAAATTAAATGATTACAACCACAGAAAAATAGGTTCCATCTCATGTTAAAGCTACTTTGTAGGGATTGAATATCATGACCACATTATATGTATAAAAAAAAATAATAGAAAATTGGAAAAATACTCAAAAAGTTCCAGTACATTGTTGCACAAACTGACATAAATAAAACTACCAATGAAATGTTTTACATACACAAAATGAAGTGTAAATCATTTATATAATAATTTAATATAATTAATTTATATAAATTATTATTTATAATTTACACATTGCTGGTTCACATAACTTTACATATACATTGATGAAAATTTGACTCATAAATTAAAACAAGTTCTTCATATAAAAATATTGTATCCCAGACATTTTTGTCCTGTTGATCCTTTAACAGACAAATGAAAATCTAAATAGTCAATGTAGCTCTAAAAGAAACAGCAACTGCACAAGCATGCTTTTTAGATTACATGACAAAATTGATATTTGCAGACCTTTACATTTTCTTCACATGGTTTAATGTCAAAATACATTATCAACTATAAAATAAACTGAACACCATACTAACTACAAATCTGGATTATACAGTTTTGCTATGACCCCTCAAATTCTGTACACCTATCTACATCTGTCTAAAGAAAAACAACAATAATTCAAAAGTTTTCTTGAAAATGAATACTTTCCTTCAATTATTTTAAATATAAAATCAACATTCTGCTTTGCTATTGCCATTCTGATCTCCATTTCAATCCAGTTTTAATAATCCCATGTTTTAGTTCATTATGCTGATCACTCATTCTTATAACTGTATGTGGATGAATTAGTCTGTATGAAAAGGAGTGATCCATTTCATAATGTTGAGTCAATATCCCTTAATAACTGTTTAGCAAATGGGTCAATAATTTCAGGGTTCATACAGAATTCTGAATGAAAAATTCAAAGACTTTTCCCAAACTTTCAAAGACCACAAATGAAGATTTCCCAAACCTATTTTCACTAACATTTTGCATACAAGTTATGTTATATGAGAAACAATGAATGTAAAATACTACAATATTGTTTAATGATGAAATGAAAGAAACTGAATGGGTCATCAAAAGAAAGAAACCATGAAAACTTAACTATATCCTAATCTAACAACCTTAGACAATTGTATTTGTGATTATAAAAAGAAATTAAAAGTCTTTGGGTTTCTTTAAATTTTCAAATACTTTTAAAGACCTCAGGGTAATCTGCTCGATTTTCTCAAACTTTCAAGGCCTTGAAAATGCTACCTCATTTTCCCCAAACTGTCAAAGACCCTATGAACCCTGAATTTGTGAAGTATTCACCCTATCTAAAACAGTTTCATTCTGCATCTCAGCATGCATTTGGATGAAGCATATGAAGATTACCAAGTGGTTCAGCTTGAAATTAACAATAGCCAGCCAAGCTGCTCACTTTGAGTGAAAATGGATACAATAGTATGGCAGGATGATTTAAAATTAAAAATTTTGATAGAACTGAGAATTTTCAAGAAAATTTGAGCATTACTTTTATTTAGTCACATGTAGAACTGGGGTAGAAGTTGAAGACGGTTCGAGAGAAAACATTACTTAAAACAACAAGAACATGCATTTCAGTATAATCCTATAATAAATTAATACCAGTAGACTAAAAATCCAAAACACACATTTTGGATATGGAAGAATATAAATTACTGTTGCTGTGCATTTTATTGCGAGAGACATGAAAACGTAGCAAAATTAAAGGTCACAAATCAATGCAGGCAAGGAGACTGGTCTGGATGAGTAACATCCAAGACATAATAATAAGATATGTCTTGAATAAGGAAGTCCAAAGTTTGATGCTTCTTGACCCAATGATAATGATATCTAATAATTAACAAAGTATTTTCTACAAAATTAGTTTTTTTATTGTGAAAATTCTACCTTTTATTAGATGGCAATATTTGGATCATGGTGAAAACTTCAAAGATAATTAAGCTGTAACAGTCTGAAAATATACAGGCTTTTACAGTAAAACTGGCTGAGTTGTCAGACATACAAGTGAATCCACCACTTTACATATGGACAAAATTGGCACCCCAGATGTTACACACAGCCAGTCTTAGGGTTAAATTGTTTTAAAAAGACAAAAGAGTTGCTATTTTATTTAGATTATGAACACATTTAAAGGCCAAAAGGTGATGATGATGTGAAATTAAAGAAAACAGTCAACTTTGGTTTCTTTGTGTATAGGGTGAAAGCAAATGTTTAAGTAAAATTAAATTTCTCTGAGAATACTTACCCAATCACATTGTGTTAGAATATTAGTCTGCTACCTTGAGAATCCAGCACTACTAAACTGAATTGGTTGAGATAGGCTGACGTTTGGCCTGAGCTCACCATTTGCTTTCCCAATTAGAAATAGCAAAGAATAAAACCCTGGGGATTAAGGCTTTTGCACAATCTCCACCATCTGCTTTGAGATGAGTGACTGAATATCTCCTGCTTAAGGATGTCATCCTTCTCCCGATCTGCTGAGACGTCCATGAATAACCTGAAGCCCCACCAAAGTGACCTGGATCACCCACCCATTTTGAGACTCAGTGAGCCCGAAAATGCACGAGTCAGCAACCCATGGGTAGGCTATCTGCAGGATGTAGTGGGTGGAATGTTTTACATCAATGCCTATGGTTTAGAGGCTTAAAGACAGATAAAGCTTATTTCTTCAAACTTCTGTACGAATGCCTCCTATTTTGGTTAGGCTGTGATCTCATGGCAGTTGGTTGGGATCAGTACTGGGGTACATCAGACTGGGAGAAACCCATCGCTGTGCCAATGAGCATCCCTCTGCACTGCCGGGGACTTTGAGGGTCCAGCGCTTTGTGGTGGGGGGGGGGGGGAGAAGAGAGACAAGTTGGAGAGGCAGTTTCTGAACTGTCTGCCTCTGAACATTTTTTATCCATCCTCCAAAGAGCAATGGAGACCCTAATGGGGTCATCCATAAAGCATGAAAGTAATGCCAACTACAGACATGCATCCCATCAGATTAGGTAGGGATTGGCCAATGCCATCAACACTTTGCCCATAGTAAGACGAGTTGCTCAGTTAAGAGCTTTAAGAGTTTCTGACCGTAGACTCCTTGGTGTAGATATTATTGTATCGTTTGGTGAGTTGGATGACTGCCAGTGAGGCAACAGATGATCTCAACACCAGATTATTTGTGACACAAAACACATTCTTATCCATTTTGTAGTACAATAGAGCCAACATGTGTATGGATGGCAAATTATTTTCAAGCACTGCAAGGTCTGTACTTAAGGTGTTGGAGTAAGTCTGATACAAGCAAGAGGAGAAATCCACTGGAATCTGCCTTTCCGATAAAGACACTGTAGAGTTGCCAATCTGACCCAAAAGCTGGTCATTAATCTCTTTAAACTCTGCAGATTGGAGGAGCAAGAAAGAAAGCATTTCTTCCTCCTCCTCCTCCCCAAAATCAAAATGATGCCTTGACCTTGTAATCTTGAGTAGTGGCAATTGTGGAAGGCGTTCCGAAATGGCCAACACCCAATAAATTTCAATGATGGCGGCTGATCCAAAGCTGAATTTAGTTTGCTCCATAGTCAGATCAGAAGAAGATTCATTTGCCTGCATCTCATCACACTCTCTGTTCACCAGGTTCTTTATTTTTCAGTTTGGCTTGTAGCTCTGAATGTCATGCAGGGTGGCATCAATGACTCTGACCAGATGTATTTGGTGAAGTCCCTAGCTCTTCCTTGAGGGTAGACAGTGAATAATCGAAGGTCCAGCATCACCAGCTGGTGTAGACAAAATGTGGTTGCCCCAGAAGCAGATGGTATAAAAGTTGGCCCTACAGTCACCAGTACCCGAACTCCAAGGGCAAGGCAGAATGGACCAATTTCTCATCAAAATCATACGTATAGTATTGATACGAATGCAATTGCCCAGCTAGATGAATGAATCTATCATCGAGATCCCCATATAAACTATTTGGTTGGACCATTTCTACAATCATCATTACTGCTAGTGTCGACTAGACAGCTGGACGGATGGTAAAATTGCAGCAATATCATTATTTGGATCCAATGGATCTGGCATTAACCCCATTTGCCCTGATTTACAGGTCGAAAGGCCATGCATGGGAAACTGGAATGACTTACACTTTCTGGGCTGCCTAAAATTGGGGGAATATCACCCCAATGCACATGTATTAGCAAGTGATGGAAAGAGAGGGCAAAACCTGCCCAGATATAAGGAGTTGCACTGTAATCTCCTGCACAAGATAACACAATTGATAAAACAACATTTAATCCCTTCCTGTATCCTCTCTATCAAGGGGAGGTAATGGACAAGAGTTATTGCCTTTTGTCTATTTAAAACGGGATCAAATGATTTTCATCGTTTAATAAGACTGGATTCATGAGGTAGCAGACTATATTCCTAACGTAAAATGATTGGGGAATGTATTTGAAAGAGAAATGAGAATAATGAGTTACTATTTCACATGAACTGACCCAAGGGTAGAGTCAGATAGCAAATTCTGGTATCCTGAGTGGTAACAAACTCAGCCAAAAAGATACAAGAATTACCATGCTAATATCCACAGATCTTGCTCGTAACTAAATTTATCCAGCAGCTTGATAATTTAACAATATTTAACAAGTTTTAATCAAAATCTGACCAGAAATAAAGTTGCTAAATTGCTTACGTGCTCAGTCAATGACATGCAAGTTCAAATCATCAATATGCTTGAATTTCACTCATAATTATCAATATGCATGAATTTCACTCATAATCATCAATATGCATGAATTTCACTCATAATCATCAATATGCATGAATTTCACTCATAATCATCAATATGCATGAATTTCACTCATAATCATCAATATGCATGAATTTCACTCATAATCATCAATATGCATGAATTTCACTCATAATCATCAGTATGCATGAATTTCACTCATAATTATCAATATGCATGAATTTCACTCATAATTATCAATATGCATGAATTTCACTCATAATCATCAATATGCATGAATTTCACTCATAATCATCAATATGCATGAATTTCACTCATAATCATCAATATGCATGAATTTCACTCATAATCATCAATATGCATGAATTTCACTCATAATCATCAATATGCATGAATTTCACTCATAATCATCAATATGCATGAATTTCACTCATAATCATCAATATGCATGAATTTCACTCATAATCATCAGTATGCATGAATTTCACTCATAATTATCAATATGCATGAATTTCACTCATAATCATCAATATGCATGAATTTCACTCATAATTATCAATATGCATGAATTTCACTCATAATCATCAATATGCATGAATTTCACTCATAATTATCAATATGCATGAATTTCACTCATAATTATCAATATGCATGAATTTCACTCATAATCATCAATATGCATGAATTTCACTCATAATCATCAATATGCATGAATTTCACTCATAATCATCAATATGCATGAATTTCACTCATAATCATCAGTATGCATGAATTTCACTCATAATCATCAGTATGCATGAATTTCACTTATAATCTTGCTGAACCAAGTTATAAATGATACACGTTACCAAGTGCGATCATAATCAGAGAATACAGTATTTATAGTGGTAAAAATGTTCTATATCAGATGCAAGACTGCCTCATAAATGTGCACCAGTCTAGCTCATAGTAAAACTAATAAATGATCTTGACAATTTTAGTAAATCAACCAAATCTGACTAAATTTAGGTCAGAAATCCAGTCTCTCATGTGGTATGGAGTATAGCCAACTGTATGCAAGATCACATCATTAATATGATTAGATCTTTCTCATATAATATATCTTGATGACATAAGCTTGATCATACCAAGTTTGATCATAATTGAACTGAAATTAAATTGCTTAAGTATTGACATGCTAAATTAATTGCATACAAAATCACCACAGTAAAACATTAGGTACTTTTGAATGCCTCTACCCCATTGTCATGGAAACACTATGGGATGTCTGCATCATCAAAATAGAAGAATGTTTAGATAGTTATAGTGAACATCAGTTATTTTTAGCTGGTTTTCATGACACCAACTTCAGGGGAAAACCCCTTTTAGAAAGAACTGGCAATGAGGTTTGTGTGCATTATGTCACATCATGCTATTTAAGATCTAGCAGTAATTTGCTATTTAAAGTAAATGAGTCGAATTCTCCACTCTCCAAATGGAGGAAGTGGATTTTGCATAGGGCTTTCTGAGTCTGGATGATTAGAATTACAACAACGAAAGCTTCAGTATTTCAAATGGAGACTCCAATGTCAAAGTATTGATAATTTATCATTTAGCAATGTAGATGTAAACAACAAACAAGTGTGATTTAGCGTTTGATAAAGGTCAAGCATGGTTGGTCACATAGCTTGACTGACTCTGACTGTGAATAAATTCTCCAAAGATTTTAAAGTATATAAAAATTTCTTATGTGAAAAATAATTATACAAATATAAAGACAAGATTTTACCCTTAAACCTATCTGCAAATAACAGTTATGTACAAAACAGTTAAAATGGTTAAAATTTATGTTGAACTGAACATGTACTGCATTAGATTTAAGTCTGTACAGACAGGCTAGTCATTTAGGTAACAGGCATTCTTTTTATAACACTGCATTATGTGGATTGGGCACATGTATACTGACATCCTATCCTGCAACAGGTTATGATTATAAAAGGTTAATACGCATTTTACCCAAGATCAAGATGACACAAGACCATATTCCAAGTTTAATCAAACTGGATAAGTATGCCTTCAGGAGTGGAAATAAGCTGGTCCAGGTAGATATAAAACCATCTCATTACACTATTATACATGAGTGTTACTCATTACTGACACTGTCCAGAATCTTAATGACAAAAGCCTACATTTAAAGTTTGATCAAACTGGATAAGAAGTACGCCTTCAGGAGTGGAATAAGCTGGTCCAAGTAGATATAAAACCATCTCATTACAGTATTATGCATGAATGTTACTCATTACTGACAATGTCCAGAATCTTAATGACAAAAGCCTACCTTTCAAGTTTGATCAAAACTGGATCAGAAATTTACTTCCATATTGGTGACAAGCTCAGCCAATCAAATGCAAGATCACCTTATGTGCATACATAGATTCTGCTCAATACAGAATGCATCCGAGAACTTGATATAAGCCTGTATTCCAAAATTTAACAAATTCTGATTAAAAACAAGGCATCCAGAATGGTAACAACACTTTGTTAATGAGAATGCTGAAATATTTACTGCTTCCATCATTACTATTATGAACAATATAGTGAGACTTCTTCAAATTTCTTCGATCATATTTAGTGTATACACACACAACAATATGAATCAGACCCAAGCAACTTTGGGATATGCCAACCAAATAAATATAATGTATGTATTTCTGGAATATTCAAACACATATACAAGTAAATACATACAAGGGAAATCACAGTGGATTTGCTTTTTCCACATACTGCAAAAACATACTGTCACACATCATGTCATTCATAACATCTGCAGGGACTCAAAAAAAAATCTTTCCATGCTTGCACACTGGTGGCCTCGTTAACTCTAGTGACAAAATTCTACATTTCAGCAACAACTTTGTTTATTTTGTCTGTATCACATGTATGTGGAGAATATTTGGCATGTTGATTTCTAAGCTAACTTGTCTCATATGAGGTGAGAAGAGCTGCATCCACTGGTTCCATACATGATGGACATGTAAAGGATCTCATTAACCAGTCATCTATACAGTCTTTGTGATATGTATGCATACACGGCAGAAATCGTAGGGATTCTCCCATCACAAAATCACACATGCATATTGCACATCTGAAATGAAAAAAATAGTAATATAAATTAGAATCATTAAGTGTATGCCATTATTTGTTAAACAAATTAATTTTATACAATAAATGTTCATCAATTATAATTTGTCTAAGATTATATAAGGCTGGTAACTCCTCCTTATTAAACAATGGAAGCACTATAGCTATTACATTAGAGAAAGATAGACATTCAGGGGCAATAACTCATGTAAATGATGCATCAATACAAACAGAAATTGACTGGATAAACTTTTTTTCTGTTTCAGAAGTCATAGATACCTGGTTCAAAATGCCAATCAGAATTTTTTTAAGTGTAGTGAAAGCATTACATATGAAAAAAATAAACATTTGCTATTCCATACACAACTGAAATAAATTACCCCTAATCCCCACCCCATCAAATATATGGCAAGAGTACTCAAATCCATACAGATAAACCTATCAGTATTGTCTGTTTGCACTGCTCACTTTTACAAATATATAAAGGCATTTGTGATGTCAATACTGCTACACCAGTTGAGCGTTAATACAAGATGAAGGGGGGTGTGAGTGATTTAAATGAAAGAAGCATGCATGTGTGTGTGATTTGGATTTTTAATGTAGCTTTAAAAATGTTCCATTGTATTGCTACAATGTCTGAAGTGTGGTAGATTATACTGATGCCCAGCACTGGGACATCATGCCGCAGTCATGCAGCATCTTGTCACAGCCAGTAATATTATCCTGACACTAAGCCAACCAGTCCTAAAACTAACCACTGTTAGTACCATTTTTTTAATAAGTCTTTGGTATGAATTTGAACCAGTGACCTCACAAATCTGAGACAGATGTTCTAACTGCGAGGCCTTCAGAGTGGTCAACGAAAGAAGCTACTGAGATCTGGAATATCAGACCAAAAGATCCTCAACACTGTCTTCTGATATAATGTGTCGACCAACAAACATTTCTTTTTGGAGACTCTGGATATAAGAATATTTGTGTCAAAAAACCTATGTAAATAAATGACCATTCACATGTACAAAACCTATGTAAATAAATGACCATTCACATGTACAAAACCTATGTAAATAAATGACCATTCACATACAACATAATTACATTACTTTGCCCAGGCTAAGTTGTGATTTATATTTATTTTTCTTCTTGTTTACTGCTCATCTTAAATGACAGTATTTAACACTTGTTATTAGAAAAGAATAATCATTGTTTAATTGACGTGGTGTAGCATTTCTAAAGGTAACCAGCACCAACCAAACTGACGTGCCATGCATCATTTATAATGCACCATCTTATTAAATTCTAGATTGGACAATGAGATATATTTCTGAAAGGTCATGACAGTCCAAAATAATTATAAATAATGGATCTAAACTTTCACATAGCATATTGTGGTCGATCTTAAAATCGGAACAAATATAGTTACGGTATCAACATTTTCACTGTCTGTGGTGGAACAGAGCCAGTGGAAGGAAGTTCTGTGTAGCTGAGTCTTCTGTTAGGTAGTGATGAAGAGTGATAGATGACACAAGGACCATATAGCAACTATTCCTGAACTTCATCAACAAGGCAAACCTTCAAATGACCCTTTTAAGTGAGTGCCAACCAAACCCCAAACTGGCAAGATAAACTTTCAATATTGTCAATATTTTCATTTTTCTTTGTTGCTACCTTTAAAATAAAGGTACTGGTAATGTTTGGTTGATATGAACTGACAGAAAAGACTAAAAACAATTGTGTTATGGTTTAGTTGCAAGGAGTTTAACAAATGACAGTGTACAAAATGGCTGAGTAATGTCACACAATAGAAACTGCATAAAATGTTAAAGATGTATCACATGCATGTTATTAGGATGGACCCAGTTTTTTTTAAAATGGCATTCTGGGTTGAAGATTGAGGTACATGCTATGTATGTATGTATAAATGTATGTGAAATGCATAAGAATTTGTACAATTATCTTACTGCTTGCTAACAGTTACTGGGTATTTTCATGTAGTTACTGTATATTATATTTTCAGGTTAACTCGGTGAAAACTCTAGCAAGCTGTGCCAACAGATTTAAAACTTCTCTGCTTTGCAATGAAAGGAATGAGTTACTGACAAATTTTATGTACATAGGGAATAACCTGTGTTGATATAATTAAATCATGAAATTGTCAGAACTAACAAATATGTGTTGAAAAAGAAAATGAATACTAAAATTTGGCTTCAGTTAAAGTGAACAACTTTTGTTGTCACTTTTAATAAATACTTTTAATAAATAACTTTAATAAATATCTTACTAGGATTAGAAGATTTTAACATATTTAGGGTTACATGCATATAATGTTACATAGAGCTGACTTTTGAGTTTGGAGAAAATTAATGCACATTTTTAAAGGACCAAACAACTCTCAAAAAGACAATAAGAGGTATTAAAGACATGTTCAGTTAGATTTCTTTATCATCCATATAATGTCAATTACAGCATGTCTTATACAATAAAAAATTTCTACCAATTGTTTAAATAATGTCTTCTCTTCTCAGAAACCAAATATATAGTAGAAGTAAAGTAGAAGCAATTTGATTTAGTGTTTTACAGCATGGCCACTATTAAGAACCCAAGCCTTTGGAGTAAATTGCCTTGCCCTAGGGTACACTATCGTAGCTGACTATGGCTGATCCAATGGCAGGCTTCTAACTTGCATATGTACAGTCTTGAATCTGGCTTGCTAACCAATGAGCCACTGTTTCTCCTTGCTGTCAAATCCAATGAGTCATAGTGGCTCCTGTATCTGTCATAACTAATTAAGTCCAAGGATGTTGTGAACCACGACGTTGCGGACAATACGACATCCTTGGACTTAATGGTACCTCTCTTTTCTTGCAACAACTCGGATAGCTCTAAATAGCGGAGATGTGAAACTAAATTCCACTACCTCCACTTGTGCCATTTCACACCATTTACACACCTAATTAACTGTTAGGGTTGAGTATGTGTTGTGTTTATTCCCACTCATCCCAGGGTCCTCCATTCAGGTCGATGGTTACTTAATAACAACCCTGACCTAAACACCAAATTAAATAGTACACCTTGAGTACATAAATGCCTGGGGAAAGCGGCACCATTCCTTCCCCCAGGAGTAATTAAATATCCAGCTTTGCTGGACACTTAAAACAGTGCTACATGACCTTAGTGGCCGATACAGCACTCTAATTCAACTTCATCATCATAACTAATAAGCCACAGTGGCTCCTGCCTGTCAAATCAAATGAGGCACAGTGGCTCCCACCTTTGTCATAATTAATTAATTAGCCACAGTAGCTCCTGTCTTTCATAAGCAATGAGCCACAGTAATTCCTGCCTCAGTCATAATTAATGATACACAGTGGCTCTTGCCTTCATTGGTAGCCTCTTACAACATGAAGGAGGGCCCATAATAAATATATCTGTATACAAATTAATGCAGTTGGCTGATTCTGAATAGGAATCATGTATTCTTATGCTTGCATACATGAAAGAGTGTGCATGTTTTTGTGAATTTTTAATATAGCTGTAACTCTTTTGAGTTATATCACTACAATGTCTGCAGTGTGGCAGTTTGTAGCGATATCTAGCAATAGGGCATCATGCCACAAACATATGGCATCATGTCTCACCCAGTCACATTACTCTGACACCAGTACAAACAATCCTAACACTAACCTCTTAATGCTGAGCAGCAAGTGAGGCAGCTGTTAGTACCAATTTTATAATTATTTGGTATGACTCAACCAGGGTTTTAACTTGGAACCTCCCACATCCAAGACTGATGCTCTCGAACCACTCAGGCCACCAGAGTGGTCTAGACATGAAAGATCATATAGGTCACTCCTGTTTTGGTCAATGTCAAAAGATATAGGCAATGTTTTGGGAAAAAGTTGTAGCACACCAAAAACACTAAAATAGTAACTATTAAATCTTAACTGGTTTTCCATCAGAGTTGCTTTGATTCTAACAATTCATGCTCATTGTTTTACACAGTTACAATTTAAAGACAAGACAGAAATTACATAGATAATCAAAATGCCTCTGATATAAGACAGTAAGTGTGTAATACTCCTTCAGGAAAAATTTCAAACCCTTAGGTCCGGATGAGCTCTTCTGTTTCAATAGAGAGCAAAATGAAACAGTCATACATTAATAAACAGACTGACTTACTCTTTGCCCTTTTTGCTGCATCCATCATACACTCCACAGGGAAGGTGAACTATCAGGCCCAAGCGTTTGGCAATCTTGACCTGTTCATCTTCTGTTAGCAAGTTGGCTGGTCGACTTACATTTGGTGATGGATAATATATAGGGGCCCTAGGTGCTACCCGCTCCTGGACAGAAAAACAGATAAAGTCAAATGTAATTTACAAAAAAACTGCTGGTGCTTTAAGATACCTCAAAGTCTGGAAATCTTCAATGTGAACATGTTCTCTAAAACTGCCGTAAAATAATTTAATGGCTAATTTAACTTTAAAGAAAGAAAAATGAGCAAAACCTCACTAAAGACAGATTAACACAAATGGGAGTTAAATGTAAATATCTGCCCAAATATCCAAAAGTAAGCTTTCAAAGTTGTAATTTCCTGAGGCATGTGACACAGGTAAGTCAATATCCAGGTGTAGATAACTCTGAGAGAAAGATCTAAACATAATGGAATGATAAAGGACTTTACTCTAAATTAGATGACTCATGACACAGGTGAATAATGGTGAGAACAAAATCTTATGCAAGTTATTTTAACTCTGAATCTCCCTCCAGGAATGAGTTTTCCATTTGCATATTCTATGTTGAAGCTTTTCTATCTCTTACACCAATGTAATGTCAAGCCAATTCAATGAATTCAAATTGTTAGCCGAGTCATAAAATTAAATAAGTCTGATAAGGCTGAGTGCTATGCACACATACATCTTAAAACTGTTCATTGAGAATGTATCCCAGCTGACCACCCTATGGACAAGTGTTTTCTTGACATAAAATTAAATATTTACATTCATACAACACCATTATATTCATTAATAACAGGACATAAAAAAGAAAGAATTTTTAAAAGCACTAGCTACGGATATCAGCTCTAAAACATGTAGTTGCTAAGTGGTCATTAAACATTTTTAATATTCCATATAAAGGCTTCAATCTAAAAATATTCCCAAACATCTGGTAACTCCACAGACCTACATGTCATGAGTATAAGATTCAACCTCAGTAGGAATAATGGAGCATTTCTAGAGTGATTCAGAATGGGCCTATCAACAAAGATTTATTCAAACATAAACTGATAAAACTGGAAATTATAATTTCAAAATATGTTTCATTCAGAGAGGGCCAATTATTTCCTACTTGGGAAACCTAAAAAAATATTCTGGTCTCTGATATCACGATTATAGGATAAAACTAGATTTATGTTAAAGAACACAAATGCCCTGCCACTATTTCTAACTAAATAACATAAACACATGACTGGTAGATGGGGGGTGGGGGTGGACAAATGTTACATTTTATACTCAAACAATATTTCCCTACAGCTAATTTGTTACATCAACTTGGATATCCAGAATGAGGGCCCTAGCAACAGTATGGTGTATGTGCCAGAGTTTTAAATTCATACACCTGTAAAATCAGACATATATACCCCTTATGCCTTTTTCGACTTGCAAGTGACTAGACTGTGTGATGCATGTTAATGAGCAAATTTTTATTAAATAAATACTAATTATCAGATTCATAATATTTGCATCTATAATATTTCTGCACAAAGCTCCAATTTTTGCAGCATTATAAAGTCAATAATGTGTTTAAGATGCCATAAACATACTAAACCACAAACTTTACAAGTATCCATTTTGAAAGGCAGTGAAAGTACAAATTAGGTAACTGAGAGACAACAATGCTGTCAAGACTGGTAGAAAATACGGATTTGTATGAGTGATTTTAGCTTGATAAAAGTATCGTGTTTAATCAGCTTTCAAAGATTACAACAGTTTTAGGAGGAAAAGAAAACACGATATACGGCTAATAACACACAATGTTTGCTTGTTGACTGGTTCTTTGTTGTCCCCTTTGTTGTCATGAATCAGCTGATTCTAGATTACGGTTAACACCATTAGTGTATGCGTCCTTTAGAAAATAGAACTCAATTTGTGATGATATCCGAATAAATCCGCTTTAATAGAGAATAAACTATAGTAGATTATTTAAAATTTAGATAAAAGGAAGAGATAATGAAAGTGATTATTGTAGGTTCAACATGCCTGGTAAGGTGGTGGGGGTCCCAATGCCTGATCATTACCGTCTTGGGTTTCAGTACCCCTCAGCAAGGAAATATCGTCCGCACTCTGCGCTTTCAAACAGTTACCCATCTTTACTCAATCTCAAATAAACAGATTAACACGCTGACATGTTATAGAAGGTCGCGAAACATATGTATTTTCATCACATAACACTGAACACCTGACAAAACATAAACATTTGCCGCATTATATCCGTCTAGTCTCGATAAATCCGCGTTGACGTCATTCGCAAATATAGATCTGCAATCAAGCCGTGATTTCATTTATATCATAGTTTATTATACCGTTATAGGATACACATTTTTTTTGTGCTCGTGTTTGATATCGTATTCAGCAATTTTCGTTCAAATTAGAACTGTGTCTGTCAAACGAGATGATGGCGCACTAATACCCAGTAATTGGAAGACCTAGTGACGTTTCTGATCTGCAACAGATGCGGGCATCAGTGATGTCATCAAATAATATTTTGCATAATAGAATGATTAATTCAAATTTAACAACTATGTGTTTTAGGTATCTTTTTCTGCTTGTTTATTTTTAAAAAAAATAAATATTTTTAAAAAAAATAAACAATATATTTAATTTAAGTAAGATGTATACCATATTGAAAAATATATATTTCCCATGCCAAAGATTATTTCAGAATTTCGTGGATGATCAAATCCCGCTTAAGGGAAGACTACTAAGAAGTTCATAGTTCACATATTAACAAATTAAAGCATATTTGCCAAATTTTTCTTCTTCAGAGCAAGTGAACTTACAATTTAACTATCAGATATACATACAGTATAAAATCATATTATTGCTATTATTTAATACTACTGTATGACTGACAGTTAAATTCTAATCAACGATACGAGCCCCTGTAATTCAGAGAAGTTGACACACGATACATATTGGTTTAAAAAGGCATAACGAACAAAAAAATAGATTGGATTTGTTAAACAACATTAATAATGGCACAAGGGAGATAATCATCTTAATGTATTTGTTATGACAGTAAGAGCTACTTCATAAGTAGTGTAGTTATTAGGGATTCTTAACGTGTGCACTACTAAAAACCTAATTTTTAAAAAAATTATAAAAAGGAGAAAGTTACTTGAAAAGTAACAAAAGCTGTAATATAAAGTTTCCAATGCCCTATATCTTTGCTAAACATTCAATCTAAAAAATGGCTTGCTCGCTTTAAAAGATAATGGACAAAAATACGTGTTTAAATGCATCGCATACCACAACAGTAGTTATAGCTTACTGCATTTGTAATGGTAAATATTATCGAGTTTTTCTGCACCACTTTGGGAGTGCAGTACTAATCCAGGAAAAAAAAAACGAGTTCATATTTTTCCGTACAATTGATGTGACCTTTTAATTTGTCGCATTCTGAGGCTTAATAATAATAATAATAATAATAATAATAATAATAATAATAATAATAATAATAATAATTATAATAATAATAATTATAATAATAACAACAACAATACTACTACTACTACTACTACTACTACTACTAATAATAATAATAATAACAACAACAACATCACTAATTATAATAATAACAACAACAATACTACTACTACTACTACTACTACTACTACTACTACTACTACTACTAATAATAATAATAATAATAATAATAACACTACAAGAAACAAGATAACTGAATTTATGCTGTATTCCACAAATAAATACACAAACAAACATTATTCAATACACAGTAACACTATTAATGAGCACATAACACCACTCAACGATCTTTGAATTTGACCGCGTGCTCATTAGTTTCGAAAATAATTATCGTTTTGGTCTACATGAAAATGAGTCATGTTGTGAATGAAAGCGCTATCCAGTCGATTGAATTGAATGATTTTGTTTCTCTGTCGATTCAAGCCAATTCTGCTTTTCTGCCTATGATGGACTCGATTTATAAGCTGTGTCAATTCCGTATGATGAAGATGTGATTTGAGCACTCGAGCCTTCACCGCAGTGACCATCCTTCAATCCGCTGCATGGTTATTTCTGTCCTTTAATTGATTGTTTGGAAGCATAATGTGGAGAAAATACGAATTTTTTCACTTGAAATCTTCTTTTTAATAAAAAAAAAAACACTATGGAATATTATGGGTGTTTTTTTTTTTTTTTTTCATTTTGAGTGCAGTAAAGATAATGTGATTGCATTTGGAAATGTAGTTGAAATTAAAGTGCAATTTCGCGTTTTTTTAAATCAGGTTTGGGAACCCATGACATAGGTCATGTAATTCGGATTTGCAGAACTTAAAAAAGTACATTTTTAAGGAAATTCATAATGCAACAAATTTAAGTGGTTTTATTTTTATTTTTTTTTTGCTATTTAAATTACCAGCTGAAGAAGACATGTTTATGCATTGTCACTTGCATTATCTTTGTACGTCCCACAGCTACGTGTATGACTTGTATGGCTTGGATTGTTAGCCTAAATCCAAAACTTTGTTTCAATAAAGTTAACATGGAAAATTGCAAACCATCTTCTTTACGACAGTCCATTAGCCAGCGAAAATAAGAACTCTTTATCGTCTTGGCTTAGTGGCTCTGAAACTCTTCATTTTCTACCAAAACCTAAAGTTGCATTTTTCTTTCACCCCAATTTAATGTCTAGACTTATAAAATAGTATATATCTGATAGATACGCGATAAACCTTTGGCCTCAGTATTCTTTTCTATGCTATTTTTAGACCCTAGACAATATTGGTCATTGTCTCAATACTATTTGCGAAAAATTACGAACATTTCGAGAAAAAAAATGTTTAAATGATCAGAACGGTATTTTCAATACTACGTCTCCTACGTTTGTTGTTGACATTGCCAATATGACGTTCATTTGTTCCCTTCTCTGAAAGGTTCATTTGTGATTCATTGAACTCGTACACATCGCTAACTTGATCATCTCTACTTTCAAATGGACGAAATAGCCTTTTTTAGTTCACTCACAAATGAAACTAATAAAAAATTAACGAACGTCATTAAATATAGTCTGTTTCCAAGTGATCAATGATACAAACAATATGACATAAACAAGATGACGGCATAGCTCACAATTTTAACCTAAGTGTCCCACTCTTTAAAGAAAAATCGACATGGAAACAGGGATATAAAGCGCAGACAAATGACATTTTAATACATAAATACATAACACTCATCTTAACAATACATATATCAGCACTATTGATAACTATCTAAAACAAAACGTTGCAATTTCTTTAATGAATAAATAAAGATTAACAGTTTTATTGCTATTTGTATCATGTATAGTGCACATTTAAGAAAAATAAATAGTAAATAAATGGATAAATATAAATAAAAAGTAATACACTATATCTTGATATATTATTAACATTCTTTAATATTTCATCAAAAATCATTGTATTTAATAAAACATATCGTGTGCATCTGTGCTTGAATGTCGCCCCATATCTAGCAGAATCATCTCCATTCGACTGAAAGCATCTCCCTTTAACATCACAATTATCCAAGTCTAATGTCCAACTACTGATCACGATGATGAAGAAATAGAGGAGTTTTACAACAAACTCCAGGTTATAATAAACATGGTAAAACATGGTAAGTAAAAAAAAGACATCCTCATCATCCAAGGAGACTGGAATGCCAAAGTTGTCACAGATGCTCTAAAAGACTGGGATGATCATTGTGGACCTTCTTGCAATGAGCTTACCAATGAAAGAGCGAGACGGCTGATCGAGTTCCCAACTTACAACAACTTGGTACCAGCCAAACACCCTGGGCCAACATAAAGCTTCACAATATGATGGACATAGCACGCACCAAATGGAACCAATCATAACCAGATCAAATACATACTAGTTCAAAACCATTACCATTCTGGCATCAACAGAGCAAAAACAAGATCGTTCCCATGTACTGATGTTGGGAGTGATCACGACCTCGTAATTATGAACTTCCCATTGAGACTGGGGAAAAAAAAAATAACAAGCCAAAGAAAATCATGTTCAAATTCAGCCTTGAACAACTGAAGGATCCTAACAACTGCAAGTCGTTTCGGGCCACAATTGGAGGAAAATTTGCTCCACTCCTTGTGATGGATCTTGATGTTAAAGTGATCACAGACACTTTCAACACAGTCATGACAACAGCTGCCACGGACATCATTGGTCGCCATCGCCCAAAGAAAAAAAACTGGGTTACATAAGAGATTCTGAATCTGTGTGATACCCGAAGAGACCTCAAAAACACCAGACACACAACAGGGGTAATGGAGTACCGAGAAATAAACAAGAATAACAGGAACACAACTTGAAGAAAGCAAAGAAAATTGGATGGACAAAAGTGCACAGAAATAGAGAGCAGTCTGATAAAGAATAACAGCAAAAAGGCATTCCAAATTGTGAAAGACTTAACCAGACAGAAGCATCCTTGAGTCAGTACCATTCAAGATGAAAATGGAAAATGCCTCACAGAAGCAAGTGACATTGCAGAATGATGGAATGATTTTGTAAAAAAAAAATCTACATCCGTCCGTCCACAATAGACCAAGAGGCACCTGAAGTTCCAAACCCCAATCTCAAAGAAGAAGTGAAGTCAGCAATAAGAGCATTGAAGAAAGAGTTTTACATGAGGTATTGTAGGCAACAATGAAGATATACAACATGGGTCAAACTTTGACTAATACCATCAAACAGCTTCACGCCAAGACTACCATTGCAGTAGCTGCTCAAGGTTCTGTGAGGACTGGTTCAAGACATGAGTTGGAGTACGTCAAGGCTGTCTCGTGTCACCCACACTTTTTAACATCTGCTCTTAGAGCGCGTTATGTGCGACGCCCTGGAAAACCACCGTGGGACAGTCAGCATCGGAGGGCGTAACATCACCAACATACGCTTTTCAGCCGACATTGATGGGCTGGCAGGCAGTGAAGACGGACTACCTTAGTGAAGAACCTGGATGAAATATCTTCCAGATTTTACATGGAGATAAGCGCTGAGAAGACAAAGCTGATGACAAATAGTGGCAAACAAATCACAGCCAAGATTAAAGTCAGAGGACAGGCACCGGAAACACTGGACCAGTTCAAATATATTGGTTCCATAATCACCAAAGAGGTATCAAAAGCGACAATTTTGACCCGAGCAGCACAAACAACGGCATCTATGGTAAAGCTTAGACCCCTCTGGAGAGACAAGAATATCTATCTGAAAACAAAAATAAGAACTATTGTGAGCACTATTTATCTTCATATTGTTTTATTCATGTGAGGCATGGACCTGACAGCAGAATTACAACGAAGATTCCAGGCGCATGAAATGAGATGCTACAGAACCGTCATTGGCATCCCTTATATGGACCACATGACAAATAAAAAAAATGTCTAACACCATCAGGCACAATGTAGGCCATTATGAAGACCTCCTCACCACTGTCAAAAAGGGAAAGCTGAAATGGTTTGGCCATGTTACTCGAGCCAGCAGTCTATCCACAATACAGTACTGCAGGTCAACGTCAAGGGTGGCAGAAGGAGAGATAGACAGAGAAAAAGGTGTGCTGACAACATCACAGAATGGACCAGGAAAAGTGTTGCGGAGACACGAGCATTGGCATATGATCGAGACAAGTGGATGGAACTGGTCAGATGTTCAGCAGCATAGTGCCTCAACGACCACACTAGATCAAGAGACTGATGATGATGATGATGATGATGATGTCGAGGAGGAGGAGGAGGATTGTCTCTAAGGCGTCCCAAACATTGTCAACGTTTTGACGTTTACAATCAACACGGTCGCCATATATGCTTGAGCCAGATTGTGTTTTTAAGCAACACACATGTATGCAAGAGCTCCTCCTATTTATTTGTTCCATTGTTTTTAGAAATACTAAAACTAGCCAGTGCAAATACTGGACTCAGACGACAGTTTTTACTGAAATAGACTATTCGAGAAACCAGAAACGTTAGGTTGTTGATATCGTGGGTTTCTGTTTGCGTTAGAACACCAATACTTTGACAGTGTTTTGGACCCCTTGGCAACAATCAGGTAAGAAATTATAAATCAATGAATGAAATGACTAGGTTTGTGCATTGTTTTATATCTTTGAAGCTTTTTTTATTTAATCTGTATTGGGTACAAACAAACGGGAGCGTATGCATAGTTAATAACCAAGAACCACCTCTCGAAAACATGATAATTAAAAACTAATATAACAACAATGTATAGAAAAGGATTCAAAATTTCAGCGTTAAATACAAAATCAAGAATCCCTGTTACGTAGACATGAAGCGACCAAGCAGTCTAATGAGCAGCTGGTCTTGTCTGTGGTGCGTGCATGAAAGCCACGTGACACAAAGGTACAGTAATTAAAATAATGGTTGATACAACATAAAGATATGTGAATGCATGAAGCAGCATTGAAATCAAAAGTCCTTTTTGGAGAAGCTGGTCTCATATGTTGACTTACACAAAAAGAGGGTGTGTCGCGATTGGGTTTAGTCACGTCAATAAGCAAGTCGAGATAATTTGAGTAGTAAAAGCACACTTTAAACAACCATACTTAAGAAAGCAAACACTTGAACACAGTGAACAGTAGGTTAGTCGGGTGGTCGCTGAACCTTTTGACTGGAACAAACGGATAGCGCAATATTGTTTTCTGATGTGATTGAATATATAGCATTGAGCATAAAGCAAACAGTCTTGGGTCAATATAAAAAAGAAACAACAAAAACCCACTGATGATAAATGTCAAATAATACCCAGAAAGATTCCGAGTAAGTCAACAACAAAAACAAAACAACAAAAAACATGGAATATACACATAAATTTGTTCCACAGATTGGTCTTAACTCTGATAAAATGACATTTTTTTAATGATCGAGAGCGGACAATGGGGACAATGGGGATGAATTAGTTCGATATCACATAGTTAATCAAAAGCAAATAATGAATGCTGGTCACACATAGCTGGCAAGATAAAATGTGACTGCAGCTACGAAATGTCAAGATTATTCATTATATAAGCCAATAATTTATATGATGGGCTGTAAGCCAATACATGCAGATAAAACCACACACACACACACACATCAGATAGAAAACCTTTAAGATAATCAAAATAGGGTGAGAGACTGAAATACTAGACAAGAGCAATAATAGTTGGATATTAAAAGCAGACTCGGTGACTCCAAAGTGTTTATGTGATCATTTCAAGGACAGCTATTTAGTTCCAGAGACGTTAATTCCACATGACAATGACTTATCTCCCTTGCAAACTAAACTGATAAATGATTACAATTATAGAAATCGGACTGTTGAAATTGAACTGCACATTGAACTATAAAAACAAGTATCCAGTCTGTTACATACAAAAAATCTGAAAAAGATGCACTGAATTGTTCTGTTTGATGAGCAACATTGGTTAAAATCGTGCATTCTGTTAAATACCAGTCTGAGACAAAAAGCTAACGAGTTTGAAAAACATTCCTTGAAACTAATGAACGATACAGTGTTTAGCTATCATTTGCGAGGAGGAAAAGAACGGAATACATGGTGCCAATCAGTCTGAAAAACAAGAGAATCAAATTAACCAAACCTATCTCTATGTTTTATATACCCTGTAATGACTGTTTAAATTATTGATACATGACTTTAAAAAAAAAAATATGAAATTTCGGTTCACTAATATGGGTTTCTATTAAATCTATGTTGATACAAGAACCTCTATGATAGGACATAAAACCTTTTATATGATATGACAGAAAACCTGTAATATGACAGAAATAGAAAACTTTTAATATGACAGGCCAAAACCTTTAATATAATATGACAGAAAACCTTTGATATATGACACGAGAGAAACTTTTAATATGATACGATAGAGAGCGTTAATTTCTAAGACGCTAGTGTCTGTCCTAAGAGCAGTGCATTGCCACAGATAAATAAAATAGTTCCCGGACGTTTTATGGATGTTCTAACCAGTGTACCAATCAGTGTTGTGGGTTGATGTCAAACGTTTATTTATTAAAGACAAGCAAAAGATATACATAAACTTTGACAATGAATTTTAAAAAGCATAATAACAATAAGTTGAAGTTCTGAGATGTTACGAATTGTTCTTTTTGTTGTTTGTTTTGCGCGGTTTAACGTCATTTTTCATCAATGGACATTCTATTCGTAGCGCCCAATATATTTTGTTGGAGGAAGAACTATGGGAAGGACAGAGACCCAACGGAAGCTACTGTTAGGCTTTCTCAAATACAAGGGCTGAGACGCGACCCGAACCGACGCGGACAGAAGTGAAATGTGTGCGCGAACGCATTAGAGTCTCAGCCACCCAGCGGTTTATTTCAACATAAAAACAAATCATCAAAAGATAAGTTTTACTTAGATCGTCATATCTTGATTTTTGTTTAAGTGTGACGGCAAGCGTTATTGCTTAAACTACAAAAATACAGTTACCCGAAGGACATGCCGATACTTTGTACTGACAAGGAAACTCATGTCTCCTTAAATGTTTGTTCGTTTTGTCCTGTTTTAAAATTTCTATAAACTCACTTTATGCATAATGTCTTTTAAGATAGTTTCAGCAAAATAGTTTCAACTGATTTTGATGTACTTACAAAACAGACTGTCCACCCCATCCCAATCCTAAATTAAAAAGAATTAACGCCAATTTTCTCTAAATGATAATTCTGTATATTGGTACGAGCACTCATGCTGATATTACAAAACGTCTATCATTGAAACCTTGTCCATGTAGGTGAGAAGCTTTCTCAAACATGTTTCATTTCATCAAATTCCCATATACATAAGGACCACTCCGGTGGTGTAGTGGTTGGAGCTTCCGCCGCGGATACAGGAGGTCTCTGGTTCGATCCCCGTCCGAATCGTACCAAAGACTTACAGAAATGGTGCTAACAGTTGCCTCGTTTGGCCCCCAGCATTAAGAGGTTAGAGTTAGGACTGGTCGGCCTGGTGTCAGGATAATGTGATTGGGTGGGACATCATGCTACATGTCTGCGGCATGATGCCCCAGTCAAAACATTACTATAAACTGCCTCATTGCAGACATCGTAGCGATATGACTGAACAATTGTTAAAGCTACGTTAAAAATCATAATCACTCATACACACACACACACACACATACACACATACATATATATATATATATATATATATATATATATATATATATATATATATATATATATATATATATATATATATATATATATATATATATATATAAGTTACGAACAAAGTTTTGTTCTTTGATATTTAGAAGAAAAAAATACTTCAATCATTTATTTAATTAATCCAAGCGATCTCTCACGATCACCTTTCGTTTTTGAATAAACGCTTTCTTTAGTAGCAATTCTTTTTGCACAGAAACGACGGACATCTGATAATGATGTAATCGAACAGGTCCTTTTATCTAAGCTTTATACAATTTTGTACAAAACAATATTTTCCCACAATTAGCCACGTCACACATTTTGATGTTACGTAAGTGAATACTTCGCCATTCCTTCCGATTTAGGGTTATTCGTATGACTTGTACACACTTTTTTAAATTTAATATCAGAAACATAATAAATGTTAGTTGATTTGGTTTTAAATGTTAGTTTGACTGTTTGTAACAAAATTCAATATACATTTTTGGGGCATCAAAATTTTCTTTCCGTTTGATTTGGAAATTAATTTAAAAATCTTGTTGCACATTACCTAATTTAGGACAGCTACCATGTAATTTTTAACATTGTGTACTTTTGAAATCCAGCCAATTGAAATGATTATCATTATTATCTGTAAAAACATTCCGAAGCACTGCAATTTATTTTTATGTGTTTGTGTTACTTATCCACAAAATGCTTGGTAACTTCTGAAAACTGTTGTCTCTATACTCAAGAATATTCTTTGTAGACCTGAGAGTTTGCAGATCTTTGATTAACACTCTGTTTAATGACAATTAATTTTTGTGAGCTTGTCCTGTCCATGTCATTACATTTAATCATCCAGAGTCTTGCATGTTTCAGTGTCATCTTTTTCTTTACAAAGAGTTCCTATTAAAATGTTTTCTACTAGATCTGTTGTATTGATAATACGAATGTTCTTGTGGTTTGTGTCACTGTTAAATGTTTGACCTTGCGTAGAATTTCTCTCATCCGTTTCTGTCTCAATGTTTAAAGGTAGGAATTCACTGAGACCGCTATGAGTTGTTTTTAAAATAATTATATCAATGATGAACACCATTTACTTTGCGCAGAATGCATAGGTTTGAGGGATATCCTGAAAATGTGTAATTTTTCCATCATCTTTTCTGTTGCTGATATTAAATACATGCATGTTGAATGTATTTGTAATTGCTTGTAAAGTCCATTAACAGTGATTGAAGGAAACAATAATAATAGTCATTAAAATACATTTTCATATTATTAAGAGTTGATCGAACAAAATGTAGACATTTTGTGGTTTCGATATCGTACAATGTGTATGCGATTCACAATACTCTTTGTTGCAATACACGATACCAGGGACGTCATTTTAATTTTTTCGGGGGAGGGGGTGGGGGCTTAACGGGCTTGTTAATTTTCGTATAACCTGTCTGGATCATCACAATATCTACTCCAGAAACTTCAAAAAATTAAAAACACAGCTGCTCGGATCATCTTAAAGTATCTCGATCAGAGCACACCCCATCACTGCACTGCTCTGTACCCTACACTGGCTATCAATTCGATGCAGAATCAAACACAAAATGTGTTCTCAGTGCTATGTTTCATTGACAGACTCCAGTCCAACATACCTATCCAGCCTCACCAATGTGTATACACCAGCAAGATACTTACGCTCCTCTTCTGACAATCGTATACTCGTTGTTCCCACTATGAAAACGAAGTCATACGGACAACGTTCTTTTTCATACCATGACCCGGCGATGTGGAACGAATTGCCCAATGAAATTAGACAGAAGGATACAGTGGTCCCATTTAAGAGTGCTCTTAAAACTCACCTTTTTCGACTACATGAACAAACTTAGAAGCTTAATGTTTTGTATCTAATTTTTCAGCATGTTTTTGTGTTTTCCGATTTCATGGTTTTTGTTGTTTGTTTTTATGTAGTGTAGTTATATCATTATAGATGGTGTAAAGCGCTTGGAGCTTCTAAAGATTAGGCGCTATACCAAGTCCTCATTATTATTAATATATAGGCTACAGCAATACCTCCCACCCTGCCCTCAACAAATGACGTCACTGCACGATATACGCTGTCTTAAACTTACACGAAATGGCTTGAACGTTGAGTTGTTTTAAATATTCTATATCAATACTTTCGTCATTGTCTCTAAATGCAATCATCACACCTTTGCCTGTGTACACATCAAGGCTGGTATAATGCATTTGAAAAAATATTCATAGCTTTATTCTTGTCAATGATTAAGAGAATATGTTGTTTCGAAGTGATAAGCAACAATCTAAAACAATATATTTTTTGTATGAGATCGCGAGTTTTCCTGTTATGGAAGCTTATCAAACTTTAAGTAAATATCAAGCTATAGCAACTTATTTACAGTTTGTAGGATAAGAAAAAAAAAACACATTAAATTTGAAACGGTCCCGACAGTGCAAATGTCTCATTTTTAATGAATTCTCCCTCATCAATACTGCAAGACCAGGATCTGCATGTCAAGCACTGTCAACACGCGGCCTTTATTGTAAATCAAAAAGATTGCGCGAGCGTTACGCATAATAGTTAGCCTTCGTTTTAAAATGATTCATCCAAAATATTAGCAAAATCCATGACAAGGTTTAGGCTATAAGGAAATGAAAGAACGTGAACGAAAATCTTACTTTAAATATTCTGGAATGTGACCTTGACCAAACTTTAAAAGGGATGAGCTCGTTTGTCAAGGATTGAAAATGCTTAGATGTTTTAACGATCCAGCGTGAATTAATCAGCGGAGAAATAAATAAATGCAGATGGAAATCATCAACTAAACCTTACCTGTTAACGAAGCCCATATGGACAACTTCAGAAAAGAGACTTACATGTGTAGCTTTTTCATACTCAAATGGATATACAAAAACTGTCCACAAACAGCTACCTGTCATTTTCATTTATAACCCCTATTTATAGTTGTCAGAATAGTATGTAGAGGTCAAAATGTTTTACAGAGTGTTGTATTTATAGGTCATTTGCAAACACGACAGTATTGCAGTTTTCAACGCTTTTTAGTGATACAAACAAACAATGCCCTTAAATGCATTCCGTATTCGATTTATTTCAAATAGTTTTCATCTTTGACTCAAAGAAAAGCTGTAGTGTATATATGACCTCTCTAGTCAATCCGTCTGGCAGAGTTTACTCTGTATCAATTGATACAATTCACACATTCATTCTGCTGCAACACGGGGAGGGGGAGGCGCTGTATTCACTGTGTGTAACAACGGCTTTCAAAAAAATAACTGTCATCATGTCTTGGTTGTGTTTTTGCTTGCGACAACAAAATTGTTTCAGCTTATAATAGCACTCAGATTTTTTTCTTGACATTGATTCAGATAAATTAGAAACATGAGTTCATTTCATTTTAGGTTATCAACACACCAGATAAAACACCCCTGAGGGTAATGGTTCTGACATCAGTTCTTGGTATATGATCGGGGCTGCACGTTGAGTCGACGAGCAATACAGTGCTGGTAAGCACGTGACCTTGAAAGAAGAGAGCAAGCATATTGAATAATGAAATGGCTTGCCTCTAAATAGAAGGTACGTGGAATTAACAAAATCCATGACGGCTTGTACGATATAATAGCACATAAATACTTAACGTAAATTTAAGATGAATGTGACTTTGACAGGTAAGTCAAGAGGCGAAGCGTGCATGTCACATAATCTCCATCATGATTCATCTTATGAATGATAAGAGTATATCAAAATGTTTTGCAAATATAGGCAACTAAAACCTTTAATTAAATGCAAGAATTTTATATGACTTTGCAAGTGTGCATGTCACCAAATGAAATGTCTGAGCTTCATAAACAATCTTTCCAAATATGAGGTACGTCCAGAACATAGTTTAGACAATATAAGGAAATCATATACGTTTAGGGAAACAGTAACACAACTTTTCTATCATTCCTGCTTTGATACTCATGTACAAGACAGAAACGAATTATTTGTCTTAGTTGTATATGTATAACTATTTTTACATTGTATGAAGATAATCTATCAATGGGCTTAAGGAATACGTGCAAATAAAATACTAATACTTTTAAAAAAAAGACCCAAACGAGAATTATATGTTAAAATTGGTCTGTTGAGCATAGACCCAAACGAGAATTTACAATGAGAATAGTATTCTGGACCCACACGGGAATTTAACATGGGAATGGTACTTCACAGACACGTGTATATAACATTATTGCCGCCATTTTATGTTAATCTGTGGATATGGTGAGTTAACATTAGGGCACGCATTTTTATCACACCTTGTGGAGAATGGAAATCTTTAAAAGTATTGGGGGAAAATGTCTGCTTATTTTACATCACAGCTGTCAAATGTGGAGTATGTAACAGGGTAGTATGTTAGATGTTTTCGGCGAAACAAATTGGGGTTTTCTGCACTCTGATTGAAATGAAGATAGGTTTATCACGTGTGTGGTTCTCTGGCCTGTAATAACAAAATGTAATGATAAAATTGTACTTACTACTGGGGACGTCCATTAATTATGTCAACAATTATTAGGCAATTTTTTTACCAGCTCCCCCCCCCCTTGTGAACAACTGTCAAACTTTCAGTGCCCCCCAACCCTCCAATAAAATTATGTCAATTTATTTTGTTCCCCTCCCCCACAAACTAACAATATTTTATACAGCTGGCTTTTATGCTAAAAATTTAATTATGTAAATTAAAAGGTCTACAAATAAATTGTAATCATTGTTTTTTTTACTTGTTTAACAGATTTCACATTGACTATAACACTTTGAATTCACGACAAAATCGAGACTTTATATTCTAGCTTTTATCATCTTCCCATTTTCCTACTTCCTAATTTTTTATTTTTTAAATTTATTGTTAAAAAAAAAATAACATTGTTGACGTCAATTTATCTTAAACTCCCCCCTCCCCATATCAATAATTGTCAAAGTTCTTCACCCACTTACCCCCATTTTGTTGACATAATTAATGGATGACCCCACTACTGCAAATGTTTTTTGAATGACCAACATTCACTCACTTACCGTCAGGACTGGGTAGGATGTAAATAAATGGATATACAAATAGAATTTAACTCCATTACAAATATAAATAATTTCCTTAGCCCTCATGCCACCCCACCCCACCACCACACTGTGATCCCCGTTATAATAAAGTAAAAAAAAAAAACTATAACCTTTCTATAATCTCTCTACTTTTCCCTTATACGGAAAGCTACCATTCTCTTAATACTCTCAAAATAACAAAAATTTCATTTAACTATTGAATGAAGACAGAAAATCGGACTGCATAATGTTCTATGTGGAATTATTTAAAATTAACATTAGGTTATCATTCTTGTGAGTTTATCGTGACAAGTGTAATCCCATGTTAAAGATGCTCATAGGTTTCATAACTTTTAAATAATTTATTTTTAAAGCTCAAGAAGGCGTGAAGTTTATAAGTGTTAATTATCCTAAAAGTTTAGAATTCCCAGTAACAGACAGATGTATTTTTGGACAAGGTTGGCAAACGTTTTCATGTATCAGTTTTGAAGGCCAGTATTTTAATTTTCCACACCTGTGTTTTGCTCTAAGTTCAAAACATGCAGTGCAAATATTAATAAGAACCATTGTTTGAGAGTAGCAGTATTTTCCTAATACTGTTCAAAATAGCGAATGTATCCTGTATGAAGCCAAGATTCCTGATACACGTGACACTGAATAGAATTGTTTTCGATACGCTAAAAGATTATTGTAACATCTAAGTGGTACCATGGAGGGTTTTATAACGTGTTCGCAGTCAATTAGTATCAATGCATGACTGTGTGAACGTTTGCAAAGGTATGTCTTTTTATAGCATTTAAATAACAATGATTAAAATCATCTATGCGATATATCATACTACTGTTATTTCTGTGGTACTGAATCTGTACAAGATATTTATAAATGTTCTGACGTAGTTTCAAATTTAGATTTTGAATATGTTCTTCTAAACTGCCATTTAAAGAAATTTAATTTGGTGCCTGACTAACATCAGAATTCGTGGCATCGATTGTTTATATCCACATCTAGTTTTGTGTGTCTTAGTTTTTCCCGAGAATTGGCTTTCTTAAGCTTCTCAAAAAGCAATAGTTCAAAGTGCTGAAATCATCTTGTCATTGAATTTGAACTGAATTTGTACAAACTGTTTGTAAATATGTTCTCACAATTCCAAAGGTCAATTTTTAATGTGTTTTCCTAAACTATCTATTCATATAGGATGAGAGGCCCAGTATCACTATGGCTGCATGGACGTTTGTTGGGGTAGATCACCTTGTTATGTGTAGAACATATCTTACTCGGTCAATGTGTTTACACAAAATTATATTTATGTGTTTGAACTTTTTATATCAGAAACCAATAAGTTTGGAGAAACGTTTTGGTTTATTTTGATATCAAAGAAGGGGATTACATTATCTATTAAACAGAAAGACCCTTACAATATCGAAGTTCTGCGTTGTAGATAGAGTGTTTTGTAGTTTGTTAATAAAAGAATTTGTTATGACTATCTGCAAACAAAAGTACCTATCACATATGCAAAGACAGGAGTACTTGCATACAAAATACCCAAACATTCTTATAAACTATCATACAGGAGGGATAAGGATTTTAAGTTGAGGATCGTTTTGTGGAAACCGCAGACATACAAAACCTAAAACATATGTTGGCAATGAATGAACGATATATATGTTTCAAAATAGAATTGGATCGCCCTAAAAGAAGCCATTATTGTTTTGATTTTTATATAAATAATTTTGAACCTTGCAACATCAACTGCAACTGTATTACACGTTTCCACCTCCAAATTCTACTTCTGATGTGGTAGTAGTAGTAGTGGCAGTAGTTGCAGATGAGATCCGTGTTATGGAGAGCTTAGGTGAAGGTACATGGATGATTTTGTTACGTTTCTGCAAAGCCGCTTTTCATACATTTTTTCAGGGGGTTATACGCTGTCAAAATGTTTTTCACTATCTTCCATCTGTAAGTTGTTGACACGTTACCTTTTGTTCCTCTTCTTGCTTTCTCGTTTACTCTTCTTGTTGCGTAATACAAATCTGTTCTTCATCTTTAAAGCTTTGAAAAAAAAGTACCTCATTCTTCCTTCTCACGTCATCATAGACTGGTAATGATAGAGAAATAGTGGTACAGTCAGCAACAATACCTGCGATGAAAATAAGAAATCGCTCAAAGGCAAATTGAATCCATCCTTTTCTGGAAGAATAGTTGCTACAACAACAACTATCAGTGTCTAATTTGGATTTAATTCATCATAATAACGAGTGTTGAAATGTGCCCACGACTGATTGCATCACCTTCCTCTTGATCGTGTTCCAACGTTTCCTATTTCCTCAAGTCTTTCTATTACGACCGCCTCATCCTTCTAAGACATCATAGTTCTTTACATTGAACTCGTCGTCACTTCCCCTTTTTCCGGACTTCACTCGTCACTGTCACTTCTCTCTTAGCCAGACTTCCATTTTCCGATTGTCCTGCATCTCTCTCTCTCTCTCTCTCTCTCTCTCTCTGAAAACCGTTTCCTTAAAGAACAAAATTATCACTAATTCTCTATATGTACCACTGTCTAGATGTACATACAATTATTTCACTTACGTTACTCCGAACACACTTACTATCCAGACACTGCGTAAACTTACTACGGATACTTGCCCTCGCTTCACAGCGACAGGTCATACATTACCACGAGTGGTCTATAAAAAATTACCACATCTTGTCTTGAAAAATGGCGTTAAACCCAACAACAACAGTAGGATTCATCTTTGCACGAAATGCATGTTTTCCACAAACTTTTGTCATTGTATGTTCTCCGGAGGTAAGCTTATCAACAGAAATGATCTTTCTTTGAGTGATGGTGACCGTGACCGTTAACTTTTGACTCAAAATTCAAGATCTTTTTGCACCAATGTTCAAGTCTGGTCAAGGTAAAGAATTCAAAGTAACAGGCAGAGGATATTTTTCTTCTGTCAATTTGACCTTGACCTTTGACTATTCACTAAGAAACAGGTTAAATTCAAAAAGCTAAATCAAGCTGCATAGTCTCGAACTAATGTATTATCTGGCTCCAAACTGGACAGGTGGATAAAGATGAACGGACAACAACTGATATTATTACATGACAAACGCCACTTCAAGATGTTGTTCGTCGTTCTGTGCATAAACAAAACATTGCAAACAATCACAGATGATAAACAGAATAGAACTATCAAGCAACAAAGGTCTTCTGAACCTGAATCTACTTCGCTGATGTTACTGGTACATCAAAATGTGTAGGAATTTGTTGAACGATGTCTTCCATATGACAGAATGTTTTAGAAAAGACTTATCAGTGATGTATGATAGATTTTACTGATGCGTTTTGATATACAAAACAGAAGTCATTAAAAAATAAAACCAAGAGGGCAGACGGATATGAGAACGCTCATCTGCCTGACATATATAAACCCCAAAGGCATGGATAATAACATTTAATATGGGGCTTGTGACAGTGAATAGTTTCACCAGTTAGCAATAACACTGACTGGATCAAAGCATAAAAGGTGGAAAATTGTTGGGCTCTGTTGACTTAATTCTTATTTAGGTTTTTCGACTATTACAGCAGCGGACAAATCTGATGACCTTGTAGCATCGTTTATATAAACTTGAATGGTCTACAAGTAAGAATGCTTTCTGTTAAATTTAGTCGTCTTTTCAGAAAAGTCATTAAAAGGCTTTTTTATTTCCGGAACAGTGGCCATGTTTGATTCTGGATAGGTATCATTTGTACAGATCTGAAGTGCCATTATGCCAGGCTTTTTTTTAAAGTCACATTTGATCGAATTATATCCAGTAGATTTATAGAAGTCATTAAAGATATTTTTTGTTTTAATTAACAGTGTCAATATATGATAGATTGGCATAATTTATACCAACTTGAAAAGTCATTCATGCCACAATGCTTTGTGTCAAATTTTGTCAAACTCTCTTCAATAGTTTTTGGGCAGTTGTTTATAGCTCATGCTATTTTTAATAACAACGGCCATATCTGATGGCGATTTGACATTTAATGTTTATATTTGAAAAGCCTTCATGACAGTATAATTTGTCAAAATTGCTCAAATTTTACTAATCGGTTTTTGAGAAAATTAAGTAAGTTTTTATTATATGTTTAGTAATGTTTGGTCAAATTTTGATTGTACCTCGATATTATTTGCATAACGTTTGAAAGGACAGACAAATTATTTGTTGGGGTTTGTGTAATATCAGGTTTTTTCCTACTTTTGTAATGACAACATTTGTGCAGACTTAAAGGCCTTCGTACCAGAATGCATTCTGCCAAGATGAAATTCGTCCAATGGTTTCTGAGAAGCTGAAAACTGCAATTGTTGACAAGATGGTGCATGGCAGATACAGACTGGTCCTATTAACAAAGTCAACCATTTACACAAATCATTTCAGTAAACCAAGCAAAAACAAGACACCTAATCGGGTTTGATATAACAACCTGCCTTACAAAACTTAACAGTTGACGATTTCACTAAGCCGGCTTATGCAGTATTCTAGGAATTTTCTCCCAAACTTTATATCATGTTGATCTAATTATTTTATTATATGTATTTTTTTAAAAGAAAACAACATCAGTAACTTGCGCTTTGCAGACGACATTGATGGGATGGCAGGCAGTGAAGATGAGCTTGCCACCTTAGTGAAAAACCTGGATGAAACATCTTCCAGATTTGACATGGATATACCAATTTATTACATGGAAATACCAGTTTGTTGACATACTTTGAATTGGTCAGTGAATCTGTCACATTTATTAATTATACTATATGACATGTATAAATAAATATAGTTTAAATCACTTTCACTCAGTTTTCATGAAATTGTAACTTGGTAAAACATTCAAAATGATTTTTTAAAATTAAAAACAAAAATGCTACATTCATTAGCAAGTAGTTGCCTGATTTTTTGGATTTATTACTTACTAGTGTACCATTGGATTAAGTGTTACAAATGTAAATGTAAATTCCCAAATGCAACCAATGCAAATAAACAATTCTAACCAAAACTGACATTCCATGTGTTTTTATTTGGTCTCTCTGCATAATGATCCATTTTCTTCAGAAAAAAATGCATCTTTGGCACTAAATAAATTCAGTAAGAATTACACTGAAGCAGAAACAAAATTATAGCATTATATTTGCAATGCATGCAGAGAACATCAATCAATGATTTCTGTTTGTTATCAAGTCATTCTTGCAATCCTTTTACAGTTTTTTACATTTTTGAAATTTAAGTGCATTTTTCTCTCTTTAGGGTACAACATTCAATTGACTGACTGAATTGCATTGACTGAAATTTGTCAGTGCATACTGTGTTGACTGATCCACTAACTGCTTCAACTTAATGTTGGAACTAGTAATTTCCAAAATTAATAATGGTGGTACATTTTTTCAAATCACATTTCATTTCATCAAAATAATATATTTGGCTGTTTAAAATGTAGTGGCTTATGCACATTACGTTAAGTTGTTCATGTCCACTATTGTAATGTATTTTCAAGGTTGCATGGTGTATGAGATTAAATTTCTTAATATACAACTTTGCAATAAGTAAATTTGAAGCAAAAGCTTTTGAGAAATATAAGAAATTATGAAAATATAAGAAAACTCTGGTCAAACTGATGAAACATGATTTATTAAATCTACTCAAATTTTTATTAAGAAAAAAATTCAATTGTACAGTAGAACCTGTCTTGAAAGACCATGACCTTTGCCCAAAAATGGTCTCTAATACTGTTAACAGGTTTTGATGATGTATGATCAACTTGTGCATTAAGAATAGTCTCTAAAGACAAGTGGTCTCACATAACAGTGGTCTTACAAGACAGGTTTTACTGTCCAAACAAACAAAATTAATCTGGATTAGGTAAACATAAACAAATGCAAAATGCAACCCAAATTTCAAGTATGATGACAGAATTTTTTTTAACATTGTTCTTGATGTGTATTTGAAATAATCAGAATCATAAAAAGAACAAAAAAGTATTCATTCCATGGCATCCCAGCATTAAAAAACTTAAATTCCCCCACCCATGCCAAATAAATTCCCTCACCCATGCCAAATAAAACTAACATTTCCAAACTGCTACACTGCAATAAATATACTGACCATACTAATCATATCAATTTTAATTATTCTTCGGTATAAACAGTTTCAACTAAAAACCCGATAAAATGTCTGAATAAAAACTGATTTTGTTGTTTTGGGGGTTAATACTACCTCTCAGTGCTAGAACGGCTACACATGACAGCCAGTATAAATGGTGGAGAGAGAGCCTGGGAAACCATTGTAAGAACCACTGACCCATAGGAAGCTACTGCCATCTTTCTCACATACCCATAATGGTTGTGCCTAAGACCTGAACCCATGCTGACAGGTGAGACGGCACAGTGATTGGTACAGGCAAGCACTTTAGATCACATAGCCTCTCAGGGCCAAGAGAGAACAATGAAATATCTTAGCCAAAATTGGTACCTGTCAATCAACCACTGCAGAACCAAATGACAATGCATTGTTAGTCCATTTCATTGATAGACAGGTGCAAATGATTATATAATTGTGGTAATGTTTTATATGATAGACAAACTTGCCAAATCAAGTAGGGCACAATACAGAATTTTCTACTGACAAATCATATAGGGCACTAGATGGAAGTTATTATACAAAAGAGCTTGCACTAGAAGGAATTTTCTACATACAGACAAGAGATAAGCTTGCCCAATCAAGTAGTGCACTAGATACAATTTACTATGGACAAAAGCTTGTCCAATCAAGTAGGGCACTAGATGGCATTTTCAACAGACAAGAGCTTGTCCAATCAAGAAGGGCACAGATGCAATCTACTAAATAGCACATTTATATAACTTTTTATAAATTTTTCATTCAATTTTTAATAAATTTTTACCATATACTGAAGTATATGTCTTATGCAATTACTGGGTAATTTCCCTTGAAAGAACAACACTGTATTTTGTAAAAATAGATATAATTATCAGTACGTGGAACATACAATTTCCAAAAGCAGAACTTCCCTAATTTAAGTTATTGTATAATTTTGCTTGTAAGCCAAGTCCAATTGCAAAGAACATAGACCCAGATTTGTATAGATGACTAGGTTATATCCTGTTTTGTTTTATTGATGACTCCTAGCAAACTGCAAAGACAGATCTGCTGGCACATTATGAAATAGCACTACTGGGTCTATGTGTTGGATCTAATATGTAATTGTGGGTATATTCAGATTTTTTAAAATAAAAGAACTCTAAATAACAACACCCCTCATAATGGAAATCAAAATTTTAAAGTTTATTACATGGAAACTAAATTAGCCATAAAACGTTACAACTGCCAAATTTGCATGAATAAACTGTAAGTTATATATTACTAGACATGCATAAAAAATTATTCTTGTGACATCAAAACTGAAAATTATTCAAAGCCCTTGCCTTGTGTAGTAAGCCATTCATAGTTTTATTCAAAGCCCTTGTGTAGTAAGCCATGCATATAGAATTTTATTCAAAGCCCTTGTGTAGTAAGTAATTCATATAGAATTTTATTCAAAGCCCTTGTGTAGTAAGCCATCAAGTTTTTTATTTAAGTGGGTTCAAAAGAGTTCATTTCTTTTTCATCAAGTAGTCAAATTTCTTAAATTTACATAGGAGTTTTTTTTATATAAAAACCTCTTTAACATACATACATACATACATACATACATACATACATACATACATACATACATACATACATACATACATAATAAACACATACATATATTCACTGAAGTCATATTCATTTCCATAGAACATACCTATCCCTTATGTATAAAGAATCTAGAAACTTTTCCAACAATGCATCTGTAACTGGATCAAAATCAAGTCAACTAGCAATGTTTTCACACGAGTAACAAAAATATAATGTAAAGATTTTCTAACAGGTAACTGCATACAGTAGTCATGAATACCTGTGATTCAATCATGCAACCTAATAAATAATATAGTGCCAAATTTTCCATGATTTGACTCGTATACAATGAGGTCATATGCAAGAACAAGCTGATTCTCCACCACTTGCAAAATATAAGTAGACTGACCACCTAGTCTTACCACAGGAGAAGTACAGTACATTTGATATTCTATTTAAAAAATTCATAAAATTACAGTGTTTCTAATTAAATAACTTTACAAACTCTTTTCTAAATTCTCATGAAGGTCCTTCATTGTGATAAACATGGATCTCATTCTCATATAACTAATTTCATAGACTGTAGAAAATAGTGATGAAACCACCAGAATGTGCTTCCTGCAACATAAATCAGCATTTTTTGTTACAGTTCACTGCATCATACAGCTTGGGTATTTGTAAAATTTCAAAACAAAAAATATATTAATAGTGACATTGAATTATTGCCATGATTGAATGGTTATTTTTAACACAATCTTTTGGCTGAAAGTTTTAGCTTGGTTTTGCATCATTTTTGTTAGACTGCTGACATTAACCAGGTTAAACAAAAAGAAAATAGAAAAACTGTAAAAAGAGGTGCAGTAGTCCAATGTGGAAAAAAAGAATACAAAATGATCTACATAGTATATTAAAATATCTATTTGTTTGTTGCGTTTCTTTGATAAAGTTTCGTTACAAATAAACATCACACACATACTGTTCTCTTACATTCATATTAGATCTATAATTATACATACCAGAAATCTGGTAGGTTTATTGCTTATTTCTTTAATAATAACAATGTTATATAAATATTTTCTCCTGCTAGTATATGTACTGAACTACATATCAGCATTTTGATTTATGAATGAATGATGTATGTGAAACATGATTTTGTGACATTAATCTATCAACAAATATTTAGCTTTCTTTAAAAACATTTAAAGTATTCAGGGGCAAAATGGCACACAGAAAATGCAGTTTTACCAATACATATTTTAATTTTGATTTCTAAATAAAGCAAAATACTCAAGTGGGCATGGTATACGGCTTACCTGTTGATTTAACTTCACACTGATTCATCCAAAGTGTGAAGAAAATCCATCCAGGGTTTAATAAAGCAAATGATAAAATTAAATCCCTAATGTAAATCTAATATGAATCTCATCGTGACCCCAAAGTACAAGGGGCAAATAAGTACATCACAGAATGAACTACCTTAGCTTTACACAGATTAAACTTAAACTTAAACAAGATACATGTTGGAATTAAGAAATATAAGCAAATAAAAAAAACTAACCAACACCTTAATAAATAAAAAGGGCCAGTTGAGAATTTTGTTGAATGAATTGCCTTAGCCAAGGATAATATATATCAGGGGGCTTCAAAAATATAATCAATTGAAAAAAGTAATAAAAAAAAACATCACATGACAGTGACTTTTGAGCCATCAAAAATATGCAAACAGAAATGTCATAGAATGGATTGTCTTAGTTTCACAATGGCTCAAGCCAAGAATGATGAGAATCTATCAAGGGATATAGGGAAAAAATGCACATGAACTTGAGCCAAAACCTTTAACTGATAATGCCAATTCCAGAAAAAGTTAGTGCTATGTATTGCTTCCCCCACCCGGATGTCGGCTTCATGAAAATGATTCTAAGTGCTTATCTCAATGAAGGTGACTTTTATGTCAAAAATATGAAGATGATATATTTTCAGCATTCTTGTAAGAGGAATGGTCACTATGTTTCACAGGGTAGACTGTCATTTTTCTTTTCTTATTTCTAAAATGCTATGAATATCAACTGGGACAAATATCATTTGACGAGTCCAACATCTGGCTGTAGCATCTCGAGATAGGTGACCTGAATGGGCTTGTGTTGTGACAGGTACTCCTTTGCTTCTTCAATTGAGAACCACTGACGCCGCCGACCTGAAACAAGTAACAAGAATAATAGGAGGATTTTAGATGACAGTAAGCGGCTATAATCTTACAAGTGTCCATAACTTTGATCTCACTCTTGGAAAGACCCACAGATTTTGATAGTAAAAGACAAGTTGTAACTGTTTATCTTATGACATTCATAACAACATTATAAATTCATTTCATTTTTGTACTGCAGTAAACTGAATCTCTTACTGAAAAAAAGTCATCTAGACAATAAATGTACAACTTGCATTTTTAACATTACATACTGTATTACAATTAAGAACTTTATCTTATTTACAGTTTTAATCAGTCAAGATAGATAAGTATATTTTTCTGAATGACAAATAATCTTGTTTTAATGCAGTCATAACAATTGTTAAATAGCAAATGGAATTGGTAACTTGACAAAATCAGACTAGATTATAAATGAATATCAGACAGTCAATGAAATATAATAAAACCCACAATAACTGCTGGTATATATTTCATATAATCATGTATAAGCCAAACAATTTATAAACAAATTAAATCATACAAGTGGGAGGGTTGGTGTATCTGTCTAAACAGTTTTTAAGTCCCATAATGTCTGTATATCTTGGAGGACAAACAAATAATTTGTTCCATGTCCTAATACTTATATGTATGTAAAAAAAACCACTTAATAGTTTTAAAGTACTGATTTTGTTTTTGTTTTTTGGCCATATGCATATTTTTTGATTTTGCCAACACCAAACTAAATACAGGTAAAAACAGACTTCATAAATCGCAGGTCTGTTGATTTTTCCTAAGAGACCAATCAACTGTAATGTACAGTACTTGCACAGTCAGTGCAAATCATTCGTAGTGTCACTTACATCCTTAACCCTAACCCTTTTTTAAAGATTCACAGACTTGAATAAAATTGTATACAATTTTGCCTTAATGATTTTCACTATTAAAAACTAGTCCTTTTAATGGGTGATACTGACTGACTAAATTTGCTACCCATTTACAAACAATGCAGGCACCAATCTCAATCTATATAAAAGAAGAAAAAAACTACACAGTAAAATGCAGAACTGGCCGCTAGGGCATTTAACTTTTACCTACTAATGGGGACCGCTCTTGTCGCCTAGTGGCTAGAGCGTCAGCAATGTGTATGGGATGTCACGGTTTTGAAGAACAGCAAAGTCATACCAAAATCTTTAAAAATGGTACTAACAGCTGTCTCTCTTGGCATTTAGCATTAAGAGGTTAGTGATAGGACTGTAGCATTAAGAGGTTAGTGATAGGACTGTAGCATTAAGAGGTTAGTGATAGGACTGTAGCATTAAGAGGTTAGTGATAGGACTGTAGCATTAAGAGGTTAGTGATAGGACTGGTCAGCCTGGTGTCTGGGTAATGTGGGACATGATGCTACATGTCTATGGCATGATGCCCCAGTACTAGACATCAATGATCACTATGAACTGCCACAATGCAGGCATAACGATATGGCTGAATAATTGTTAAAGTTATGTTAAGAATCCAAATCACACATACACATGCATCTACTTATTGGTTAGTGCAATTCTGAGTTTAAAATATGACATCTGTACCAACTGATTTATATGCAGTACAATGGTGAATCAAACCAAATTAAATAGTTTTCTTAAATTCAAATGTCTTCAAGTTTCATTCTATCTATCCCAGGGCCAGTAATTTAATAATGTACTTGATGTGGACATATTTTTCCCTGCGTAATGCTAGGTTACTTAGGCAAACGGAGCAGTTGTTATACTGGGTTTAATGCCATTTTTCAGCACATGACATGCTATATGGGGCCACCAGTATATTTGGTGGAGGAGGTATCCAGGAGAACTCCAGGAAGAACTACCAACCCACAGGAAGCTAACTGCAAGAGATGCCAGTGGTCTGTAAAGGCAAGCACCTTAGACAACATGTTCATCCAGGTTCCCACAAATGAAGAAAAATGCCTCAATGAAGAATATACCAAAGTACCACCCCAGGCTGATGCGATGGTAGGATTTAAATATGTCATTCGCAAATCCTGTATGCTGAAAACTGAAGAGCAACATGCAGCAAAATGTATCTACATCTCTGATGTGGAGGTAGAGTTAGGAGAGGAATCTACTTAATTACCATCATGGATGGAATAAATATCTAGGAACCAAATTACAAGCATGATTTCATATTAAAATAATCCACAATAAACATTTTTTTCTACTCAAAGATGTCAACATTTTCGTATGTATTTGAACTAATTATATCAGTATATTTCTATAGTTATTGACTGAATTTTGTTTTCTATGCTATCAATGTGTGTATTATTTTTAACATGTCTCTGACTGTAATAAAGAGACAAAGCATTAGGCAAATTGCTGTCATTAACACAGTAGGAATAACAGATTTAGATGTTTCAGCAAATTTACATAGCATAATGTGCTCCCAAATTTATGTTAAGTCATTAACATGGTAGGAATAATAGATTTAGATGTTTAAGCAAATTTACACAACATAAGTGTACCCCCAGACCTATGTTCTACTTATTACTGCCTAAACCCAGACTATATGGTACTTTTTAAAGTATCACATCAACTTACCCATAGCCTTGGCATCTTCCCACTCGTCTGTTAGTTCAGTAACTGTAAATGCATACAAGATCGTCCTATGCCTCTTTTCCTTATTCTGAAACAAAATGTAATAAGAATATATATCAATTACATGCATGTCATCATATATGACATGATCCATTGTATCATTTTAATTTAAAACACACAAATTGGGTCATACAAGTTTCAAACTGTTAATCCATGAAAATGACTAACAAGAATAAAGCTATCCAATTAGAGTTTTATCTAATTCAAGCCCTTTAACACCTTTCTTCAAGTTACTATAAAATCTTGATTGATAGATATTATATTTCATTATTAAAGCAATATTAATCTGAGCACATTTATACTGTGAGTGTCTATACACCTTGAAAAAGCTAATCCCCTCTTACCTTTCATGACATTTTTATTTTCTTACCGTATTTCATATTTATATCAAGCATAAATTTGTCAAAAATCAAACATGAAGTTTTAGCACATATATGAGGGCTGATCAAATGTTCTACATCACATGATATCTCTTAAACTAAGCAATCTAAAAGTTTGTCCATCTTTAAATGAAATTTCCCAATTAGGGATGCATTGTAATTTTTACAAGTTCATGATGTGATTTCATCTTTTCTTAATCATATACATGTATGCAGACAAGGTGGCAAAATGACAGAAAAGTCCATTTTAAACAGTGATTATAAAATGTCATGAAACTTTGGAATATCCTTTACACAGAAAAGTTTAAACAGTGATTATAAAATGTTTTGAATAATGTTTATGGTCATGCTAAATTGGGAATCAGTAGATGCATGAAAGGTTTTAGAGATGGCATGAAAGATTTAAGTGATGGCATGAAACAGGAACAAAATACAGGGCTATAATTTCTTAAATAAGATCAATACATGTAATCAATAAATACACTAATTCAAGTATGAGACAAAGCAATGTATGGAAGCATACAATGAATGCCATTGCCTGAAAAAGTATGTCTTACCAAACATGCTGGAATGGTTGTGTGTGATGTTCTTCAACACACAAAGAATAATGGTGAAAAGATAATATCATGCCACAGTATAGATTTTATGTGAGGCTGTGTCCAAACCTATATGAGGGTTGGTTTGAATTTGTAAAAGGATATGGCCCACACTTATACATGTAAGTTTCTAATGCAGACCATACAAAAACACTAAATCACCCAACATATGACCCAGTCCTTGTGTCTAATGGCTTTTAACATAATTCATTACAAGATTCATTACAAGGAAACCATTAAACTGGATTATTTAATTTTGTGATTGCTTGTGAGTGCATGTCATATCTAATCAAACCTTTTCCATCCATCATCTACTAACATGACGGTTTTTATTGATTTTATCCTGCACACTCTTCTCTCAAACACTAAATTGCTGACAATGTTACTTTAAAAGGATCATGCTAAAAATAATGGTAGTGTTGTCCATATTCCTGATGTTATATAAATGCATATATTACTCCAGATTCTAGAAAAATATGCATATAAGTAAGGAAAAAGATGTTATGTTATTTCAATTTATTATTACTTCAAGAAAATCCAATCAAGTTTGGTGATAATCCACCCAGCAGTTTAGAAGTACACCGAGTTAATGACAGATGGATGGATAGATGTTGGGTATTATTACAATATTTGCCTGCTAAAACATTGGGATTACGATCTGACCTACTCTTTGTTCCCCCTGCTACCTGACTCCACCCCATGTAAAGAAACTTCCCAATATTTACAGAAATATGTACCTAACCATATAGATTAACTCCTGGTCTGCTCATACCCTAATGCACCTGTAGATCAGGGTCAATTGAAACCACAAGAACACACCACAGACCATGATCTGCAGGTACATTATGCAACTCAGATAGTAAATGGAGTATCATCCCACCTTGTATTTTGAGCCAGTGTCATAAACTCCACATTCTTGATAGAACACATCTTTCAATGATGTCATGACCACAACATTTGTTTACACTTGTCAACATTGCGATTAATGATCAACCTGGACAGAACAATCTGTGGAAAATGTGGAAAATCCTATCATTAATATTTGTAAATTTAAACAAACATAAACACCATTAACAAAATCATTTGATTTTAATATTCTCTTTCGCTATCAGCAAGTCCTCATGTAAACCCTGACTAAATGTAACTACTTTGACTGAGTCTATTTTGACAGTGAGTCTACTTTGACAGTGAGTCTATTTCCATTTCCAAAAGCATTAAATTAACTACTGAGCTGAGTGCCATAACAACATGATTCACAATGAACAATAATATTTAATATAATGCAATCAATATAATTAAAGTCAAATCTCCACTGTCTTATGTGAAAAGCTAACATAAACTTGTGTGTCATGTATATAGATGTGCAAACTCAAAATAGCCTACACCTATATACAAAAGCATATACGAACAGATTTTGTTTACATTTTCTTTTAATTCCTAAAACATGTCTCTGCAGGAAAATGTACCCATAGGTTCAAAGTTTGGAACTAACCATCAACAATAGTGTATGCATTTGCACTGGAAATCAGAATGCCACTGCAACTACAAACTGCTCAGATCTACCAACACATAATGCACCTGCAGATCAGGCTCTGTTATGTTTTTGGTTCTATTTATAACTCCTAATAAACTGCACAGATTCAGATCTGCTGTTGCATTATGTGATGGCAGATCTTGGTCTGTGCAATTTATTAGGAGTAAGAAATAGAACCAAAACGTAACAGTCTGATCTGCAGGTGCATTATGCTGTAACAGATCAGGATCTTTGTTGTTTGCAGTCTTAACCTTCTTAATAAGCAATTATAGTAATAGAGTACATGTATCTTCAAAACATTTTCAAATTAATTATTTCCAATATGTTTCTTAATTAGGGTATAAATTGGTTTTCCTTGGGCTAAAACAGCTGTGTGTTAAGAAGGTATAAATTAATTACCAAACACTATTGTTTTAGAAAGATGCTATAACACTATAATACTAGAAAAGTTGTGTCTACAGCACCTCTACATCTTACAGTGAACTGCATGAAACTTGATCATTAGGCCATGCTAACCCATTTCTATGTTTAACATCTGCAGGTTAATAGACATGACATCAACAGATTAATTGGTTTGAGTTTTTTGTTGGTGTTTAACAGCACAGCAGTACAAATAAGTTTGCTGAAATTTGAAAAAGCTGATGCAATACTTTAAATGGCAAATGAGTTTTTTGCACTTGATTTAAAAAAAACTGTCAAACAACTAATATATTATCATGTGCCCTCCCAGTTTAAGACTTTCCCAAAACTTGTTAAAACGCTGATGCTGCTGTTGTAACTGAAAGAGTGACATCCCTTACTACTGTTAATGCAGGTGAAAAATTTCTAACCTCAAAAAGTCCTAGATGTCTACCCAGGTGTCCTCTTGCACCTGCCTCTTCGAAGGCTTCACGAACCGCTGCTATTCTGGGCTCTTCAAGTGGTTCAACACCACCCCCTGGTACCACCCAGCCATCCTTGTTTTTACTACTTGTTACCAAAAGAATCTAAAAGGAAGATAAAAGTATACTAGAAACTTGTAAAAATCAAACTAGTAAATATATGTTGTATAGAGCACTAATCTGGGGCACAAAATAGTATAATAATTATGCAGTTTGGACACATGCATTTATCTTGGAGTAGCCACATATGGTAGTACTTGTAATATTTAATTCAAGTTTAAGCTGAGTAGAGCAACTGATGCAAAATACATTCAAACTTCAACACAGGTCTTTACACTATTGATGTCACTACCACTGAAACCATTGGCATTAGTAAGTGGTAACTACAGGTTTCATGTACATGTACTACATGCATGTTTTAATTATGCACACACACACGCACACATCTTTCTGTGCAATAAAACACAAAATCAGACCATAAAGAGCTTTTATACTGCGAGTGGCTATAATTGATACACTCTGAAAAATGACAATAGGATCTAAATCTTCAATAAATATACACAAGACCATAGGACATGTACACAAAAAGCTTAAATTTAAATAAATGTAACCAAAACAATTTCTTGAGCACACATTGTTGATCTCATGTCAAATATAGCTTGCATTTGCCATTCAAAAGCATGGCCAAACTCAGTGTGAAGCCATGGGATGTTACTTGCATCAATAAATTGTGTTTTAACTGTCCCTTTGTTTAAAAGCTCTGTCTCACGTGAAGGACACTCTCTGATGATAGGCCACCATAGCCAAAATCAAGACACTGCCTTCTTAAGATTGTTCTCCTCACCACTCTTAGAAGACCATCCTTACAGTGCTGATGAGTGTAAATACTAAAGACATATTTAGACCAAAACTGACATTTCGAAAAGGTTAAGAATGTTGCTACGTAGCTATGATTATATGTATCTGTGTCAGAACCTTATACAGTACACAATGCAAACTTCTGGAAGTACATGCAACTTTATGAAACAATAAATTCATGCAAATAAAAGGTTTTTACATTTTATCAACCCTGTTCAAATGCAATGATCATGAACTTGGGACATTAAGACAAAAGTGTTACTCACAATGTCAACCATTCTTTAGCAATTAAAATATGTAAAATATAAGACTGTACATCTTGTGATAAAGACTTTTCAAAGAAGAATGTTGAACTCACCAAAACATGATCCATATCAAACAGAATGAACCTGAATTCAACAATGCTTGCATAATGAACCAATGTCACAAGTGTCATATTTTGGTGCAAGGATGCCGTCCTTGCTAAGACATGTACACCTTCATAAAAAGTTGCATGATCCTGTAGCCAAAAATTAATGAAAAACCAATCTAAATGTATACAGTAAGTATAAAAAGGAACAGAAATGCATGGTAACATGCTATAAATCTGTACAGGTAGCCATCAAAATGTACCTTTTGTAAAAGCAAGGATGCCTTCACTTGGTAGATATAAAAGTTAATGTAACATCAGGAAACTGATGTTTACTTAGTTCCCTATTAATATTTCTGTAAACCTTTGAGTGAAGCAAATAGTGAAATCACAAACACATTATAATAAGCAAAGAATTATGGAAAAATTAAATTCATCTCATGTTATGAGGAACAATTATCATGGGATGGCATTTATGAAGAAAGCTAACAATCCACCACCATATGTGTGTGTTTGTGTGAGATTTTTAACACTGCTTTAACAATTTGAGTCATATCGCTATGATGTCTGCAGTGTGGCAGATTATAGTGATGTCTAACCACTGGTGCATCATGACGCAATCATGTGTCATCGTGTCACATCTAGTCACACCCTGACACCACATGTCAACCAGTCCTAACACTAACTTCTTAAAGCTGAGTTCCAACTGAGAGAGGTACGAGTACCATTTTCATAAATCTCTTGTATAACTCAGCCAGGGATTGAACCCTTTACCTCCTGCGTCCAAGGTGGATACTCTAATCACAAAGGTCATTAGAGTCGTCACCATTACACGCAGTTTCCTCTTTCACAACTGGTGAGTGTCTTTAATAAACAACTAAGGGGCCATGAGTGGCCGAGTGGTCTAAAGCACTGTCCATTATGGATCACTGCCATCTCACCTCTGTCTGCGTGGGTTCGAGTCTAAGATTCGGCTTATGTAGTTATGTGAGAAAGCTTGCCAGCAGCTTCTCGTGGGTCAGTGGGTCTTTCCAGGGGTTTTCTGGGTTCTTCCTCCACCATTAATACTGGCCGCCATGTATAGCCTATATATAAAATGGCGTTAAACCAACAAAAACAAACAGAATAAACAACTAAATATTTTCAACAATACAAACTAATTATCACAGTAATTATCAAAATGTCACAATTATGACTGATGGCTTATTGGTTTGTTTTTTTCGTATTTTTTAACGAGGAATCTGATTTGCTTGCATTACTGAGAAATAAATGTACATTGTTTGAGTTTCTAACTAAACTGGAAGTACCATGCTCCCATGCAATAAATGTTATCAACCGAGTTTAAGAATAAAAGTATGGCAGTCTTCCAGACAAAACTTTCATTGATTTTACAGACAAGAATCCAGTGAGAATTATTAATGCATAATGTGTACTGACTGATACCATTTATACTTGCTTATAAGTCAAATTCAAATCCAAAAAATCCCCAAGACCCTGACCTGCATATCATAATGCACCTGCACATTAGGGTCTTTGTTATTTGTTGTACTGATTACTCCAAACAATCTGCAAAGAACCAGATCTGCCTGTACATTCTGTGATGGCAGATCTTGATCTGCAGTTTTCAGTTGGACTTGTAAGCGAGCACATATGGTATGTTATGCTAATAGTTCTGATAAAATGAATAGCTTTTTAATTCATTTACACATAAATATGTAATCAGGAAATAAAATTAATCAATTTAAAATGTTTCAAAACTCGAATGATCCTTTTGATTTATATCTGCATGTTCATGGCACCACAACCATTTAGTACTGGACCACATTTATGCAACTATCCAGGTTTCATACACAAGTCACATTTTCTGTTTAACAAAATTATGCAGTATTCCATAAGATGCTGAGATTCGTCAAGTTTTAGGACATAAACAGACAATTTTTTCTTAAGATAGAATCCAAAATTATGCTGCAATCCCTTTTTTCACAGAAGAATGAACAAATCTACAATATTATAAATGCTCAAATCTTAAATAACCAATCTATTTGTGTGGATTCAAAAGCAAACAGACCCCATGATGGTTTTCAATTTATGGGGTTTGTCAAGTGCCAAATTTTTCGTCAGTGAAATTCATTAATTAATTCTTAGTCTAGCCGATAATTAACTGTCTTGGAGTAGAGTTTGGATGAAGGAAAATGTTTACTTAACTGGGTCACGCTGTTAGAATATTTATAGTAGAACCGAACTTTAAAGTGTATTTCTCATGTATAGCTGTCAAAGTGATTTGAAACAAATGATAGGGTGATATTTCGACCCCAAGTGGCATTTTTGGCATCTTGATAGACGGTTTTTCAGAATGTCCGTAGGAATATCATTTATTCCGATTGGTCAAATGTAGAGGGAGGGGGGGTGTCAAACCCTAGAATCGGGGAAATATATCCTCTGAGCTTATGAGCTTGAATTAGTCTAAAAATTTCTCTGCAAGAAAGAACCGTTACCAGGACTCTGACCGTTCATTGCAAGAACGACGTTCGTTAAAATTGTGGTTCCAGGTTAAACTGAATGTGGAACGATTGTAAGACGCCAAAAACACAAGGAAAATAGTTTGTTTGGAAAGAGTGAGAATTAGCAAGAAGTCAAGAAAAGGAGGGAAGAGGAGTCAAGGAAAGGAGGGAAAGAAGCCAGAAGTCAAAGTTGTGGAAGTCCCACGTTCAACCAAAAAGTGCAAAGTAAAGTCGTGACGCATGCAGAAGGGAAAAACCCCAGTCGTCAAACAAGGTCATTGTGAATTTCTCAAGCAGTCCGATGTTAATGAACACTCGATTTCGTGATGAAATTTACTATCAGCTATTAACGGCTAAATTCATCTATTTTATTAGTGTTTTGAATTGCAATTAATTTATCCATTATTTTAACGCTTTGGTTTTGAAGTGCTTCTGAATGAAGAATATTCAGAAAGGAAAGAAACTTGTAATTTACTGTGTCATTCTTCTCTTGATTGTATTGTAATTAAATCCTTATTTTATCTTTACGGGGGCTCGTGTGTTGTCTTGTTCAAGATAACATCTCAGATTACCATGTCCATTTTAACCGGGGCAATTATACCTTAGAAGTCATCTTCTAGATAATGAGAATCAGCGGGAGGTGGTTTCAAGTGTTGCTTTTCCAAGTTGCGCAATACTTCTGACCAGGGCTTGTGCGATATTGTACTAATAACCTTTGATAACCGACACACCCGTTACAGGGTTTAATGACATTTTTTAGCACATGGTGGTGGAGGTATAGCATGGAAAAAACCCTGAAAAGTAACATCAAACCACAGGCATTCATTCTTTTAATTTGTTGTTGTTGTTGTTGGGTTTAACGCCATTTTTAAGCACAAGATAGGCTATACATGGCAGCCAGTATTATTGGTGGAGAAAGAACCGGGGAAAACCCCCGGAAAGAGCCACCGACCCACGAGAAGCTACTGGCAAGTTTTCTCACATAACTACATTACCCGAATCTTAGACTTGAACCCACACAGACAGGTGAGATGGCAGTGATCCATAACGGAAAGCGCTTTAGACCACTCTGCCACTTGGGGCCCCTTGATGACTTTCAATAACACATCACCTATGTACAGCAGCATAAACTTTTGTTGTTTGCTTTATGACTACACTAATAAGTTTTCAAGCCAGGATCATTTCTGTTGAATTAGTCAGCATATCCTAAGAAGAGATTTTATGTTTTTTTTATATTTTTATTTCTAGTAATGTAGCCAAATTTGATATCTACATGGCATCATTTGTAAAACTAAGTAATTATACAAGGATTTTTCTGTCAAATTTGTTCAAAATGTGTTCAAAAGTTTTACAAAATTAGGTAACAACAGCCACATTTGACGTCATTGGAGTCATTTCTATAAATTTGATAGACCTTCATGCTAGGATGCTTTCTGTTAAATTGTTAAATTCTGAAAACACAGGTTTTCTACTTTTTAGCAACTGTTGCCATATCTGATGGTAAATTGGAAGCATGTCAAAAAATAAAATATAACCTTAATGAGCTTAAAACCAGTGTTTTTTCTCAAATTTTATTTTTAGCGGTTTTCAAGAAGTTTCAGGGTTTTTTTTCTCCCTCTTTATTTGGTAATTTTAATAACTTGACATCTACATTATGCATACAAACTGAAAGATATTCAAGTAAGGATTCTTTCTGTCAGATCTATTAAAGTTATCAATAAAATGCTTAAATGCTGTCTGACAAGAATTTCAAAGAATTCTGAGAAAGAATATTTCAAACATTTTTTAACTACTAAATGCAAGATTTTCAAAATAGCTGCTATGGTGACCATATCAGACAACAGATCAGCACAATTTTCATTCAAGACCAACATCATAAGATAACTTTTAGTGAAACCATTGTTGATATGTCCTTAGTAACTATTCAGGCTGAGCAACAATGATTTTCAAGATGTCCTCTATGACAGACATGTTAGATGTCCAGATGCAGCCATTATCATTAAGGACCAACTTGACACAAGACATCTTCTGGTGATAATGCCTTATTGATATGACTTTCCATTCAGGAGAATTATTGTTAACAAGATTTTCAAGATGTCTATCATGGTAGCCATACTGGAAATCAGACTGGTACTATTTTCGTTTAGTGAAAATCCCCTACTGAGGTGACTTGTCCATTCAGGAGTTGTTATTTCAAGATTTTTTTATATGGCAGCCATAGTGAATGTGCGAAAGGCACCATTTTTGTTTAGGCCAAATTAGATCTTGGGATGAATGTTGTGGAGGATGTTTCATGGAAATTCTCTAAGTAGTTAAGTATAAGTAGTGAAAACTATCTAGTGCTAATAGACAGAGATGGATGATGACAGGCCATTCCATAAGCTCTTCTGGTCTATGACAGGTACATTTAAAATCATTTAGAGTAATAGTTTGAAGGTGTTTTATTTTTTAGTAATGCATGCCACATTTGATAGCAAATCTGTGCCATATCAACACCATTTTTAGTCCTGATCATCAACAAATCATAAAAAAATCATTTAATGAATGTAAAATGAATACAACCTCTTTTTTAGAAGTATGTAAGTGAAAGTGGCATCAATGTCATAAATTGTCAGCCATGAAGGCCATGTTGGAGTCAGAGTAGCAAATTTAGGCCATGAAGTCCATGTTGGGGTAAAAGAGTGGCATCAATTTCATTTTAGCCCATCTATATCTCACATAAAAGTCATTTTGTGAAAATCCCATGCTGATATAATGAAACTGTTCTAGATATTTTCATAATGAACAAGCCATCACAAAAGTTTTGATCTGTGACATGTTGAGCTAAAAATTAGAACCCTCTTGCAGACAAAACCTATAAAGTGCTGAGCATCTGGTAAACTTCCAACCAGCAGTCACAGATGAGACAAGATACAAAGCTACTGAAATATGTATGGACAGATGGATCCATTAAAACATATGGATATATAAGACTTAACTGTAATCAAAAAGTGACTATAATTTGCACAGCATTCTTGAGTAATTGCAAATTGTAATACATATATTTGTTAAAATTAGTGTTCACAGTGAGGTAGCTAGGATATTTGAGCCCCTATGTGGGCCCTTATGCTAAGCTTACCATAGGGGCCCTGCCTTATTAATAGTGTAGCAATTAATTTGCAGACCCTTATGTTTTGCATACTCTTGTTATATGGTAGCTCTGGTTAAATTGATACATGATTAGGTAGTTCCTTTTATTAATTGCAGAGTTTATAATGTGAAATTGCTACTACATGCTATATCATAATACAAGTCCAACTGTCAAATGTAATCTAAATATTGTTGAAATCTTGGTGAGCTGAAGATTAGAGGGGTAATATTTCATTATTTCATGTACTAAATCCCATAAACCATGCAGTGCATCATGTACCTAATTCAATAAACCTTTTCCAGTTTTTTATTTCATATACATGATTCCATAAACCATTGCTAGTTTTGAGTGGAGATAAAGACATGCAAGTGAAGGCAAATCTGGTTCTACAATATATGTACTTGGATTTGTATACTTCCAAGATTTAGCACATGTAGAAAAAAAGGACATTCTATTGATTTACACAACCGAAATGAGCTGTACATGTACAATGACACAGAAAGCTAACAGCATGAGGTCTGCAGTATGTATTTACTGCCATCTGACCTATATCAATTTAGATTGGCAGTTCTGCAGTATGTATTTACTGCCATCTGACCTATATCAATTTAGACTGGCAGTCACCAACTTCCAACACAAAAAAACATTGATGCTCTATACTGAATTTATTTTTAAAATTGCTTCAAACACATACATCAAATTTTAACCTAAATTTTTACCTGCTTCTCCTAACCAATGTTTTTGCATACTGATACTAAATCATTTACTGCAAAAAGTCCTACAATGTAGAGGAGCATTGATGTATTAAGATACCTGCTAAATACAATTTAGACATGTGGACTTCCTCCATTTTTTACTGAAGAGTCTTTAAAATTCCTCACATTTATTGTAACTGAAGAAAAAAAAAAAGAAATGGTAAGGAGTGACCTTGGAAAAATGATTGAGGTTTGAGGATTCCCTACCCACCCATTATTAATTAAGAAATTGTGTGGTAATTGTTAGGAAAAATATACATCACTCCAGAATAGGAATGGATCCTGTATTTTTACCCAAAACTGATTGTAAATATCTGATATGCCTTGCCTGCAAACACCACCACTGTGAATTTTATAGTTTTAAAAATGAGGAGATAAAATCTAATTGCTGATCCTGCAACAATCATCATGACGTCCACATGTTAAACTCTATTTATAAAGAGTATATTTATTACATGTGTTTTATCTTCAATCATCACAGCATCCATTTTTTAAATTAATAAAACTAAAACGTGCATTGATTTAAACTCTCATAGCTTAACTGGTGTTTGATGTTTTATCTATTTCTCACCTGAGCTGGAACTATGAATATGATTCCACTTATGTATGGGGTAATTATTCTGAAATGTGCTGAATCAGTCCTCCCCCTTGATTCAGAAATACATTCACAAGGTATGGATAACAATATAAGCAAAGTGAAAAGGAATAAGTATGGGACAGAATACACATTATGACATATATGAATACATATTAGTCTGACAGCTTCGATGTGTCCCTGTACCTTATTAAACTGATTTGGTACCTTGCAGGCCCACGAGTAGCAAAGTGGTCTAAAGTGCTCTCCATTTTGGATCTTTGCCATCCAATCTGTCTGTGTGGGTTTGAGTCTCAGATTCAGACAATATGGGTATGTAAGAAAGCTTGTCTTTAGCTTCTCGTGGGTTTGTGGTTCTTTCCAGGGTTTTCCCTAGTTCTTCCTCCACCATTAATACTAGCTGCCATATATAGCCTATCGTGTTCTGAAAAATGGTGTTATACCCTATAACAACAACCTCATTGACCATACACATTCAATCCTTAACAGAAAAGACCCCTGTGCATTTTAATTCGTAAACAGATCAGATTCTATTATGTTGGCTTCACAATCTGATCTGTTATATGGGAAGATATGATAGCTCCTGCTTAGGTGTCATTTTCTGGATACCTATGTTATTACTTTCATTGCTAATCAGCCAATCAGAAGAAGTATTATATGTTAAGGTTTGGGAGAATGAGCAGATCAGCAGAGCACAGTGTGTACCGAAAAATCTGGTTCACTTTAAAATGTCTGAAAGCTGCATGCATTTTCATTGGCTAACTCCAGAACATGACTCCTGAAGTTACTTATGCATTATTGTTTTTTTGTTTATTACATTCTGAATATCTTGGACCCTATCTGATGTACACTCATGAAGACTGGTACATGGTTTCTGTAACTCTTCTATACCAAAAATAAGTAATTATGGCCTACTTTTCAGGCTTGAATAACCTTTTCTTGTATTTTTAACTGTTGGCATTAATCTCAACATCTTAGATCCTATTTCACCTCCATTTATAAAAATTAGCATATAGATACATGAAAGAGAGTATCTCAACCACTGTAACCTCAATTTTAATGTTTGAGTTGAGTAATACATATTTTCATCTGTAAGATCTTCAATATCTGAGAGCCATGTTTGCCCTACAAAAAATTGATATTTGATGCATGATGCATAGCTACTCAAATTAGACCCACAAAAAGTCACCTTATTTTCATACCTGAGTGAATCTGTATTTATCTGTTACACCTGTCTTTGACATAATTACATCTTGATTAATACAACTTAACTCCTGCCTGCACACAAGTCCTCCAAACCAGTCTGTGTAGTCAGCTTTTCAAATTGACTCCTGCTGGTGAAACAATTCATATTTACAAGTATACATCATCAAAAATCTTGGTCATACCTAATGTGACAGAAACCTGTCTTTGCAAACATCTATAGATGCAGGACACCTCATTTATGACAACATTAAAGAACACTCTCCCCTTTTTCTCAATAGGTACCATATATCTTTGCTTATAAGTCAACTGCAAACACTGACCCTGATCAGCTGTTGTATAATGTGCCAACTCATCAGGGTCAATGTTATTTGTTTCACATTGCTCCTAACAAACTGCAAAGATCTGGCTCTAGGATGGGTGATCTGGGTAAATTCAGTTTGAGTGATTTTAAATGGCATTAAGCATCTCAAGAAAGGACACATATTTGTATTTTCAATTATACATGGACCAATAAGGTCTTATTTTGCCACTTGTATTATTTTCTGACATAACAGCCATGGTGGACAACAACTGTACTGAGTCTAATACAGCAGTGGCTGTTCAGCCTCAACTCAAATTAATAAATTAAATTGTGTTAAATAGCCAAAATGTGTACCCAAACAGCAGTATAATCTCTCCTGCATCAATCCATTGCACTGAACTTTCCAAAACACTGTTTACTGCATTAAGAATCACTCTCTCTGAATCAACACCAGTCAAGAGGCTGTTGAGCTCCAATCAAAACTGATAACAAGCATATGCAGATCATCCCCAACCTAACTGCAGCTTCTACAGTTCTTTGCCACAGCCAATTATCTCAGAAAGATAGTTGACTGATTTGTTCATTGTTGCATAAAATATAGGTAACAGTGACCTTCTTAAACACTAATATTTTACATAGAAAGTACAAATAATGTAGGTAAACAAAGTACAGCCTTTTAGACCCCTCCATAATAGGTAAGTTCTACTAAATTTACACCTTGGACATAGGTGAAAGAATGGGTGGGATGCAGAGTTTCTACACATGTATACAGGTGAATATGTGCAAACAAGTATAGTACAATAGCTCTCCTCTACACTTTTATTTGCAAATCATTCAAGCATGAAAAGCAGGTGATGAAAAACCAAAGTATTGAGGGATATGAAGTTAAAGTGATACTAAGTTACATCAGGTGAGGAAGATGTCCAAAGATATTGCTATTCATGGTTCTTTCTACTATGGTAAACATACTGCACTCACTCAATAATTTTGTATATATTTTTTAAATTTAAACTGTCATTCAGATATTATCAATTCAAAGATTTCAGAAATTATTGATGTCCTTTTCAGCATAACCATCAAGGGAGATTGGTAAACATTTTATCTAACTCTTGAGTTGTCTCCAATGACAAAAATGCCTGACAGGACAATAGCTATATGCTATGTTACTAAATTTAGTGAAGACGGAACTTTCTTACTATTTTTAGTATATAAACTGTATATAGTAAATATGAATGGATAAACATATGGAGGACTGAAATCCCTCCAAGCTTAAAATTAATATTGCAGCAGAATACATCTCCAAATACTTACATGTTTGAAGATTTATGACCATGGGATAATAAAGATTCAATGACATATCTATGTAAAACTTTCCCCAACAATCAAAGATAGATACAAATAAAAACTTGCCTCCAAACTGAAACTTGAATCTGAAACTGAAACTAAGTCACAGTGCATACATTTCAAAACACTAAAACCACATGTAAATTCAAACATCACAATAAATGAAGTGGATACAGAAATAGATATCATCTTGCACCAAAACTTTTGTCAAATATATGTATCAACATATTCATATAAATGCAATTACAATGAAATATTACTTTGTTCTAAAATTGTATACTAATAAAACAGTCTGTACAATCTGATCCTGATGAAAATTATTGATCACTACCGGTATGTTCTTTAAGCATGGCAGTGAGTACAAAACTAGGTCAAGAAAAGATGTCAGATTTATCATAACAATTAACAGGACAATACAACTGTTGTTTCCAAAGCATACTGGTTTCATTGTGACACCACAGCTCTCAACATTCAGTTTTGTTTGTATCGGATCCCACCTTTAGCACCCTTGTCTAAAAATGTCCATGTACTCTGACATTGTTTTTTCAGCATATATTATTCATGTTGTGTATGACATTGCAATAAATAAAGTGGACTGTCACTATTTAAAGGTATGTATAATCAAATTCTATACAATTTCATCCATTAATGAAATAGTCCCAGCTGAGAGCCTACATGAACTATATGACTTGTAACAGGTGACAGAAAAACTACTGTACTATTTCAAGAACAGTTCCTTGTTTGTTTGTTTGTTTGATTAGGATTTTTAACATAGCTATAACAATTTTTCAGTCATATCGCTACGATGTCTGCTGTGAGGCAGTTTATAGTGATGTCTAGCACTGAGGCATCATGCCGCAGACATGTAGCATGATGTCCCACCCAGTCACATTATCCTGACACCAGGCCGACCAGTCCTAACACTAACCTCTTAATGCTGAGCGTCAAGCGAGGCAGCTGTTAGTACCATTTTTGTAAGTCTTTGGTATGACTCGGCCGGGGATCGAACCCGCGACCTCCCGCTTCCGCGGCGAACGCTCTAACCACTAGGCCACCGGAGCGGTTACAACAGTTCCTAATCAGTAATTTTGCAAATTAAAAAAAAAAATGCATATTTTTAAAAGCCTGCCTACATGGCCACAGGCCTTGTAATGTGAAAGACTATACCACACATAGCCTGCTGGTTGGACATGCTTGCTCTATATACTTCCTATTGTTCTTAAACAAATTTTACTTCCCAAAATAAATACTATTGACCACTGTAAGATAACATCACTGTCTGCTTAATCTTTCTTAATTTCTAGTACCCTTGTGGCTAGCCAATAAAATTGGAGCACACATCACATATTATGATAATGAATTATTTACATTTTAAGGATGGATCAATATACAACTATCGGTATATAACTGTAACTACCCTTCATCCAAGTTAAAGAGATACCTGAAAATTAGTGTGATCTGATAGTAAAAGCAGAATTTAAAATTTAAAAAAAAAAAGACTTTGTATTTCTTAGGTCAGGGATCTCAAAGATTCTGCCTGCAACTGTTTTTGGCCCACCATGCCATATCCTGTGGCCAGCAAACTGAATCATGTCACAATGTGTCATAAAAGTTAGCAACGGTGGCACAGTGCTTGGGTCATTAAAAATACCCTCATGCGGCCCTCTGGGTGGTTTGAGTTTGAGACCTCTATAAGAACCTTTAATTGCCTTTACTTTGGTTTATAATTGATTGGTATGGGTTATAGAGTACAGTGTGCACCTTTCAAAAAATTCCTAGCTCCACTTGATCTTTTCAATTCTTGGACTTCAGAAGTTGTATTAAAGGATTGGTTACATTTTTTTTTACATTCTATATAATTGGTAATTCATTCACTGCACTTACAGAAGCTGGTATTGTCTAGTCAAAATTGTTTTCCCTATCAGCTGCTAAGGATAGTGTAATATAGGTTGATTTTTTTTAGCACAAGGGGGCAGTCATTTTAGTAAGCAGTGTGCTTAAATCATGTACAATTTTCAAAAGTACAATATCCAGAAAAATGTCAGCCACATTACATCACAGTAGAACTGAGAATTTTATGCCAACATTCTCTCCACTGTGCATGTTTCAAAATGCAAACGAATTCACCTTACATGTGTTCTCAAAGGTACATAAAAACTGGTGAGTGCCCACTTAAAGAACACATAGGTTTTGTATGATTCAACTTTGATTATATGACTGAAACATTTAAGATGTATCAAAAAAGTCCAGTTGAATAAATCTCCAGTATTTCCACAATATTTATACATGTAATTGTTAACGAACAAGTCCAGCCACCCTCTGCTTTATAACAAGTGAGCAATGTCAAAAATGCACATTACATTTTGTCAACATAGGAAGCAATGTTATGCTAAAATACACAACCATGAAACTAGAACTATTCCTGAGATGTCAACAATAAATTTTAGTTTTAAAAGGGATGGAACAAATGAGGTTCATAAAGTCGAATTTCAAAGTTAAGTTGACTTCATTCCTATATTCTAAGACCCCTAATTTCCCCATAATCAAGGTCATTACTCACACAAACATTCTGCAAGGCATAATATGCAGGAGCAAAATAAGCCTAATTAGCTAATTTTCATGCATAACATTAAAGTTAATGTATCATTATTTTTTTACATCATATATAATAAATGAAGAAAAAAAATAATTAATTCAGTCTCACAAATACAGATTATACATTGTATCCACACAATTCCTGTTAGGCAGTTGAGCCCTTATATAAAACAATCCCATAGGACAAAATTTAATTTGTGCAAATACAAGCTGTGAGAAGCTATCATTTCACTCATTTAAAATTCAGACAGAATTACAGATATCGAACTCTATCCACATCTGAGTAGAGGAAATAATCAATCAGTAAAGGAACTGAAGCTCTACTAAATTTGCATGATAAGGGTAAGAAATTACTTTTCCATTTGCAACAGGCCAGTGATTGGAATTGGATGGAGAAATGCAATGTCATAGATATTTGTATTGCTGTACTGTAAAAAAAAATAGCTCTCGGAAATCGGAACCAATCTATTTTCCACCTTGCTAAATATATCATGCATACATTGAAGTATGGTGAAATGGTGTGTTGGTTTCCTTCCGAAGCACTATATTTTTCTTAAGAATTCAAACTGATGGTTGTTAGATTTATTTTTGTCTAGCCTTGACAATGGCAATGACCCTCTCTAAAAAAGAGCACAATAAATGATATGCCCACCATGTGGTCAATACTGGCATTATCATGAAACTTACAGACAGTTCACCTCGAATCCAAGGTCACTGGGTACATAACTGTCTTGAATGCATCCCTGTAAATTTTGGTGTGGTAAAAAATGGGGGAGGGGCAAAAATACATGTACACCAAACATATTTCTTTCATTTTCAGTTAACTTTATCGCTAGTACAAAATTTATGGCTGCCCTTTTTTTTCACAAATGCAAACAATTCACAAAACTTGGATATGACATGTGACAGGACTTTTGGGGGGAAAACATTTTATTCTTAGAATCCCCCTGACCTTGCCTTTGATATTTAAAACCTAAAATTGATGTGTCATCCTTCTCAGGGTCACATGCAAGCCAGCTACAACATTTAATCAAACAGTGCACAACATTTAATCAAACGGTACAAAACTTTAGTGGAAATCTGTTTCCTTCTTTTAGTTGTGTGAACTTGACCTTTCAGTCAGAAATGAGGTGCCTTCCTTGTCTCAAATATAAGATACTCCCAGTGTTGAAATATGACTGATCTTTGAAAGTTGGGGACCAAAATAAAAAAGTCTTCATATCTTGTAAGCAAGCCATTTACAAAGTTATATCTTAATTCTGGTAAGTAGGTAGGTAGGAAGGAAGGAAAAAAAGGAAGTATGGACAGAAGGAAAGAAGGAAGGAAGGATGGAAGGAACATGATATGCTTTTATGATGGACATTCAAAGCAAACTCAAACTTCCTTTTCCAGTAAAACTTATGTGAAATGATGCAAAATAGTGACAAGCCACCAAATTTTAAACTGAAGCCACAAGGAAATGAAAAAAAGCCATGAATATTACTTATTAAACATGACAAAAGAAGCACATATCAGGGATGGATAAAATCCAGCAATTTACACAAACTGTACAAACCAAATTTTAAATTTGACCATTGTTTCTTGAGCAGGTTAATTAGGTAATATACACACTTTGGAGTAAAAAGACTTTTGATTTGGTACCTCTTCAAGAAAGGTCATGACCCTTTTAAAATTTTGGAACCCATACCCACAGCACACCCCCCACTTTACTTGATTAAGCCCTGCCATCATACAAAACATCCATTTTTGAATAATGTATTTAAATACTGAGCACATGCACTTGTCAAGGTCAATAGGTGCAGCCTGTATACACTTAAAACCAAAAGAATTTTTTTTCAAGATTATATTGGCAATAATCCCAAACAAACTCATGAAACACTGTATAAATACACACATCTCATACAACTTGACAGACATCAGAGATGGGTTATATGTCATTGTACAATAGTTCCAACATTCCTTTGCTGTGGACTTTATTGCAATTAATTTAATTAGGTCAGTAACTTATCAATTCAGGTGAATAGCTTCAACAATGGTTATCTTGGCTACATCTGTTAATTAACAATGCATGCCTTGGATTAAACAACAATTGTACAAAATGCATGGATGACAAAAACAAAGGAACAATTATTAGTTTTGTTGTTGATGGTTTATCACAAATTAGATTAATAATTAACTTTGTAAAGGTTGACCAACAAATATTCATTAGTTCAACATCTTGATTTATATGAAAATATTAAAAGATTTATCTTCATATCAAAGAACTGACTAGTTTTTTAATCATATCCCTTTCTGTTTTGATCTTTGCATGTCTTTTTTGTGATGCATAAACATCTTCACGTATTTTATATGTATGGTTATGCACAATTGTCCTTAATCCACATATATACCCATATACATACACACATGCATATATACATATTTGCACGCATACATACACACACACATGCACACACATACATGCACACACACACACATACATACACACACATATATACACTTCAGATCCCAAAATGAAACTATTAGACTAATAAATCCATACAGTTTTGTGAAGATACATTTTTCAATGACCTTGACTTGACATTCAGACCTCAAAACCCAATAACCTGCCAAACTTTATCAATATATGTGGTAATGAGTAATTTTGCAAAAAGTTTTTCTTCTGTCAGTCACATGATTTTGATGTTTGCCCCAAAATCAAAGGCTAGTATCTTAACTAATGTCTATATCATCAAAATGTTGTTTTTATATGACCAATTACTGAATTTGTTTTACTGTCAAACAGTAACCTTTGACCTTTTCACCCCCAAACAGAGTGAATGAATTATAAATGCCCAGCAGGAGTGCCTGAAAACTGACCTCAATCCAGACAACTGGACATACAGATTGATGGACAGAGGTATCATACTGTATGCTTCCACCACATTTGTGCCTCCGTAACTGAAGAAAACTCCTAATTAGAGAGTTCCTGTGCCAGGGACCCCACCCACCAACCCACCCACAATTAAACCACAAACTCTCAGTTGGGGGAAAATCTGTTGCATTACAAATTATTTAGTCAGGGAATTCATTTAGCATCCATCAAATTCTTGAACTGAAGCATAAAAAACAAATCTTTTTTATTCACTTCTCTCTAGCTCTCTAAAATATATACCATTAATACTCAGTTATAAGACAGTCCAACTGCAAGCTGCACAGGCCTACCGTTGCATAATGCACTAACATATCTAGCTCTGTGCAATTTGTTATGAGTAATCAGCAAAGCAAACAACGATTCTGATCTGTGATAATGTAAGTTACTGCAACTCATTATTTAAAATATCCTTTGTCAGGTCATTCTTTTAGATGCAAAATTATTGGTCTCTGAGGAGAAATCAAAGACAACTCTAAGAAATATATTGTCTTGGGACAACTTAGTTACCTCAACTAATCAACATGATCGCATAGGGAAATTAAAATATTGTTTACTTTCACCAACAAATAATGCAAGCTCTATGACAGTAACCTATTTATTTGCTTCTGAATATGCACACAAAGATGAGATTTGCAAGCAAGAGTTATAGAGTAACAAAAATCATTATAAAACCACAAGAGTTCGTGAATATATCTTCAGGATTTTAAATTTGGGAAGAAAGATGAACCAGTCGTATGACATCATAGCTCATCAGCACACTGAAATAATTAGAAACTGGACCCAAACACCCGTAACTTCCTCATGTTGTCCATTAATTCCATTTAAACAAATTCTCAGTAGAAAGTTTTAGGACTGATATGTGATGAGTTTGAGTAGATGGAGTAAGGACATGCACAGTGACCCAGTAAAAACATTTCTGTAAAAATGTTAGAGTACACAAAAAGTTAAAAAAAGTTATTGCTTCATTGAGAATACTAACAAGAAACTTAATTTTTGACTGCCACAGAGCACTGTAATGGATGGGAAAATCAAACGATACAACTGTGATTGCATTCACTGGGTTCTTTTATGAAAATTCTTCTGGGCACTTTTTACTGTTGGCATTTATAATTTGAAATTCACTGGGATATATAATTTGGAATTCAATATGAAATGTATGTACATATATTTCATTTATCATCAACCTATGCAAAAATTATATGTAATTATATTTTTGTACTTTTAATAAAGATATTTTTTGCCTTTAATTTATTTTTGTGCAACCTTCTCTATGAAAGTGCCTACAATTATAATACCTATTTAAACCAATAATTATTTATACAAACAATCTGGAGCATAAAAACATCACCAATTATTTAAACAAATAATATGGAGCATAAGAACGATAACGAATATTTATACAAACAATATGGAGCATAAAAACAATAATATCCATTATTTATATAAATTGTTTGGAGCACAAGAACTATACAAATTATTTATACACAATTTGGAGCAAAAGAACAAAATCAAATATTTTTTTTTAATTGTTTGGAGCACAAAAACATTATACCAATTATTTATAGACACAATTTGGAGCATAAGAATGATACTGAAACTTGTTCTGTATTTATTAATATCCCATACTAGACTCCAAGTGAAAACACACATAAAAGATTTAGTGAGATGAAACCCAAACTGAGATCATTGCTGTTTAGCAACCTTACAGATCTAGGGCAAAGATTAGGTTTCCCATGCAAAACAAAAAAGTAGGTGATTCCAGCCTCAATTGCCAGGAAGCAGTTAAATAATAAAGGTGGATGTCTGCATGGGTTTAATGGGAATAAGTCAGGTAGGATTTTAATTATTTATATTAAGTATACATAAAACTATAAATTACCTGCCACAAATCTGGAAAAAAAAGATTCCATACCGTATCCATGCCTTCTGCACAAAAATACAAATTTCAAGAACTAGCAAAGAGCTCCAAATTCTTATACTAATCTCCCGAACATAAAACAGCATTATTGAATGTCAATTACCAGTTTCCAACTACATGTATGATGGTGTAAAAACAAAACGTTTTCAAAAATTTTAGTCATTTTTCAGCATCTACATATTTTCACACCTGGAAGCAAAAAAAAAAAAAATTAAAGACTTTTTCCAGAATTCCAAACCTGCATGGTATTAAGCAACCAATTTTTTTTGGCACATCATCAAAATTCCAGTTAGAGTGCTTATCAAGTTTAAGCATACAAAAAAACATAAATAAAATCCTTACAACACAATCAAATTATATATAAACTTCTTTTAAAGATTTCCTAAACTTGTCAGTGTAATCATGTGATGATCCCAAAACAGAAAGTCACTTCTTATGATATATATTCACTTGTTAAGATATACATGTATTGTAGGGTGCAGACTCTAAATTCCCAAGCCTGCAGTGGAATAATAAATACTCCAGATGAAAGTGATGATAAAGAAATATACATTCCATCGCAGAGTAGTTTTTGCTAGCTTATCTAGGCAGACAAGTTATGCATTTGTAATGGTTAGCAAAAACTAATGTCAAAGTAATTAAAATTTTTACTTCTCTTTTTGCACATTTTTACCTTTTATGCAAACAAGATATTCCAGAGTTCTAGTGCAGCTAATGTTACAAAATCACATAAAACCAACCAGAACTGTCACAAGCAAATTAAAATAAACCAGTCCACACACTTTGTACAAAAAGGATACATGCTGAGCCAACATTCAAAAGTGCTCAAGGTCATAAACCTATAAGCAAGTTTTTTCACATATCCATGTTTGTTTGTTTTTTTTAGGGTTTAACGCCATTATTTAGCACATGATAGGCTATACATGGCGGCCAGTATTATTGGTGGAGGAAGAACCCGGGAAATCCCCTGGAAAAAACAACCGACCCATGAGAAGCTACTGGCAAGCTTTCTCACATAACTACATAAACCAAATCTTAGACTCGAACCCACGCAGACAGGTGAGACGGCAGTGATCCATAACGGGCAGCGCTTTAGACCACTCGGGGCCCCAGAACTGAGGTGAAATGTCAGTAATTAGTTATGGCAAGCACCTTGGACTATGTACCTCTGTGTTTGTCTAAGAAATACATTCTTTGTTTACACAATGAACTAATGTGATGTATGAACCAGTTTGGGAGTTTTTCCAGATAAATGAATGAAATTGCATATAATGAACGGATGAGTAGTTGGACAAAAACAAAAATATTAAAAACGAAGATTTTTTTTGTTGACCTAATGTACCACCATGCCCTAATAGTATAGTTTATATTGACCTCATGCACCACCATGCCCTAATAGTATAGTTTATATTGACATAATGCACCACCATGTCCTAATAACATAGTTTATATTGACCTCATGTCCTAATATTATAGTTTATATTGACCTAATGCACCACCATGCCCTAATAGTATAGTTTATATTGACCTAATGTACCACAGTGCCCTAATAGTATAGTTTATATTGACCTCATGCCCTAATAGTATAGTTTATATTGACCTAATGCATCACCATGCCCTAATAGTATAGTTTACATTAACCTAATGCACCCCCATGCCCTAATAGTATAGTTTATATTGACCTAATGCCTTAATAGTATAGTTTATATTGACCTCATGCCCTAATAGTATAGTTTATATTGACCTAATGCCCTAATAGTATAGTTTATATTGACCTCATGCCCTAATAGTTTATATTGACCTAATGTACCACAAGGCCCTAATAGTATAGTTTATATTGACCTCATGCCCTAATAGTATAGTTTATATTGACCTAATGCATCACCATGCCCTAATAGTATAGTTTATATTGACCTAATGCACCCCCATGCTCTAATAGTATAGTTTATATTGACCTAATGCCCTAATAGTATAGTTTATATTGACCTCATGCCCTAATAGTTTATATTGACCTAATGTACCACAAGGCCCTAATAGTATAGTTTATATTGACCTCATGCCCTAATAGTATAGTTTATATTGACCTAATGCACCACCATGCCCTAATAGTATAGTTTATATTGACCTCATGCCCTAATAGTATAGTTTATATTGACCTAATGCACCACCATGCCCTAATGGTATAGTTTATATTGACCTAATGTACCACAAGGCCCTAATAGTATAGTTTATATTGACCTCATGCCCTAATAGTTTATATTGACCTAATGTACCACAAGGCCCTAATAGTATAGTTTATATTGACCTCATGCCCTAATAGTATAGTTTATATTGACCTAATGCACCACCATGCCCTAATAGTATAGTTTATATTGACCTCATGCCCTAATAGTATAGTTTATATTGACCTAATGCACCACCATGCCCTAATAGTATAGTTTATATTGACCTCATGCCCTAATAGTATAGTTTATATTGACCTCATGCCCTAATAGTATAGTTTATATTGACCTAATGCACCACCATGCCCTAATAGTATAGTTTATATTGACCTAATGCACCACAAGGCTCTAATAGTATAGTTTATATTGACATAATGCACCACCATGCCCTAATAACATAGTTTATATTGACCTAATGCACCACAAGGCTCTAATAGTATAGCCTATATTGACCTAATGTACCACAATGCCCTAATAATATAGCTTATATTGACCTAATGCACTAATAGTATAATTTATATTGACCTAATGCACCACCATGCCCTATTAGTATAGTTTATATTGACCTAATGCACTAATAGTATAATTTATATTGACCTAATGCACCACCATGCCCTATTAGTATAGTTTATATTGACCTAATGCACTAATAGTATAGTTCATATTGACCTAATGCACTAATAGTAGTTTATATTAACCAAATGCACCATTATGTGAAAATAGCATGGTAATTTTACCAAACTATGAGTCAAGTATAAGCCTGTATAATGTTCAAGTTTAGAACTAATTGGTTTAAATCCACAATGTTGCAGTGTTTTTTTACTGCCATTAAGTTTCAAGATACACTACAAGGACAACTAAACCCCAAATAATCAGTTTTTGGAGCAAGAATTGTAAGCCAACAAGTCCAAACATGGACAGTCTAGAACTTTAATTAGCATACAACAAGAATTACATAAATTTTTCATATCCAAACTGCTGAATTTTATCATATATATTCAAGTACCACACATGCTCATTTACAAGTTGATTTCCTGTCTGTGTGTATTCGAGTCGGCTAATGTAGTTATGTGAGAAAGCTTGCCAGTAGCTTCTCGTGGGTCTGTGGTTCTTTTTGGTAGTTTTCCCAGGTTCCAAGGTAAACAAGGCATCTCCTTTAAGCCCCCACTTTCAGGGGCTACAAGCTGCTGGCTGAAATCAACTCTGAAATGCATTTTTTTTGCTTGGGCCCTCGCTCATCACATGGGAAAAAAAAAAACAAGCGAGGAAAATAGCAGCACAATAATCTTTTTAACCACAGCTCCATTAAATCCAAAAGTATACAATATATCATTACATGTATTTCCAATATGCACTGTTCCATCACTTTTCAATCTCCAGGCAATAAAATGAAACTGATTAGCACATTAAGGACTGGTATCCTTTTGTTTTAACAGTATCATTCTTATAGCGGTGCACTGACTAGTTTGGTATCATTTTAACATTTGCCACACTTCATTCATATGATTGACTTGATATCATTTTAAGTAAACATCTATATATTTACCTACCCATGAATCTTTATTACGTTAAGGTGCATAAGTGAATTACCATCATTGATTTTTTTAAATTTTAAATGCACTGACTCTCCATCATTTGTAATGGACTGACAGTTACCACAAGCTACAAATGTGAGTCCTTTTGTATAACAGAGCCAACATGATGAATTTCATTTAAGTTTCTGAATTCACCAGAAATTGAAGAAATTATATTTAAATCTGCACTTTAGAAGATATATTATAATTGTTCAATTTCTCTCTGTTTATTAGTACATCAGTGTATCAGCAGGTTCTTCTTGTAACCAATAACCCCATCTAGACTGAATGAGAAGAGATGGTTAGATATCAGGCAAATGTGTTTCCAGTGGATGAATGGATGTCATAATGCAGCTCTGGGTCGTGACCTGATATAAGCCCTGGGAGTTTGTGATCTGAGGCCAAATATTCACAGATACATGTATTCAGGTTTGGACCCTTCGATTTTAAACCTTAACTTCATCTACATGGAATGTGTAACAGTGATCATGTTCAAAAAGTAAATTATAGTAAGATTTCCAATATGGATGCACCTTCTTTTAGTAGGGGGTGGAATAGAGAAGATAAAAATAAAAGTATACATATATAAGACAGCTTCCATCACTAATTATCAGGTAATTTACTCATGCTTTGTCATATGCCAACTGTATGTGCTACCAGTCTGGCATATTTCCCAAAAACACTGCTGAATCTACAGAAAATTCACATCTATCGAGAATACCAAAGTCTGGTGAAGATATCAGATTAAACAACTGATGGTATAACACTGTAGGTGTTGGCATATGTATGTATGCATGGATGTAAGTACTAGGTTCAACTGCATATTAGGAACATGTTTGCTAGATTTAGATTAAAATTTCAGTTTCACAAATACAAAGAAAAAAATAGAATATATAAAATATAAAACCATAAAAATATATGAGTAAATTGTTCATAAAAACTACTTTTAAAAGTGCATGATCTGATCTGGTGTTACACTATCATAAAGCTTCGAAGTTCACAAAGCACATGGTGTAATGGTGATACACTTTAAAAGTTCCATGTCTCTGGGAACTGGCAAGATATGCACCCTAGTGGAGATATAGGAGGTACATGTATCCAGCCGCTGGTACATAAATCATATGTCACAAAAACTTCTGTGATTTGTTACAAATGAGGGATGCAACTCTCAATCACCAAATACAACCTCATCCCTGTGATTTGTTCTAAATGATAAATGCCACCCACTATCAATACCACTAGTCTCTATTCTAAATGTGGGTAACTATGCCACTTGCGATCTGCACAAAGTACCCAACTCATTTCTGCAAATGAGGGATGCCCCTCTCCAATGATGGCTGTGCTGTTTGCAAGCTTTTGTGGGAAGTTTTTTTCCACATAATCTGCCAAAAGCATAGAATGTTTTGAAGTTGTAATGTGTTACCTTCAATTCAGTACAGTAAAACCTGTCTTGAGAAACCACTGCTACAAAAGACCATCTATTTTGAGAGACCAAAATCTCAATACCCAGATTTATTGATTTTAGTGTTATGACCTGTTATGTAAGACCCCCTGTCTTGAAAGACAATCATTTTTTTGGTAGAGGGGTGGTCTATCAAGACACCTTCTACTCTAATCGTTAACTACAAGACAAAATTGGCTGCTTTATCTCCCATCTCATTACTCTTAATATCAACATGACCAGATAGCCAGTTAGATACTACTGATGTATGTACTCGTAATAAGTCCAACAATGCAACTACATATATACACAGTACTTTATTCTGATTTTATGAGCAAACGGGTAGTTCTGTATGATTTGGGATATTAATGGGCTGTCATGAAAAGAGGATCCATGTCACAGCGGCCTATATTTTGAGACAAAATGTTTAGTATGCTGAATCAGAGTGCAACACATGACATGTATTAGACTGCAACACATGTATCAGACTTCAATACAAAAGACATTACAAAAGATGGACAGAACAGAAAATATCACTGCCCCTTAATACAAGTCAGATAATGAACAGAGCAGTATCTAATGCACTGTACACATTTTGGGTGAAATTGGATAATGCATGTGTATTTCTGTATATATTACAAAATACACAGAATTAATTAATGTTATTGTGGTCTATATTACTGTTATTAGGCATACATTTAGATGGTAAGAAAAGGTGTTTCTTTTTTCTTGACATGGGTTTTAACATTATTATTCATACACTATTGTTGAGGAAATGTTAGCTAAGTGCTGTTTCCATTTAAACACCCAGTGTCGACTTTGATGCTTTTCTACAAGCCACTTTCTCTGTTCCAGCTTTCCAAACACCAGAATTTCCCAAAGATCAAAATATCTGTACATTACCTGAGGCTAAAAATATGAACACAATAGCCACTGCTCACTGCCATGTAATGCAATAACTCAGCCCTATGTATACCTATTACCAAGCTATAAATAGTAACAGGGAATTGCACAAAATCTATCTGCAATCAAGAAGTAGGTAAGTTCAGCTTAAACAGTCACAAGTTATGTAGGTGAAGGAAAGACAATGTATAGGATGTCATTACTCAACCTCTTATGTAAAGGACACAATATTTGCATTACCCCCCAAAAGTAAACATTCTGGCTTTATCTACTTCTAGTGTGATATATTTGGAACCAAACAAAAGCAGTTGTAAATTTCTTCTTAGCCCTGAAGTTACCATCTATACTTGCTAATAAGTTAAGTCAAATTTGGAAATATAATGATCTTGACATAACCTAACTAATAATGCATATGCAGGACTGTGTTATTTGTTCCAATGATTACTCTTAAGACAATGCACAGAACCAGATCTCCCACCACATGGTGTGATGGCAAAACTGGGTCTGTGCTGTTTGCAGTGGGACTCATAAGCAGTTGTGATGGTATATAACACTACTTATCAACCATATATATCACTCAACAAGAGTCACACAGTAAACTGCACAGACTTGGAGCTGCTATTGCAGAATAAGCCTGCAAATCTGGGTGTAAGCAGTTTGTTAAACAGTATAGACCCTGACCTGCTGATGCATTATGCAGTGGAATACTAGGGTCTATACTGGCTGTAGTTGTATGCCTCTTGAAAAGCAAGAATATATGGTATGTAATTATGCATCATTATTTCTAATGATTGATGTAGGTGTCAGAACAGGAACAGAAATGAAAACGTCCTTAAAGCCTCTTGGTAAACAAAACAAGTGTACTAAAGACATGGTATGTTTTACCAGTCCTGCTTACTTTGTAACAGCTTAACACTTGTTAAATAACTTGTATTAACATTGGGAAAATCACAATATGCTGTCAGTACAGCCTTATTCACCTGCATTCCAATGGACCCCTGCCCCATGTCAAGCAGACTATTTTGTTGTAATAAATGTCTTGGATCTGACAAGCAATAAACTAACATGGTTATTCTATGATCCATTAACTTGGCTACTCTGTACAAAATGCACACCATTATAAATTTACTGTCTTCAATAAATTTGAATTAAACTTTCAACATATTATATACCTAAACTTACAATAAAGTGGTTACATTTTTTTTTTATAAAATGGCCATGCTAATTCATCTACATGGTTATATCTAATTTGACAATTATAGATATATATCCTGATGTATGTCATGCATGTAAATATATAGATATATACTATTATTATATACTAGCTGTTCCATAATGGACAGTCACAGTAGCTCAGTTGACTGAGCATCGGACTTACAGGCTAAATACTGTACACATGCCATGGAGCCGTTAATATATCAATATAAACAAATTGTGAATATTGGTAACCCACAAAACTTATTTTAAATAACTAAATAAACTAAAAATGTCATAAAGAAAACTCATTACTCTCTAAATACATTTTGGGATCACAATACATGTACTTTACAGGTTATTTTTCTAGTACAACTGTCTACAATGGATAGCCAGCACTAAACTGTGTCCATTCTTAGCACACAAAAAGATCATTCTACTTTAATTCTTTACAGATATACATCATGCACTTCTCTGCTTGGCTTTTTTTAAAACTATTTTGTTTACCTCCATTTAAAATAATCTGTTGTTTCTTTGTGCCAACAATTTAAGAAAAAAAATACCATTTCAAAGAAAACTTTGCAAACTTCTGAAATAGAGAAAATTGCTTGAATATTTTTAAACTTTTTAAAATGATTTAAAATCTTTGTTATTTTGTTATGCATACCTATATTATGTGTATTATTTTCATGTTAATATCCTGTAATCATAGTTTGCACTGTAAATTTGAATCATGTATAGTGCATTGGGTTAAGGCCAGAGAGTTAATAACAAGCGTGATAAGTTTGTTTTCATAATAGCAAAGACCTTTCTTTTATCATTTTCACCTCAACACAAACCTGTTTCTTACAGCAAAGAAATTTTCCAACTATTTTTATTTTTAAAAGTATCGTTTCAGAATGAAAGATTTGTAAAGAAAACAAATTGTCCAACAATGAGATGATTTTGGTTCCTCTAACCCATGTTTTGTTTGATTTCAAATAGCAATCTCAATTTGCTGTTTCAGAAAATCTGTTAGAAATATGTTTTAAAAAATATTTCAATTTTAATGTAGTATTCAACAAATATTTTCTGTATTTTTAATAATTTTGATGATTCTGAAATGATCTATCAGAAGAAGTCTTTTCATTATAAATGAAAATGTACTTTTAAAATACAAAGATTAATTTTTTTAAATGACAAAAATATTCTGCTCCTTAGTTGCAGCAATAAACCACTAATATCAAGAAAATGCTGGAAAGTCACTCAACTGGAACAATAAACTATATATTCACCAGTGCTCACAAGTAGTCAGAACACATGTAGATCTCCATATCAAGGCCAGAAAGCCATAAAGAAACAAATTATTCTGTTCATTGGTTATGCCATATAGGCAGTTTGGTTTGGTGTTTGATGGCAAGTGAAGGTTAAAATAATTGCCCCAAGACATAGGTGACTCGAGTAAGATCTGATGGCAAAATTCTATCCCATTTTGGTCTGAAATACTACAACTCTCCCTAACATATAGTTCACTGTAACTGTTTCTTGTTGTCCCACTGTACAAAAATGTGAAAGCTACATAAATCTGAATAATGAATGTGTCCAGTACTCGTATTTCAGGGTCAGATCATACGTTCTTATGAAGAATTAAAAGGGAAAATCACAGACTGAACAGTCCAATGTTTCCATTTAGAAGGGATTTGCCTACTATATGGAACATTTTAATCATGACAAAATGGAAGAAAAAAATATTTTAGTTGCCACATTACTTAAGTGACATTCAGTTTTTAAAAAAACTTTTAAATCAATTTCCCTCTACCTATATATAGTAAGTATAATGTTTAATTTAACTTGTTTAAAATTCACATTAAATTAGTGTAACTAGGCTGGATTTGTGTATTATTTTTTAAATATATTACTTTTAAATATCTAAAAAATGACTACTCATTCGAGAAAGAAAAATAATAATAATAATAATAATAATAATAATAATAATAATAATAATAATAATAATAATTGTGTATGTGTAGGCTCAGCAAATGGATTGGATCATTTAAATATCAAACAGTACTACTACACAAATCAGCTAATAGAATTTCACAAAACACAGTACGTACATATAAACAATTGTAATACAAACCTAAAAACACTATATAAAGGATGACATAGCACAGAATGCTCAATAAAATTAACATTCTTCAGAAAATTCGTACACTAAAATAATTTTTTAAAAAGTCACATTTAATGGAATACCATCTCGTAATTATGAACTCGAAGGCTAAATATGAATACCGGTATTGTCAAATTCCCAAGTGTAATACCCCTACATTACCTCTTGTTCTGTATGGTCTTTGAAGCACAGACATGCCGCTCTGCGACGAAAACCGTCTTCATCATAAGTCCTTACTGAATTTGGTTTTTCTTTCACCATGGTAGCTGTTGTAGAGAATGTCTGATACTTGCTTATATTCCGACACAATTTATACAAACATCCACTCATTCGAAATCATCGGCTCGTTTCGCTGGTCATCCTTGTATGCCGGTCAGAAATAGATTGATCCCAGTTTGTGAAAGATTTCATGTGACTCAATATTATAGCAAGCGTCCCGTTGAGTTGGAAGTGCATGAGCATGATGTTACCGTATGCACACACTTTTATGTTCAATCGTCTACAGTGCGATAAGTAATTTTGAAAGAGGTGTAAGATATTTTGAAAGGTTTTATTTTATTTTAATTAATTTTAAAAACACGTATTACGGATATGGAAAACTAAACAAAACTTCCAACCTTTAAAACTAATTAAACGTATGGACGATGCAGTATAAATAAATATTTGTTAACAATTAATAAATTCGTGTACACCGATAAATATTATAGTTATCGACATATAGATTGCACAAAAGATTTGTAAAAATTTTCACAATATAGAATATCATTTATTCATACAAAGAGCAACAATGACACACTATTAGAAACCGATTTCATCTTTTGTATTGAGATGGACAACCGGGAATACGTTTGAAAACAAAGATAATAATTTATTTCACCTCGATATTATTTTTTTCAGCTCAATTATATAATGGATATAATTCTTTCTCCTTTTTTAACAGACTAGAGCTACTGGGGGTGGGCTGGATTTTTTTCACAAGTCCTACGCCCCCACCCCACTCCCAAAAATTACATTGTCGATTTGTAAGACACGCTTTATATTTTCCAAAGCGCTCTAATTTATATGGACCCAAAAATATGCCTTCAGTCGCGATGTTTTTTAAAAAAAAATCTCAGTAATAATAGAACATGTTTCTTCCATTAGCATATATATGCAGTCTAATGAAACGTGGTGCAGAAATGACATCTTAACTGTATATGTAGTACATTCAGACACAACAAGATATTGTTGTGCTACTTATATTTTAAAAAACTTTGTTTTAATTTTGTTACAGATAGCAGTCCCTCGCAGGTTGTAAAGTTATGAATCAGAAAACTACGCGATACACGCAATTTTCTTGACCATCTTAAGGGAAAAAACAATATATTAGACATATTGAAGTGATCCTCTGTACACACATACAAAGAAAAAACAACTTTTCAGGACCCAGCTACGAGTAGAATTGTATAACCGTACAATATCGGTTATGATTGGAACTGTATAACCGGACAAAAGCTACTTAGGGGTAAGACAAAAGCCACCACTCATTCTTAGTTGACATAACTTGAAATAAATAATTGCATTATGGTTTTCATTGTTTTAAATTATTTTGCAATGAATCACAGCAAGTTTAACACTCAAACAATGTGAGTGATTCAAAAAAGAAAATAATGATATTTATTTTCTAAGTAGTATAATTGCTGAATTAAAATCAGTGCTGGATATTTGTAATTATGTCCCTTTGGTCTGCTTAAATGGTTCATTGTTTACAGCTGCAGTTATCCAAGTGAAAACGACAAATTGTCTTTGAAAACAAGTCAGAACTACAAAAAGAACTGTAATTGAATGGAACAAAGGGTATTTATTTTTAGAAATACTTTTTATTCCGATAATTTCTGTCAATAGAAAAATAGTAGCATGCAGTATACTTTTATTCTTGTATTTGTATACGCCTTCGTTTTTTTAATTAACGATATGCCTTAAAAAATCTTAATTTGTAAGATTTTCTGGTACAAGTATACGAATATGCTTAGATATCATATGCATGTACAGCGATGATTTGTAGTCTAGTGTGAGATACTCAGATTGGGTCAATATGCCCAAACGTTCTGTATTCATTACTCAAGATTACACATTTACGTTACATACTGTACAAACATTAATAAGGAATGCCATTGTACATCATAGTAAATATATTTAAAATAAAAAAGATTAATAAAACCTCAAGCAAATACATAAACAGTTTTATAATTTAAAAAAAAATAATGCTAATGCATATTACTATAGATATCAAACATCAAGGGGATTTTGTCCTGCCACCCCGTGTAGCTTTTGTCTACCCCCTGTGTTGTGGAACTTCCTGGAATCGGTCTCTGATATTTTTTGTATATTATATTATATTATATTATATTATATTATATTATATTATATTATATTATATTATATTATATTATATTATATTATATTATATTATATTATATTATATTATATTATATTATATATATATATATATATATATATATATATATATTATTAAACACACACACACATACATACATACATACATACATACATACATACATACATACATACATACATACATACATACATACATACATACATACATACATACATACATACATACATACATACATACATACATACATACATACATACATACACACATGTAAAACAAAGAACATACGTTAAAATTCTTCTGAAAAGCGTACAAAACAACACGAAATGCAATAACAACATGAAGCAGTTGTTATTTATATTAAACAAAGAATTTGGAATGTTAATCCCTGACATAGTCGACAAAAGAGTTTTGGTGCCCTAGGCGAAATTTGTATTTGACAATTCAGTCTAATTTGGCGCCCCTTGAAGTCTGGCGCCTTAGGCGACCGCTTTGTTCACCTATACGGTCAGGCTGGCTAAGGGCCCTCAAGAGTGGCAATAACTATGTCATCGTTGCAATGCGAAAAGATTTGGCAAAACTGATAGCGAACACAACAAAGACTTAATCGTCACGTTTCCCACAGACCCTTAATGGAACTGATTACGATAAGGTGATTAAAGTAAACTAAATTAATGTCACATTTATTATGCTTTCGGAATTATTTGTAATGTTTGGAATTCGTATTGATAGTAGAATGTGAATTCATTTCGGAATTATTTGCAATATCTGTAGAATACCAATTGTTACAACTCTAAGATCTTAAAAAGAAACAGACAAGAGCGAAAAACAATAAGTTTCTTATAATTTAACAAATGTCTTATTTCCCTAGAATATAAAGTGAAAATCTGAAGGGAACTAACAGTATTGTGAATTAAATCCCAAATATTCCTAAAAGTTCTATCACAAATCCAAAGATATAGTATTCAGAATGAATTCCAATTGTGTTTCGTATGTTTTCAGTAATGTACCACAACAGTAGTTATGTATCACAATATAATAATTTAGAATGTATTCAAATGAATGAACAATATTCCCAAAATAATGATTTTGTCCAAACGATTCAATGAGCATTGTACAGTTCCAGTGAACAATTACGGACCAGAGGAGCAGTACAGAGAAGGGAATTTTTACATAGGATATATAATGACCACTGATAAAGCTTAAGGCTTGACACCGCAGCTTCTGTAGTCGTCTGTATCACAGTGACATCGAGTCCGAAATAATCAATCACATATTCGAGTATCCTTTTTAATGTGGACACCTCCAGACTACTGGAAATAAGAAATCAGAAGGCTTATAGAAGATTATTTTTACAATATTTAAACTTCTGAAAATTCTTAAAGGGCTAGGGCTAATATAATGGCTGGAGATGGACATGTTTAAGAAAATCAAGCCATCTTTTAGCAGATAACAAAGTACAAACAACAATGAAGCGGAAAGCAGGTTTTTTTCCAGACAACATCAGCTTGTACAGACGACTTAGAATGACCACTAATAAAGCTTAACGCTTAACGCCGCAGCTTCTGTAGTCGTCTGTATAAAGTGACACAGAGCCCGAAATAATCGATCACATATTCGAGTATTCTTTTTAATGTGGACACCTTGAGACTATTGGAAATAATCTTCTCTTTTTTGGGGGCGGGGACACCAGTAAGAGGCCTCGCCCCCTATTTAAAAAAACTAAAAAGTTGTTTTCATGTGTGATGTGTACCCTCCGATGTGTTGTATTGTTGTTTTATTTTTTATTTTTATTTAATTCTTTCTAACTTTTTTCCCATCGGGGTTATAAACTATTTTTGAAAGGAGTATTTCTTCCTTTTCCCAATATGTATATATATATATATATATATATATAATTCGGTGTCAATATATCAGACTTATTCTTTAAAAACAGCTATGGAGTTATATACATATTTAACCATCATCTTTAGAACATGTATTTATTTATTTTTTTTAAAAACAGAACAAAAAATACAATAGCAAAGGTTTGATTTTTCGTTTAACAAAAGGTTTGACCTTAATTCCTAATCCGATTAAATAATGTAATTATCGCTGAGATGCAAAGACATTGGGCACTGTGCTCCAACAAATATGACATCCTCGCTTTTCACAAAGACTCCTAATGAAACTTATTGTGTCAAGGCAACATATCTACTCAATTGGCTTTATTGTATACGTCTTGCGTCATGGCGACATAATCTACTAAACTGATTTAAGGATATAATTAGTAACATTTTCCTTTGTTCGATTATCTTGCGCTAAGGCGACTTAATCTACTAAATTGGTTTAGAATATACTCAGTAAGATTTCCCATTGTTTGGTTACGCTTTCGCCGTCAAGAATGAAAATACATAAAAGAATTTAGTGAACTGGATTAGTAAAATGGAAATGAAACAAAAGAAGGAAATTGTAGATGCAGAAACTAAAATTGTAAGCCCTAAAGAGCTGACATTTTTTGGGGGACACAAAATGTACAATACTTTCGCCGGTGACTTAATATACACACTGATTCAGTTAAATTTAACCGTCATGTCAAGCACACCAAACCCAGAGTGAAAACTTTACTTTCAACCAAGTCGTGGAGGAAAAATTGGACAGAGAAATTAAAAATAAAAGTTTAAATCATTTATTTCTACTTTCCCGGTTGTTCAGGATCCCACGTAGGAGCCTCCCACTACAGGGGCTATACAATTGGAGGTAATTAATGGCATCTCATGTTCTAGGTTGCTCCATTTTACTAGGCTACGTAATTTGGGCAATATCTGGCATCCCAGATTCCCAGGTACGAGTTCACAACTACAGGGGCTATGCAGTCTGGACAACCAATGGCATGTATGTGTTCCCCAGCTAAAAGAGCTATGTAATCTCCGTAATCAATGATGTTCTTCGTAAGAATTCCGCCACTACATGGGCTATGTATCACTCATTTTTTTTTTTTTTGAGGGGGAGGACCAGACAAATGCCCCACCCCCTTTAAAAACCAAGTGAAAACAAGTGTGTGTGTGTGTGTGTGTGTGTGTGTGTGTGTGTGTGTGTGTATTCCCCCAGATGTGAAGCTATGTGTTTTTTTTTAATTGAAATTTTCTATTTCAATTAATTTTTCCCCATATGGATTATAAGAATTTTTTGAAGGGATATTTATAGTTTTTGTCTGTTCCCTAGTGTGTCTATAGGGTTGTTCGTCCGAGTAGGCCTTATTTACCTATCCTCGGAGTCTCTTCCCTAGTTCATATGTTCATATTGTCGACCTTGGCTAGAGGTCACCTGTATACCGTGTATGCTATTTGTGTGATAATTACTGTTTTTCCGTGTCGTTCTTTGCAATACATACATTTAGTTCCATTGAGTACGACTGTCCGTACATATTTTTAATTGTAAATTGTACTTCTCCCGACTCGAGTTGGGTCGTCTTTATTTATTTATTTATTTATTTATTTATTTATTTATTTATTTATTTATTTATAAATTTTCCAATTAGGAAAACCGGCAATCAGTGTTATCTTATGTATGAATTCCCCCACCACATGTGCTATGTAATATTGGCAATCAATGGCATCCCATATATGAACTCTCCCGCACAGGTGCTATGTAATATTGGCAATCAATGACATACCATGTATGAATTCCATCATTACTGGAGTTATGTAATAGTGACAATCAATGACATTCCATATTTAAACCCTCCAACTATAGCCCGAATGGAGAACACCATAACCAGATTGATTATATCATGGTGAAGAGACGTTTACACACCAGCGTAAACATTGCCAAGACAAGAAGTTTCCCAGGAGCAGACATTGGAAGTGACCATGACTTAGTGATGATGATCCTCCGACTACGTCTAAAAAAAGTCGAGAAAGAGGGCCCCACAAGAATCAAGTTCAACCTTGACAAGCTAAAAGACCCAGAGGTCTTGGAAGCCTTCCAGGCAAGGATTGGAGGGAAACTTGCACCCACTGTTACTTCTTAGTGCAGAGAACACAGTTATAGACACAATGATCGACACATTTAAAATAGCAGTGACCCAAACAGCCAGTGAGATCCTTGACAAACATCGACGACCAAAGAAACCTTGGGTTACAACTGACATACTTGATCTGTGTGACAAGCGTCGAGAGCTAAAGAAGAAGAAGTCAGAAGTAGAAGGAGCAAAACAATACAGGGAAATCAACTAGGTTATCAAGAAAAGCATGTGAAAGGCAAGGGAGACATGGATTGAAGACCAGTGTAAAGATATAAAAAACAATCTAAAGAAAAATAATAGCAAAAAAGCATACCAACTGGTGAAGGACCTGACCAGTGTAAAACAAGGACGCTCCTTCATCATTCAGGATCAGGGAGGGAAATGTCTTACAGAAGAACAAGACATTCTTAAGAGACGGACAGAATACTGCTCAGACCTGTACAACCACAGACCTACAGGGGACCCAGACATACTCAACACCCCATCAGTGACCAACACTGACAACTACCCCATCCTCCAAGAAGAAGTAGAGGCTTCAGTGAAAGCATTGAAAAAAGGGAAGGCAGCAGGAGTAGACAACATTCCTGCAAAACTAGTCCAAGAAGGAAGTGAAGCAATGATAAGCGCCCTACTAACAATCTGCAACAAGATCTGGCAGACAGGGGAGTGGCCAACACCATGGACTCAGTCACTCATAGTAACTCTCCCGAAAAAAGGCAATTTGCAGCAATGTCAGAACTATCGTTTGATCAGTCTTATATGCCACCCAAGCAAAGTCATGCTAAAAATCATATTAAACAGACTGAAGCCGTGGGCAGAGGAAATCATAGCTGAAGAACAGGCAGGCTTCAGACCAGGGCGAAGCACAAATGAATAGATTTTCAACCTAAGAATACTATGTGAAAAATACCTCCAGCACCAACGAGACCTTTATCATGTCTTTATAGATTTTAAGAAGACGTTTGATATGGTATGGCATGAAGCCCTTTGGTCCACCATGAAGCTGTACAACATCAACGCTAACCTGATCAAAGTCATAGAAAGCCTTTACAGCAAGGCCACCAGCGCAGTATGCTTCAACGGTCAAATAGGAGATTGGTTTAGGACAACTGTGGGAGTCAGACAGGGCTGCTTGCTTTCACCTACTCTCTTCAACATCTTCCTTGAAATTATCATGACAGATGCACTGGAAGACCATGAAGGAACTGTTAGTATTGGAGGCAGAATAATAACGAATCTGCGCTTTGCTGATGACATTTATGGCCTTGCAGGAAATGAGGAGGAGCTAGCTCAGTTGGTGGAAAAACTGGACAGGACAGCTACTGCTTTTGGTATGGAAATCAGTGCAGAGAATACCAAATTGATGACCAACAACACCAGTGGCATCAGCAATGACATCATGATTAGAGGCCAAAAACTGGAAACAGTTGATAGATTCAAGTACTTAGGAGCCATCGTGGCAGACGAGGGATCGAAACCAGAAATATTATCCAGGATTGCGCTGACAATAACAGCAATTGCACGGCTGAAGACAGTTTGAGAAGACAGAAACACCTCAGTCAGCTCAAAAATCAGACTGATGCGCTCCTTGCTTGCATCTGTATTCCTATATGCTTGTGAGTCATGGACCCTCACAGCGGATTTCGAAAGGAGGATACAAGCTGTTGAAATGAGATGGTTTCGAAGGTGAGATCATGTCACAAATGAGGAAGTGGGAAACAGAATTAAGCAAGCCATTGGGCACTATGAAGAGCTATTGACCATTGTGAAAAAGCGCAAAATGAAATGGTATGTACATGTCACACGATCAACAGGGCTTGCTAAGACAATCATGCAAGGTACTGTGCAGGGTGGGCGAAGGAGAGGAAGACAGAGGAAAAGATGAGAGGATAACATCTCAGAGTGGACAGGACTGAAGCTAAGTGACACAGTGAGAATATCAGAGAACAGATTGGAATGGAGGAAGCTGGTTGTCAGGTCATCCGTGGTGCCCCAAAAGTCGGCAAGACTGATGGATGGATGGATGGATGGATAGATAGATAGATAGATAGATAGATAGATAGATAGATAGATAGATAGATAGATAGATAGGGGCTTTGTATTATTGTCAAGCATAGCATCTTATGTATAAATTTTCACACTACATGTGCTACGTAATGTAAACAATCAATGACATCCCATGTATAAATTCCCTCTCTACAAGGGATATGTAATATTGGTCGTATAGAAATTCCACCACTAAAAGTGGATGCGTAGTCGCGACAGCCAATGACATCCCATGTATGAATTCCCAAATTACAAGGGCTATGCATTACTGACAAAAACAAAATGGCATCCCATGTGTGAATGATCCCCCTCTCCATTACAGGGACTATGTAATATTCATAATTAGTGACATCCCATGTATGAATCCCGACCCCACCCTAACAGGGGCTGTATTATATTGGCAATCCATGACATCCCATGTATGAATTCCCAAACTATAGGCGCTATGTAATATTGGCAGTCAATGACATCCAGTGCGTGAATTCCCCCGATACAGGGCTAGGAAGTATTGACAATCAATAGCATCACATGTATGAATTCCCCGCCACATTGGGTGTGCAATCTGGCTAATCAACAACCTTACATATATGAAAACTCCCCACTATAGGAGCTATGTAATATTAGCAATCAACAAATATGAATTTCCACACTACAAAGGGGCATGTCAGATTGGCAATCAATGATACAAAGAAAGATAAATTCAAAATTGTAGAGATCACGACAGTCTTTCTATATATTGTGTTCTATATGTATAAAACGGTGTTTTCTTCTTTCTCCCTTGTTGTGTAACGAACAGATGAGAAAACAGTGCTCATCTAATAGTTCATAAGATCAGCATTTGGATATTCTCTGCGACATTCGACTGGATGCATAACACCTGATCTCAGCCTTTGAATTGGGTGCACGTATTTGGTGTGACCTTTTAATGGATTTATAATGGTCCCGTCTCACTCTCAAGATTGTGCGCATATATAACCGTATATAGTCGCTTATAAGACGAGTCGACCTGCAAACTGCATTGATCTAGGACTACCATTGAATAATGCGGCATGAGATCTGGGTCTATTGTGGGGATGGGTGATATGTAAACTCAATTTAATGTCTTCGTACAGTTTTAAGCATACCATTCTCTTTATCACTGAACCGTAAACCACATGGTTTTGGCCCATTCCTTAAGGTTTTGCTTTTGCAAGGATTATTTGATGCTGTTCGTCCGTCGATTCCACGAGGACCACTCTAGTCATCTGAGGGTTAGAGAGGCTGGTTCTGTTATGTGCGTGCACAGGTGGCAGATGAAGCCAAATCTTGCACGGAATGTTGGTTTGCATAAGGGACATGGGGTGAGTGGGACATCCTCAGGAGGTTGATGACACGTGCTTTTCTGGCTTGCCTCTTCAGCTATGCAGCCTGATGTCCTGCTATATTCGTACAACTTGGGGTCATTTTACATGGAAGAACCCCAAGTGACTCGATCACTTGCTTTTTGCTCCAAGGAATCAGGGTTTATGATGAACGCTTTCAGTGCAGATTTCAGATTGTCTTTGAAGCCTTTCTTCTGGTCTCTGTGGAAGCGACGCCCTTGCTGTAGCTCTCCACAGAAGAGTCCTTTAGGCAGCTGGTGGTCTGGCATGCATACAACATGTCCCGCCCAGCGTAACTGGGTTTGCATCTGGATGGTGTGGATCCTGGGGAGACCTGCTTGGGCGAGTACCTCAGTGTCTGGAACCTTGTCCTGCCACTTAATGTTGAGGATTTTGCTGAGACTTGTGACGTGAAAGTGGTTTAGCTTCCTGGGGTGGTGTTGGTACACCGTCCATATTTCTCATGCGTAGTGTGGGGAGCACAACTGCAATGTAGATCTTTAGTTTGTTCTGAATGCTGATAGGTCTCCGGTTGAATGTGATGGTGACTTCTGTCCTGCTACTTCTTTTCTTGTGACTTTGTTCGTCCTTAAAAGTGTGACTTTTTATCTGTGACTTTATTTCCAGTGACCCGCTTTGTTGCGTTTTACTCTTAATGAGTAAAGACCCTGTTTTCCTTTATCCGAGTTGTCCTCTCGTCTGCATTTGCATTTGATATACTGCCAAACGGGGTTTGGTTTGTATTTATGTAAACCTGCTGTTTTGTGGAATTACAGTCATTAACATTTTCTCCGCTGAGAGTTAAAACATTTTAAGAAGACCCCTCCGTGACCTAGTGGTTAGAGCGTCTCCCTCGGATGCGGAAAGTTGTGGTTCAATCCCCGGCCGAGTCATACCAGGGGCACTGACCAATTTTCTTTGCGCAATTATACAATAATACAAGCTAGCTTCCTTTTCTAGAGAAACAGTAAGATATCTTTTTTTCCATGACGATGGTGGTTGAATAGTTTCTCTTTGCACACAGGCAAACACACACACACACACACACACACACACACACACACACACACACACACGATATATGGTCTGATAGCTATCATAAATCTACTGAAAGATGAATAAATATGCACTTCGATATTCGTATTATGTTTCTTGCCCGCATAAAAGGTCATAATGAAGTTGAAATACTGGAAGCAAAGTGGCATTCGTCAAACTATTGGAATCGAACAATTATGCGCAATAGAGAAAACGAATGTGATGGATAATGAAGATAGAATAATGAAGTGGTTGTCAAGTCAGAAGACGTTTTACTCCCAGGTTAAGTTTCCCTCCCCTGGGTTATGATGAATGATTCTAGATGTTATCTGTTTCGTAAAATGGTGTAGGGTAGGGTATCAGGAGTGGAAAAACGGCTCGGAGAAGACAAAAAGTCGCAAACGGGTATAGTAGTGGGAACGATGTTGATAAAAAAATCTTCGTCAAGCAATTTGTATATCAACATCAAAATGTTAAATACAAGTTTTGTACATCGGCAAATTTTGTGTTACACTCTCGAGTTTTATAATAATGTTATTTTAAAAAATATAACAGAAAAACGGGATCGCCACGACAGTGAACAATCACCATCATTGCTTTCAATATCATTGTTGTTGGCTAAAGAATAGGGTTTACAATGACATGTAAATTAGGTTACAAAATCAGGGTATTACAGCGTAGACAAATTATCATGCAATAGTTATTATGTAAATAGTAATAACCAGTTCGTATTGTTTCTGCACACTGTATATTAATTTCAGTTGATGAAGCACGATTTATGTATGGCACAAAATATACTAAGACCTGGAATTGCCTCTTGCACTTAAACAATGTCCTCATGCAAACTCTGAAACTCATCTTTTTCGACTGCAAGAAGAAACTTAACAAGACCCAATGATTTATAAATTTACAATTCAGGCGATGAATACGTATGTACTATTAAAACACTAATAGAATGGTTCTAGAGAATTATTCCTTTCCTTTGTTTTATTGTGCTGACCTTGTAAGGTCATTCTAATAATACCTTCTTAAAAGTTGTGTTAACGTGCTTCTGCAAGAATGTAGTAATATTGTCCATGATCATTTGACCGATTCCATTATCAAAGAGTTTCTCGCGTTTTACTCAAAGGTTTTTCTGCATATTTAAAACGACCTTGTTGGTTTAAACATATTTTATTGTTTCAATATTATATAATGTGATTAGGTACAATTACTAACAACTTAACTTAGCTATCTTCGACATAATACAATCATTACAACATATTCAACATGACAACCATAACAATCAACGACAAATGATTTGGGAGATAGAGGGGACACAATAATATTAATCACGATTTGAGCAAGTTATTGAATCCGTCCGGTATGAGTTATATATTTGCATACATGTAGAATTCTATATTTTTCATTTGCATCCCGCTTTCCTCTTAACAGTAAATCTAAACTAACAGTTGTATATGGCACAGAGACTTATTTGTAATCAGCCAGTTCGTTTTCTGATGTGTTTGAGACACAACATGAAGAAATGCATAGTGGTTTCATCCCACAAGATGAACACGTTAAAGATCAGTTTTTAGTAACTTACATTTTATCGTACTCTAGCATGGATAACATCAAGGGTTTAATGAATAAAACAAGGCATTTTACTAGATACGATATTTGGACATAGACACTTTTGCAAAGAAATATAAGACATGCTACACCGGGTATCCGATTCCTCGGTCTGTACAGTTTCCAGCTGAATTCGTATTATAGGTCAGTATTGACAGCAAGTAGAAGATAAGAAAAAGAAAGTTCAAATACACCTGAAACACTTGCAACCAGTGCTTTAAGGAACTGCAAGTCCAAGTCAAACGGAACTTTCGAATCTTTTTGAGGTTCATGTTAAGTCTCAAAATTCTGACATCCTGTTACTTTGAATAAAGAAAAGCGAAAATCATACTTTTCATAATCTTCACTATTAAGTTAATATACCAAATTAAGTTTGCGGTATAGTCCGAATGTTGTCTGCTGACACTAATTGTCGGAATATTGCATATTCTCTCCTAGCTCTAATAATCCGAATGTTACATTTTTTCTAGCTCTAATAATCCAAATGCAACGTCTTCTCCCCAGCTCTAATAGTTTGAATGTTACTTCTTCTCTGCTATCTCTAATTGTCCGAATGTTATATCCTCTTTTCTCGCTGTGATATTCTAAATGTTACATCTTCTCTGCTAGCTCTAATAGTCCGAATGTTAAATCTTTTGCTATCTCTAACAGTCTAAATGTTTCATATCTCCTAGCTCTAATAGTGCGAGTGTTACATCTTCTCTGCTAGCTTTACATCTCTGATAGCTATATTATTTATTATTCGAATATTACACCTCTGCTATCCCTGATTTTATGAATATTACAGCTTCTCTTTTGGGGCTTTCCAATGTGCTTATCATTTGAATCATATTTTATCTAAAATTTACAATCGGCAACATTTTGTGTCAGTATCGGAAATAATATCCTCCTGAAAATCTAAGGATACGTTATGGTTATATTCCTTTTTCTTAGTTAAATATAAAAACCCATCTTATTGATTAATCCTTTTATTTATTAACTTTTGTTTATCATTATCATCACTGCATAGGATGCTTAAATGTAAGTGGTCGGATTCACTTATGAACAGGTGTCCGAGTGGCCTAAGGCGATGGCCTGTACAGATCACTCACGTCTCACCTCTGTCCACGTGAGTTCGAGGCTTTGCTCTATCAAGATCTTTTATACAGCTTGCTAGTAGATTCCCGTGGGTTGGTGGTTCTTCTTGGGTTCCTTCCCGATTTTTCCTTCAAATATGCCGGACGTGATGTAGAGCCTATCATGTGCTGAAAAATAGCGCTAAACTCCACACAACCAAATCAAACTTTGAGTCCTGATGGAAAATCCAAGATGGAAGACGATGACGTATGATGTAGTCTGTACTGTGTTTATCTGCAGTTCCTTTTAGAAACATGAGATTTAACACTCCGGTGTTGGAAATCATAATAAAAACAAATTGATCTTTTTAAAAATCTAAATGATCTGAAGAAAAATTAGCATGAACTCGAAAATTGGTTACAAAAAGACAATTTCCAGTGTAAAGTAAAACCCCTAACTGAGAGTATTTCTCCAAAACAAAGGTTATACCATAATCTAAAACGCAGTTTCGAAAATCCCTTTGGGTCACGTATCGTGTTTACATCATTTACGCCTAAAATGACCATGACGAAAACCAATCACGTACCCCCCAGCATGACTCTGATGAAAACCAATAATTTTACTCAGAGAATAAATTTTAAAAAAAATATTGTTTACTTCGTAAAAGCTATCCAGAAGCATGAAGTCACGTATTATTATTCTCACAATAAATATAGAAAACAAACAAACAAGAACTTGCTAACGTGACTACTACTAATTTTGAATCAAGGACGGGATCTATGTAAACATTAGGTATTTATTACGAAACGGTCAGGTCAAACAAAATTGGCTTTGGATGGTGGCTTTTGTAACTATAGCTATGACAGACATATGTCATTGGCTTTATGTCTGTGTAGTCAGCTCCACGATTAGCATACATGCAACAAAACAAATTATGTAAAAATAATATGGTTGATTTTGGCCGAATACTGACCGTTTTACCTGCAAAAGATGACAAAACATGTATAAAAACCAACAATCTTTTCTTTTATGGCATTTCATAGAACAGGATAGAGAACACTCTAGGTCCACCTGTAGATAGATCACTTGCATCATATAGAATATTCTGGTATGAGTAATCCACTACATATAGAAGCCTGAAGTTTAGGTTCTCAATTTTTTCAGCCATGTATTTTTTGGATAATTTAATTGCATTGAAGTTAATACATGTGTTAATGAACTCATCTATATTACATGGATAATACATTGGATTAACCAAAAATATCCCAACTTATATATATCATTCAGTAATCTCCCTTACACCCGACATACATTTCAAGAAATAAAATCTCACATTTTCAGTGATCGGTGATGAAAATAAAGAGAAGATTTGTAAAGTATTATATTAGCCCTCAGTCTTGATGCAAATGTAAGTAGAACAAATTTAATAATTTCTAACAGTAAAGTTTACAAGTTTAAAAACAGATAAAGTATGTTTTGTTTGGTTTAGGTATTTTCTGCCTAACTGAAGCACATTGTTGTTAATTTCTTATGTAGAAAAAAATCTAAATTATATGCATCTATATTATGTACATTATTCACCATTTCATATTAGATGGGAATGAACACCATTTCACCTGAAATTTTGGTGCCTGTAAGGCATGTTATAGCACAAGTGCCTTTGGACTGTTCTTGGACTTATGGGGCATTGACTCCATATATTGTCCAAGGTAAGGTCATCGAACGTTCACTTCTCGTTTTTCTCATTGCTGCTTTTGTCTCCTTTAATTCCTTTATAAATAGCTACATCTCCCTTTTAGTTACACACTCTCATCCTGTTCTTTACTCAATTGGACTCACTATACTTGTTGTTTATCTTTGGCATTTTTCTGTATTTTATTCCCTAAATTTCATCCCAAATCCAACAGAACCACTTGGAAGCTGTGATCGATAATTGATTTTAGATTAGCTTATTGCATCGAGTTTATTCACTTCACAAAGGGGGGAAACTTTCTATTTGTGTGACAAAGATGATGGGTAGGTTGACCTTTGTGTGAAGACTAGGGATTAGTGACCTCATGTATCTGCAGACAGTGTAAAGTGTTTAAAGGTTATACTTTATAATAAGATTGAGTCATTTCCACCAGTCTCTGATGTTAAGATCTGCATCTACCAAACAATTATAAAGTCCTTTAATTTAGGTAAACTGCACTTTTTGAAGTATTAGAGGTACATACTATTTGGTATATTGACCTTTGACCTAGTTGGTACATATTGATATAATATGACTTATCCCATATCACCCATGTAAAGTTCAATAAGTGCTGATATGAATAAAACACAACCCATAGTTAGAACAATTCATTTTATTCCCAAAATGTAGTTTGGTAGTAAAACACAAATATGAAAATAATTCCAAGACCATTACATACACATTAATATAAGACACAGCTTGGTACCTCCTAAAATTGCTTTTAACAAGCGAGACTAAGTTGTTACTTGTACAGTCCCGTTCAATATTACAGACTATTTAAAAAAGTAAGATTGGCTATAGGTAAAACGGTACCAATTGTACAATCACAGGTGGGCGGAGCTTAAGGTGCATTCCGACATAAACAACAACACTAGTTGTGATTGGTACATTATGTAAGATCTGTATTTTCTGTTAGGCTTATAAAAACGTAAAGCCTTTTGGCAACATGTGAGATTATATTAATTCATATCTAGATCATATTTTGTATTTTTTTAAAAAAAAAAAAATGATTTATTTAAATGTGGTACACATGGCTGAAAATGCGTCTGTTGTGACTTGATAACTCTTCACCTTGTATAGTTCCAGTAGAGTTATTTCTCTTAAATGCAACGGAGTACCTGGTTTTGTCCTTGTCAAATTGACTATCTAACATTGTTCTATATGACAGAGTGACATGCATGCTGAGGTAGACTCGATAATTTTGGAGCATTTTCGGGGGCTCGAAGCTCGAGGTCTAAGGTCGACGAGCTTCGAGCTTACGCCTAGAAACATTTTCCGCTTTTGATATTATCGGACCGTATAAACCCGTGCGATAATTAATTGACTGTGGGAATGAGCGGCTTTACAGACACACCAGGACTACGCTTCCCCATGTGTTGGTGGACCAGTGGACGGTCGTTGCCTTGCAACGGCCATCGCTGGAGGCTCCTAAGGTAATAATTCTGATTAATATGATTGCGGCATACAGGGAGAAGGGTTTTTTCAATTCTGTACAAAATTGCGATCAAAGTTATCATATAAATCTCTGCATGCTCTTGTCTTTTTTAAATACTATTATATTAACAAGAATGATGTTTAAATAAATTAAAAAGAAAATTATTTTTCGTAATACTCGAACTCGAAAGCTCGAAAAAATTGACGAGCTCGAGCTCGAGCTCGTACGAGCTTCAAATCCTCGAGCTTTCCTATACTCTAGATAGAAAGTATATTTCACAAAACATTAGCATTCAGGATTTTGTAAAAACAATTGGTACCGTGATAGTTTACGGTCCTATTACCATCAAATTACTGTCCTCCCCTAGCGCTAGCAACATTCTTAAATCGACTATGACACTAATCGTACTACTCCCATGTGTGCTATAAATTACTAATTGTGTCGGTCAGAATACGTCTCTTTCTCCATGAATAAGAATTCACAACCTAATTTCACAAATGAATTAATGGACATCACCTCTTGTCCTAGCTACATTACTTGCTAACTAACAATTTACTGGCATAACCTCTCCAGACTTAGTAAAATCAATTCCTAAACTACGTGATCTTTAAAGGCAGATAAATCTAAACATTCTCAGTATAAAATTCCTGTTACATACAAAATGCGTAAATCCGAATAATGATCTCAAAATTCATATAAAAGTAATATTATATCACAGTCTTAGAATACATGAATAAAATCATCTTTTAAACGTATAAATGCAACAAATAATGACAAAATGTATATCTAGGAACATACTGTATGCAAATGAGACAACAATTGTGCCTTCTGAGACTCGCTTTCTTTTTAGGAAGCTGACTCCCTTTTTCCTTTATGTCCAGTGTCCCTTGATCCGGACACCGGTTCATCGGACAATTTAAAGAGAAATGCTTGTTTTTCCCCCAGAGCTACGAACTTCTTCGCTTCACACAGAAACTTAACGCATGAAGCCTATAAATCAGTTAACATCTACGTATGCGGCAGCTTTTATAATCGCTGAACTAAATCCACAAAAGATAAGGGAATATCTGCTCCAACATTTAATCCTAACACACCTAATCCAGCCGCTGATACATCCATTGCTCCTGAAAATCTTGTTTAAAACTTGGAAAGCTGCTTTTCTAACACTTCTATAGTAATCGATGAAGATATTTTTTAAAATCACGTTAAATTCGTGCAGGCTAATTTGTCAGTTGCTTGTGCGTGATAATATGAGTACAAAATGTGCATTTCGCTAGATATACCGCTTCTCCTGTCAGCGAATTTTTCGTCCGCATGACATAGGCACATCTCAGGTAACGGAGCAATTAATGTCTTTTTACTCATTTATTAGACGTTAAAAGCTCTGCAATTAGTTTGTATGAAATATACGGATTAGACTTTAAGACTTTAGGTTTGCAACTATTTTTTAAAAATATATTCTATAGATGATTTAGCTTTAACTGTTATCTTTTTCACAATCTTCTTCAGAGGTGTTGTGCAATCTGTCTTTGGTCTGATTTTTGTTAAAAACATAACCTACTCTCCTTTGGTCCAGTGACACCCATTTACAGTGTGAATGCTATGTTGTCTAGTGGTAAAGGTTTTCTATGATATTTTAGAGTCCACTTGTTCTTTGTGTTTAAAGGTGTAGCTTTGGCTTTTTAAACTTTCTGTGAATGTTTTCCAAGTTGTCTGCCAAGTATAGCTTTATGAGGGTCGTTTTTATTTGTGAAGTTCCCTTTCAGTCTCTTTTTTTGTGCTCGATGTTTTCCATTTTATTTACAAGGAAATGATTAAGGTAGATGAAAATAAACCTAAATCGTAAAAAAATATTAAATGAGTTTCATGTTTTGATGGTTGCTTTAGTTAGTGAAAAATAATTTCAGATTCAGTTTGGTACATAAATGAGGACTTCGGGGTTCCGCCGCGTGTAGAAGCTGCAAACAAATGAGCTAACATTTACACAACGGCGACTACTGCAAGTCTCGTTGAACCAGACTCGAGTGGCTCAGTGATTTATGCGCCATAATAGTGTCTGATGAAATGCAACATTAATATATGTTTCCAATAGAAGGTGCTTCAGTCAAAATTTGTACAAACGAAACTACAAATACATTTATTGCTATCTTAAGATCTACCTAAACATAATTATTTCGATGACTTATAGCAAGCCTGTAATTGTAAGCTTAAATGGATATCACCAAACATCGTTTTTATATAGACACGATGCAGGAGGTTCTGTTACTATCATCCAAAGAAGCGCAATAAGCTCGTCAGCACCTCTATTTCATTTTTTAAAAATTGGGATACAAGATTGTTTTGACTTTGCAAGGAAAACTCCTTTACCACAACACCGTAAAGCGCATATCTCGCGGAGCCACTCAAGAAATGTTTGAACAATAGCAAACCGATGTGTGATAACGAAAACAAAAATGATGCAAAATCGAAGCGCACCAAATATGTGGGCGTTGGATCGTGATATGAAGGCTTACAAAGACAGAACAAATTAATACTGAAAAGCAAATCATGCCCAAATATACATTTAACATCAACAATAGTAACATGTCTATTTTATGCCGATGCATGGTCATACCCATTATAACATCATTATCTTGCTGGTGTTAACGTTTGCTAAGGGATTTGTACCAAAATTTAATTTTCTTTTTTTTTTTGGCAATCTCTTTTTAAAGTAATATATTTCTCTGAAAAGTAATGAATCTTGTCGGCAATCGATAACATTAATTTCTGAAATAAGAAATAAACAAAACATTTCATATTTTAATGGTGTAATAGTTTGTAAATAATTTCGCGGTACATTCTGTTGTGTCAGCGTCACACGTAACCATTAAGTTTGACAATGGGCTAGGCTAGCAAAAAATTGATCACTATATGAGGGATGTGATACATTCTGTTTGGGCATGAACTGAATTTTATTTGAAGTCCGTTCGATGACGGTCAGACAGATGGAAAAGACCAACGTTAACGTCAGTTCAATAGCGGGAAATGGCAGTTGAAAAAAACCAGAGTCATAATTTTGGGATATCTTGTACCATTTGAAACCGACGTTATGAAATAATATTTTCCAGAATAGTTATTAACAAAGGCGATCTGAAGAGGATTGTTCTGACTTCGCTGAGAGTGATAACTTGCATTGGTTGCTAGAGAAAGTCATTATGATTCACTAAGCTAAACGGGGTGGTGGGGTGGTGATGGTGTTCCCAGACGGAATTAAAAGTTTAAGAAATACCCTTCGTTAAATCAGGCAGTCTAAGTTTCTGAAGCAATTGAGAAACTAATAAGTAATTTTTGCTTGACTGTCCAAGGGATGTGTCGGAATGTTGAGGATCCGGAAAGAGAGATTCAGCTGCACAATAATAGTGAGACTCAATAAAGCACAATGTTAGTAGCAATTGCATACAACTTGTTCATTGATATTAGTTTGCAATATTTGCTGAATTTTTTCATTTTTATATTCAAACGTCAACTTTTCCGTGCCATCGCAAGCTAATGGCCTGTACGCCTTTGTGTCAAATGTTATGTTACTCGTGTTTTATATGAATGAGCTCAGGCTTAGCGGCTTTGGTTTAATAAAAATCATGTATTGTAGTAATTCGTGCATTAATCTGATACAAATTGTGCGAATTAATCTGTCTTAAATTATTTGTATCATGTATTATAATAATTAATTTTTATATGTCTATATCATTGAATCGCTAATTAGCAAAGTAACGTAATTAGGTCAAGTATTGGAGTCCATTATTTTACATGTAGTTAAGTTGTGAACTCTTTTCAACCTAAAATCGATAGTGTTAGCATTAAAAATGTGTCGACTAACACTACAGCTAATAATGTAAAACCACCATGGGGTGCAGTTATTATCAAAGAGGTCTAATTATGCCATGTTCCAGTAGGAAGTGAGTAGCTGCTAGAAAATACATGAACTTTCTGATAATAGGGTGAGTGTATAACAGGTGGCGCACTGACCATATTAGCTTAGTTCTGACGAATTACGATAGACGATATCTGATGTAAAAAAGAGAGTAAATGTTTGTTCCCAGGAAAAGAGATAGAAACTACACTTGTTTTGATAGGGCAGTGTATTTATTGGAAGGAAAAATAGGCCCATAACTGTACTAGACAGCGGAGAAGTCAGTCTACATCAAAGACTATTGATGACCCGAAGAGGTTAGAGAAAGTTAGGAAGGAAATACGGCAACAGCTACCTATCACTAACAGTGATTAGGACTTATCGAAAATAAAAAAATCTCACTTTTGAAATCAGTAACAATCTGTCTTTCATCTCAGAAAATCATCCAGGGAAAGATTAAATAAAAGTCAGGTATCTTTGAATCATTTCTTTGTTTATCCGAGACGTTTACATGCTTACGAAAGTACATCGGCCCAGTATTGGTCCTATTCACATTAATATTTTACTTGACTTAAGAGTAAAAACAATGTAGAAAAATTACCATTCGTTATTAATATGGCTTCAATGTCAAATTCTTTTCTCATGTATCCTATAATCTCGAGTAATAGATGTTTTCAGCCTCATTCCAGTGAACTGAAAAGTAATAAATTTATCAAATATTGAAATCATGATATTTTTTCAACTGCAACATCAATTAAATGTTTTTGTTGTTCCAATTTCAGGGAAAATCGGAACTTTTCAGGATATTCTTAATGAATCAGTCAAACTTGTTTGTTATGATGCAAAATCATTCTCTCTATTAGCAGGTTGTTTGGTATAATGGAACTTGCCATCACAGAAGACAAACCACGGAGAAGTCTATGAATGCTAAAGAGAGCATAGGGCACTAAAAGGATCAAGCCATGTGGGTCAAGTAGCTAATCGGCAAAACAAAATAATCACAATGAAAACCCCGCCAATCAACACCAAGATAACAGCATCAAATGGTGCAGCTACGGTGGAGTTCATCCTCCACAAGGGTGAATGCCCAGCGAAAACTAATGCATACCGTTACAGCAAGAAATTGAATAATTTGAGGAATGTTTATTTAAGCTCCAATAGAAGGATTCTGCAATTAATGTCAGATTCAGAAGGTGCAGCGGCTCATGTACTATGTACACTCAGTGCGAATCGAATTAAAGTGAGGAGGAATATTCTTACTATGTTTATTCTAACGCCGCTGATCAGAGGTTGTTGATAGAAAGACACCGACCTGCAATAATCAAAGTAATTAATACCGTAACAGTAATGTACTTAATAATAATAATAATAATAATAATAATAATAATAATAATAATAATAATGAGGACTTTGTATAGCGCCTAATCTTTAAAAGCTCTAAGCGCTTTACACCATCAATAATGATATGACTACACTACAGAACAACAAATGACAAAAACAATGGAATTCGAAAACATAAAAACATGCTGAAAATATATAAGATACAAATACTTATAAGTAGTGGACATACATATGTACACTCAGTTACATATGCTGCACAAAGAAACATTCAAGACGCTGGGGCAAACAATACTATTTAACAAGCACAAATAACAAACACACATTCTTATATTTGGTCATAGTGGGACTCAGGCATCATACCCCGTACAGAGGACACCTGTTCTAGCTATCCTGGAGTGATAAGAGGCACATTTTTTTTTTTACCGTATTTATAGCGAACGGTGACATATGTAGGAGAGTACTGCAGATCAATTTTAAGGAATATGAAATTTCACAATGCAAGCGAGGACGCACATGTTTACGCATATAGTATGCGCTATAATTTCCAAATTAGAACACAAAAGCTACAGACCAAAAATGCAAACTGTCGACAATGGGATATAATGGAAAACTGGGACTCCCGTTATCCTGCAAACGAAAATGCGGATGGTTAATGCTTTCAGACGTAAATTTGTTTCTTTCTTCCTTCCCAGACAGATTTTTGACCCTTTCAAGAATCAAAGGACAACTGCGTCACAATTCTTCCGTCCTTAGGTAATACATCATTTGTTAATTAACACAGCAAGGTAGCAACCAGAAGTTTCGGTAAGACTACCAAAATTACAAAGAAAGTGGAGATGGGATGTCATACATAGAATGAATTATCAGGGCAAACTAAGAGAGTACACAATATTTAACAAGATCATGGAGACTGTTTACGTTGACTTATCATGAAAAATGAGAACATGTTTAAACGTGTAGTCTAAAATATTAATCCAATCTCAGGAGACGCATAACTTATTACAAAAACAGTCTACATGGACGATCATGGGTAATGAGGATGTGTTTTCAAATATAATCCAAACTATCAATACAAACTAAGGATGTACATAACTATTTACACAAATATGGAAACTGTGGTCATTTGTGCATCATGGATAAGGAGGTCATGTTTACACATATAGTCCAAACTATGAATACAAACTAAGGACGCACATAACTACTGACAAAACTATGGCGACTGTGGACAAAGGCATATTGTGGACACTGTGGACTCGCATTTCCTTGCAAAATAAATATAAACCAAAAATTATGAGGTCGCGTAGGATCAGTTTAGATAGAAAGAATGAATGCCTTTAGATGTTAATGTCTCAATATGTCACACAAATCCCAACATGTGCCGATATCTATGGATCACCGACCAATACTATCACTGGCAACGATATGAGCAGGGTCATACAGTGTTGGGCTTGTCCTTAATTTATTTACATACAGGGATGTTCTTAATGTCCTTAATGTACTTATATGTCTCAAAATGTTTCTGTGTGCAACTTATCCTGCATATTTCCATACTCTGGAAACATGGAAGATATTGACATGAGGTCAACATACAAATGCCATTCAGTTTTAACACTCAAATGCATTTCTGGAGTCATTCCCATGTTTGGTGCTGACGGTAGATATTATATACAGCAGACTCCATATATAGTGGATTTATATGTAATGAGGTGTTAGATATTGTGAAGATAACCACAAAGTTCCATTCAGTTGTGTATAATTATGAAAGGTAGCACAAGGTTCCAATCAGTTTTGTATGTCAGTTCTTCAAATGATATTAACATATCATTCAGTGATTTTGTGATCACTTGGGCTTCCTTAAATGAGTACCATCTTGAACAGACTGAACACACAAGCAAAAGGAATAATCGCCGAAGAACAGGCAGGGTTCCAGAGTGGAAGACGCGCAGCAGAACAAATATTCAATCTTAGGGTTTTGTGTGAAAAGTACAACATCAACAAGACATCTATCATGAGTTCATATATTTCAAAAGACTTTTGACAGAGTGTGGCATGCGGCATTGTGGGCCACAATGAAGAAGTACAACATGGGGAAAAAGTTGACGAATACCATCAAGCAGCTGTACGCCAAGGCTACCAGTGCAGAAATTACTCAAGGTTATCTAGGGGACTGGTTCAAGACAACAATTGGAGTACGGCAAGGCTGTCTCGTGTCACCCACGCTTTTCAACATCTACTTAGAGCGCATCATGAACGAAGCTCTGGAAGACCACTATGTGACAGTCAGCTTTGGAAGGCATAACATCACCAACCTCCGCTTTGCAGATGACATTGATGGAATGGCAGGCAGTGAAAATGAGCTTGCCACCTTAGTGAAGAACCTGGATGAAACATCCTCCAGATTTGACATGGAGATAAGTGCCGAAAAGACAAAAAAGCTGATGACAAATATTGGCAAACAAATCTCAACCAAGATTAAAGTCAGAGGACAGGAACTGGAAACAGTGGGCCAATTCAAATATATTGGTTCCATAATCACCGAAGAGGGATCAAGAGCAAACATTTTGTCACTAGCAGCACAAACAACGGCAGCTATGTCGAAGCTAAGAACCATCTGGAGTGACAAGAATACCTGTCTGAAAACTAAATTCAGACTATTGAGAGCACTAGTCATCTCAATCTTTCTGTATTCATGTGAGGTCTGGACCCTGACAGCAGAATTACAATGAAGAATCCAGGCTTTTGAAATGAGATGCTACAGAACCATCCTTGGCGTCTCTTACATGGACCACATCACAAATGAAGAAGTGAGTAAAACCACTATGTACAAAGTAGGCCAGTTATGAAGACCTCCTCAATACTGTCAAAAAGAGAAGCTGAAATGGCATGGCCATGTCACTAGAGCCAACAAGTCTATCCACAACAGTAGTGCAGGGCAGTGTCCAAGGTGGTAGAAGCAAAGGTAGACAGAGATAAAAGTGGACTGACAACATCACAGAATGTGCCAGGAAAAGTTTTGCGGAAACATAGGCATTAGCACATGATCGAGACAAATGGATGGAACTGGTCAGATGTTCAGCAGCATAGTGTCTCAACTACTACACTAGGTCAAGATACATGATGATGATGATGATGATGATGATGAATATTCATTTGTTTCTGACTTTCTTTTATAATTCTTTTTCTTTTCTTCAAGAATGACAGGTGAAAATACAGATAATTTATTTATAAATCATTAAAAGCAATTGTAGTTAAAATAATTAATAACAGAAATCAATTGCTAGTAAAACTGAAAATGCATATAGTGATAATTAAATTGATACTTACATCCTCCCCAGTAAACACTACCTTTTACTTACCAGCGATGTTTTATTGTAATCGAGAAGAAGAAAAGTTTGTCTCATTAATTTCCTCGTTTGTCAAATGAGAATTGCTTTTCACAATTAAAGATTACTTGGAAAAATTAGTACAGTTTTGTGCAGGCAGTCAAGAACGTATAGAAAGTATTTTAATATATATAAAAAAAAACAACTTAATATAGATTCACTTCTTTTCCTTCAAGTGATTATTATAACATCAATTATGCTGAATCTCAAACTGAATAGTTTTTAAAAAGTGTCATTTTTACCATAAAGCAGCAGATTTTTTAAACATATAATTTCTTTTCACATTTTTGCTAATCTCATATTTGTTTATTGGAATACGTCATTAAAAACAGATGGCAATACAAGTATTGTCTTTTTTTTGCCAGTGATGTCACACATTTGGTGTGCTTGGATTAAAGCTCATAATTTAATATCAGTAATATACCATAACATATCCAGTACTTATCTAAGAGGAAAATACGCAGACCAAATGACGAAAATTATATCCTCCCATTAGGATGGACTCCATAATACAGAATTACCCCTGCAGGATAACCCCATATATTTTGATCATGTGTGCAGGTGCTCATAATTATTTTATTGGTCGACAGGTTGTAATGTTCAACATTTGCTTATGTAAAAGAGATTTGCCACCACTTTCTGGCTCAATGTGTGAACTATTGTCTTGCGTGTTACCTTGATGAATTGCTATATGTTTGTTTAAGCTGTCTTGAGAGTTTTTTTTCAGGGACTGTTGATCCGTACATGCGGTGTACATCTTCATGTTTTAATTGGGAACTTTTACCCCCTCTCAGTATGTTAATTCTCGTACATCGGTTTATATATATATATATATATATATATATATATATATATATATATATATATATATATATATATATATATATATATATATATATATATATATATATATATATATATATATATATACACACACACACACGCACACAATTATATGCAGCAATGGGTAGGTATCTAATATCCCTATCATTGCAGTCAATGGACCCACACACACACGCACACAATTATATGCAGCAATGGGTAGGTATCTAATATCCCTATCATTGCAGTCAATGGACCCATCTGCCAATCTTATATTCCCCGTACCTATATCATGAATATTAATAATTTATACATGACAAGCAGGTTGCACAACACGTTTTCGCTTCATCTATCGTGCTAGGTTATAGAATAGAGGTTATGTTTCCATTTTTAGGTATCGTTATCATATATTTGTATGTTTTGCAAATTTGAAGTTTCTTGTTGCATTTAATCTTGGATGACTTAAAAGTAACAAAGATGTATGCAAACTTTCTCTCCAGTCCATTAAGTCCGTAGCAGGAGTTGCCGGTTTAAGTTTCTTGTCCACAAGTTTCCCCCAAAACAGAGAGACATTTGATCACATAGTACTGCCTATCAACAGAGAGTGCAGGACGATTGAGTCCTTTCTGTTTTAGTTAAAGCCAACACGTTTGACACAGTGTGGTACGTCCTCACTTTGCATCCCCTGTAACTAAATAGTCTTCGACTAAGAGGCAGAGGATGAAGAATTTAATAAAATTTATCAACCCAGGCTCGGCGAGCTGTCTCCCAACCTTTTAGGTTATGGTGACATCCAAATTCTTTCCAGTTTGGAGATAGTTTAAGGGACAAACTTTCAACCACATCTCTTGTTCATTCATCACTCTGTTCTGATCTCTTGCAAAGGTTTAGCAAGGGACAGGCATTTGCTAAACAACTTAGTTAAATATAATGTGTCCTGTCCCTCCTTCTCATTGCAACCTTAGAATGCCTATTCTAGCTTCAAGGTTAATACTCCTTCTTGGCCCACTAAACCCCTACTTTGCATGTGGATTGTGGCTGAAGTGGGTATTTTGATGGGTACCTATGAAAACACCCACTTGTTTTTAAACGTTCATCATAAAGGATACATGATTGCATTCTGCAAGATATTTATACTTGCACAATAATGGAAAATGATTGCATGAGAGGAAAAATTGTTATGTATCCTAGTATGTCTACATATCTAGTTTCCTTCCTTTGCCTGTGGAATCCCGATTCTCTGTCATATTCCTACTCATTTTCTTTATATTCTCATTCCTTTTTATTACTTGTTCCAGTTGGATGTTAGAGTTATCAGCTATAAATGTGGATGAATTGGTGCAGATTTTGACAAATATTGGTGACTGAATATCACTAAAATTATTTGTAGATGAAGAAATTAACAAAGACCAGGAATCAAGATATCAAGGGAAAGAAAGAAAAACCAAGCGAATTTAAACTTTACGTGCCAGGTTGGGCATTGTGAAAACTAGACATTGTCATGATACAGTTCCAGCGGAATTCCAGGATAAATGTATTTCAGAGCCTTCTTTGAAGTGGAGAAAAAGAACTATGGCAAGACATTGTAACAGAAATGCCATTAAAGGAAACAGGAAAGTAGAATTAGGATTTATATATAATGGAAAGCAATCAAGGACAGCAAAAGGAGGAGTAAAATTGAATTGCCAAGAAATAACATGAAAGAAGAAGTCTTGGAAAAGCCAAAACATTTTTCATCAACCAGTCATGTCCCACTAGGTTGTATTGTGTATTTTATATTTAAATTACACAGCTTCTCCAACAGCGAAATCCAAAAATGAAACAATTGAATAATTATATGAATTCTCAAAGGTAAGTTTTCTGAGACTTTATATGATCACAGAGAAAACAGATTCACTCAATACAGAAATTGTTACTCTTTAAGATCAAATAACGACACTTTTGAGCCAATCACTGAAGAGAACAATATAAGCATGCCAGAAACATTACATCATGGCTTAGATTCCAATCAAAAACAACTGGTAACTTCTGAATAGAGATCGTAAAGATTCAAACTGTAAACAAGGTGAAATCTTTCTGATTACATGTCCTTTAGATATAGCAGTACCAATACCAGTAGTTTTCTGAAACTTCAAACCAATGGTAACCTTTGAATCACCGATAGTTCTGTATGTATACTAAGCAAATGGAACAAATTGTAACCATTGTTCTACAATGATTTGATGTTGCCGCAACAATAACAGGCGTTTGTTTGTTTGGTCCTTCAAAGAAGGCCTTTAGTGGCGCCTTCAAGACAAACACCTTCATCAAAGCAAGCCGAAGACCTTTGATCAAAGGAAGTCAGCAACAAACATAAATAAAATATATTTTCGTAGTGATTAGAACATATCTATTGTAGCGTGAAAGTTTCCCGTTTACAAATAAAACGCTGATGCTTTGCGATCGCTACGAAGGGCGGTGTAAAATCCAAATTGTTGGTCCAGTAGTTTGATACAATATATATCTGACCGTGAAATTAAATGAAGGTTTGACATCTCGCAAGAATGTTTGCAAAACTTTTTAATTTATTCACGTTTTCATTTCCTTATATAGAGTCTCATTCCCTTAGTTGCCTCAGCATCATAGCAGCTGTGTCTGGCTGACCAAACTCAAGGACAATATAAGTACTTGTACATGTAGTTTATAAACAATACAGCCACGTGCTACCAGGGCAACGAGTTGTCGACACAATTAGCTCTGTCTCATCACATACAGCTGGTTAGAACTTAGAGGTGTCGCCATGGTTTTTGAACATCAGTGGGAAATATTTCGTGCAACGTGTTGTTGACTATGGGATAGAGTTCAAACGAGGACTACCGTTGTTTTATACATACGTGTTGTATTTTATAACGGGATTTGACAGATAAATTAGTTTCTAACATATGGTCTAATGCTCGAATTCATGGAGTTTTCATATAAATGTACATTGTTTAAGACACTGGAGTGAACTAAACGTAAGTTGTCAATAAACAAGATTATTTCAGACTAGTCGTCTTCATTTAATCATAATTACGATTTTTGCCCTATCTCTGTAAATTCTAGTCTCTGCGTATCCCTAATGATGTTATCTGTATAATGAAGATAATAGTTAGGAAACTTTTATGAAATGTTGAAATACTACATTCTCTGATGGATAACTTGGATATCAAAGTGGAAGAAACACTACATTTTGAAAAGTAGAAATGTACGAAAACCTTAATTTTAAACAAAAACAAAATTGAAAATTCCAGTGTTGCTTTTCTTCGAAGTCGGCAACACGTGTCCAAGAGCGCATTGGAGAGACATTAGTTTTTGATAGGTTGAAAGTCAGCAGCAGAGTAGGCGAATATACATTTTTGCTAAAACGTGATTTGCTTAAAATAAAGCTTTGTACGAAAACCGATGCCTATAACTGACCGAGAGTTACTCTAATTTTGCAAGTTAATTTGTTACTTTATCTTTTGTCGTTAGTGTTTTTCAAAATTTGTATGTGCGTTCTGTTTACCTTTCAGACGTTTCATTGAGGTCGCGCCCTCTCTGCTGCATTAATTAAATCGTTATTATATATCAATAATGGCGCCAGCTATTGAGTCTTATACAGCTAGATTAGCTAGAAAGCGAATAGAGGAAACATCTCGTCCGTGATTCTGTCCAACAAAAGTTACAAGAATGTCTGGAGTCGAGGTCGATTTTGCAGAAGATTTAGAACAATTATTTAAACCAGTACTGCAACTAATCCACAAAGATGCTAGAAAAATAGCAGAAAGAACTCAGAAAACAAAAGACTTTTACGAAAATTTCCAATTGATACAGCAGCTGTTTAACCTCGTCATGTAGATAAAAAAAATATCTCAATATATTAAAGGAATAAAAGAAACTATTACACCAAAACCAAGACTAGGAGAGTAATCGGAACAAAAAGAACAAATTGATTTGCTTAGAAAATATTCCTGATTGAAGTTTTAAGGAAATAAATATAAAACAATGTTAAATAAATTAGATGGTATTACAGCCCCAATCTTTATCTTTAGATATAAAAAAATATTTAAAATATCTGAACATAATGAACATATATGTAGAGAAACCTGGTATAAGTGAATATATCGCATAAGATTTAAAAACGAGTCTCAAATAATGATTTATTATATCAAACATATTTAGGGGAAATAGATAAATATTATTTAGGTGCTAAATTTCAACAACTACCTCCTCAACAACAACTACCTCCTCAACAACAAGCATAATCTCAGCAAGAGCTTTAATATCAACTTCCTTCACCACAGCAACAAATAGAATGACAACAACAACCACTAGAAGCTAAAACTGATCATATAGGTCTATTTACGTAAAAGGGTACTTAGGATATAAAACATAAAAATATTTCTGCACATAGATACGACAAAAGAGATAAATATGTAAGAATTATATATGTGGACATTACGAAGCGCGAATATTTGGTTAAAATATATTTCTCTTTGCTAATGATCGTCAGTCTATCAAAGATAATGATGAAGTGAAAAATTTATTGAATTTAAAAATGAAGCATGAGGAGTGGAGGTAAAGCGTTTTAAGTAATTAATGATAGATTAGCACGATGAATACGATTAAAACCTCAACCAGTAAAATTACCCAGCACTGAAGTAATGCCTGTAAATGATAGTAAAGTAATAAATCAATCTGAAAATCAGAAACTAGTAGAGTTATCTGATGGAGCACAAAGAAATATAACTGCAAATGTAATAGCAGGAAGTGGTCTGAATGCTTGACAATAAAAAATGTTTAAATGTATATCTGATCCAGCATTTGATATAGACATACTAGTTCTCAAAGATGTACGCAATAATCATATTTATTTTTATAACGCACGACAACCAAATCAGCTTGGAAGTATTGAACTACAAGTTCAGGCTACAAGTAGATAGTTCTTACCCGCTGAGGCGCTTATTGAAGAATAAGGGGGACTTTTAACAAATGTTGCAGCTGATACATCATATACAGATAATCTGTATGTTGGTTTTGTTAACAATTGAATTATGGCGTTGTTTGTATGCGCTACATATATGATTGATGGAAGAAATATTTAATCAGTTCAGAAAGATGTTGACGTTGCCACAACAATAATAGGTTTAGGGAGATATTCTGATTATTACCTAAGATCGGATGGTCCATCAATGATGGTTGCTACAGATATTACCAACAATGCTGATTATGTAAAAAAAATATTAAACTACGGACATCAAAAGTTCCTGAAACTAATCCACAACCAGCTGTTTTTGAACATCTAAAGAAATTATTTTACAGATAGCACATAAAAATAAAATCTACGATGATTTTATCTTTTGCAAAAATAAGCTTGTATAGTCTATTATTGATTTAACATATAAGAAACAAGGGGTTTTGAAGAAAATGTCGGTATACCAAATTCAAAAATGTATGCTGATATAGAAAATTGTGTACGTCCGTCCTGGATTTGAAGATGACGACCCACAAACAGTTAGCGATTTTATTATCAATGAGTATTTTCCTAAAATTACTGAGTCCTGGAGAAAAACAAAATCCAGCAGCAGATATTCCCAAATATAACAATCATCCATACAGAGGAGGTCGTAATATTTCACAAAACAAAACGTATAACATCAACGATCGCAGTCAATCTTGTATGCAATCGAAGGTAGGGATAAAGCAAATCTTGAGGAATCATATCAAGCTCAGCACGGATATATTCTATATACATTTACTCAAGTTCCTACTGGATTTTTTTTTATTGTACAAGAACCCATTAATTCGCTTTATCTACGATGCCATCGTCATCATCATCATCATCATCATCATAACACTAATAATAATAATGAGAACTTTGTATAGCCCCTAATCGTTAGAAGCTCTAAGCGCTTTACAACATCTATAATGATACGACTACACTACAGAAGAAAATAAAAACAAAAAAAACATGACATTGGAAAACATAAAAACATGCTGAAAACATATATGGTACAAAACATTATTAGGTCTCTAAGTCTGTTCCTGCAGTGGAAAAAAGGTGAGTTTTAAGAGCACTCTTAAAAGAGACCACTGTATCTTTATGTCTGATTTCAATTGGCAATTCGTTTTACATCGCCGGGCCCTGGTATACAAAAGAACGTTGTCCATATGACTTCGTTTTCATAGTGTGAACAATGAGTATACAACTGTCAGAAGAGGAGCGTAAGTTTATTGCTGGCGTAGACACATGGGTGAGGCCGGATAGGAATGTTGGACTGGAGTCTGTCAGTGAAACAGCACAGAGAACAAATTTTGTGTTTGATTCTGGATCGAATGGATAGTCAGTGTAGGGCACAGAGCAGTGGTGAGATGTACTCTGATCGAAGTCCTCTAAAGATGATCCGAGCAGCTGTGTTTTGAACTTTTTGAAGTTTCTGGAGTAGATACTGAGACGAACCAGACAGAATTGAGTTACAATAGTCCAGTCTTGAAGTACTAATGAACATACAAGTGTTTTAGTGGCATCAACTGAAATATATTTGCGAACGGAACTTACGCGTCAAAGTTCAAGATATGCAGCCTTGCACATGTTCATGACATGTTGGTGCAATGTGAGAGTACTGTCTAGAGTAACACCTAGGTTTTGTACTGACTGAATTTAATGTTGGTGTTGCTGATATGTATTGTCCGAGGTAAAGGATGTGAATGAGAAGTCTTTGTGTTGTGATCAGAATAGCCTCAGTTTTATCATCATTCATCTGCAGCTTGTTACATGTCATCCATGATTTAACATCCGAAATGAACCTTTCTACTCCATGGATGGTAGCATCAACTTCAGTTGGGTGGCTAGACTTGTATATTTGGGTTGTCACCAGCGTACAATTGGTGAGACATTGGGTGATGATCTACGACACTTGAGAGTGGCTGATTGTATAGAATGAAGTGAGCAGGTCCAAGAACAAAACCCTGTGGAACACCACAACATAGATCAACTAGGCTGGAATGTATTCCATTTGCACACACAATTTGTGTCCTGTTCACTAAGTAGGACTTAAACCACTGTAAGGCTGTATTCTGAATGCCAAATTCATGCTGGAGACAATTTAGTAATATCTCATGGTATATTGTCAAATGCTGCAGACAAATCATTGAGGGTGAGGACTGTAATCTTTCCACTATCCAAAGCAGAGAGAATGTCATTACTTTCAGATGAGTAGTTTCAGTACTGTGGCAAGGGCGATATGCAGACTGTACATTGCTAAAAAAAGACTATTTGAATTCAAATGTGATACAAGTTGGGTAAGAACAAATTTTTCTAAGATTTCTTTTATATGAACAGGAGATTAGAAACTGGGTGGTAGTTCTTTAAACCGTTATGGTCAAGTGTTGGTTTCTCCTGCTGAGGCTTTACGATGGCAGTTTTGAAAGTTTTTGGGAATTCATCATCCGTTACTATTAATGATACATTTTAAACGTACAGACGAACACCTACCCAATTGATTTAATGTGTGAAGTTATGTTAATAAATCTCAACGTAAAAATCTTAAGGATTTTTTTAATTATAAACAAAGTTGTTAATTTACAAGTGTCACAGAATTAGGCGAAAATTTAATTTATTTTCTTAAATTACAAACTAAGCTCACCATTTTCTTTGTTTCGTCGTACATGCATTGCCTGGGGTGAATAAGTGGTTTTCTCCAAGGTAAGCGGCATGTAACGATTTGCATGTGCCTGACTTCGTATCACTTGAAGTCAGGGAACACCAAGAATCACGGGGTGCACGGTAATTTTGCCGAGATTTATGCTCCCCTAATTGAGAGTATATAAGGCAGAATATTTCTCATAATAATGACGGGACCTAAAGTATCTAATCACAGTATAGATAGCTCGTCTTTCAATCTCCAGCCAAAGGGCTGATAACGCATCTGATAACGCATCTGATAACGTCGGTTGATAACATCTGATAACGTCGGTTGATAGCATCTCTGATAACATCGTTGATAACGCATCTGATAACATCTCTGAGATCAACTCTGATAACGTCGGTTGATAGCATCTCTGATAACATCTGATAGCATCTCTGATAACATCTGATAGCATCTCTGATAACATCTGTTATCGTAGCTGAAATTGTTGCTGATATATTGTGCAATCGAATTGAAGTATCGGACTGTTTGTCTGTCGAACTGTCTGTCCGTCTACATCTGTCGTGACGTGTAAATATCCGGAAAGCTAGAAGTCCGAGTGTCGGACTGTCTAGAGTTGTAAACATCCGGGGCGACATCTAGGGTATCGAGGAACGTTGGTTCTAGTAGATGTTGTATGCTGTCTGTACGTATAACTGTGGTGGATCCGTGAAGGGCAAACGGCCGATAAAAGTATTGGTCAACCCTAGGTCTTCGGGGAAACTGGGCGGCGATTCAACTGTGGGTGAATCGTACGGTTATACAGGGTCGAGACACATATGTGTGTTGAAATTGTAGTACAATTTAATACATTGTTGTATTTACATGGTTATGTCAGATCACAATAATATTTCAAGGGATTGCATGATTCTCAATTAAAGCTAGCATCTTGATTGAATACCTGTATATGTTCGTTTTAGTTGTCGCAATCCATACGTGCGATAGTATAGTTTGATGTTTTGTGTTTGTATCGTAATTTATACTTGCGTTAATATAACTTTTGTAAAGGTTCTTTGGATCTGTGTATAGTCCAAGAGATTCCTTTATATCTGTGTTTTATTTTGTATTAATATTTCATTTATTCATGTATTGTGAATAGTTGTGAGTGTAATTGTGGGTTGAATGCATGAGTTATTGTGTTGATACATCATTATTTTTTTTCATTAATAATTTATTTCATACATTTACATTATCTTTCACACTTGTGTTTGTGTTGTTCATTTAATCCACCATCCTCTCGGTAACAATTCTGTTACAATGGTGTCAGAAGTGGGATCGCTGGATTAAGTGAACTGTCAATCATTTTTGTGAAAGTAAACATTTAATGTTTATATTTGAGCGTGACCTTCTTGACAAGATAATACTCAAGTTGGGGTTTATTTTTGTTTAGTTTATCTAGGTCCGTTTGTCCAGTATAAACGTGTTTGAAGCATTGGTTTGGTTACCTATCTATATTCATATTACAATTGTCATGTCATCCCTTAAGGACTTGGTTGCCTTAGGCAAAGATTTCGGATATGAAGGTGAAAGTTTAAGGAAATTTATTCAGGAAGAACAAGCCCGGGAAAGGGAAGAAAGGGTAAGGGCAAGGGAATTAGAAAGAGAATTAGAAAGGGAATCCGAAGATAGGAAATGGGCCTTTGAAAGGGAAAAGATAGAATTAGAGAAGCAGGCCGAAAGGGAAAAGATAGAATTAGAGAAGCAGGCCGAAAAGGATAGGATAGGATGGGAAATGGAAGCGGAGCAAAAGCGAATAGAGTTAGAAGAAAAAGCAAAGCAAATGGATCATGAGCGTAAGGTAGAATTAGCAACATCTGGAAGAGAACACGATTCTGCCACTAACAAATTAAGGGGCCCCAAATTACCTCCCTTTGACGATGAAAAAGATAACATAGATAGTTATCTTCATCGGTTTGAGCGGTATGCTGAAAACCAGAAGTGGAGTCAAAATGACTGGGCATTGCATCTAAGTGCTCTATTAAAGGGTAAAGCACTGGATGTATACTCGCGACTTCCGAGAGACGATGTGTTTAAGTACGACGTCCTAAAGGAAGCACTTCTCAAAAGGTACGAGCTCACTGAACAGGGTTTTCGTAAAAAGTGCAGGTATAGCAAGCCCGATAAGGGAGAAACCTTTGGTCAGTTCACCGTTAGAATTGCGAACTATTTTGAGCGGTGGATTGAATGCGGCAAAGCGGTGAAAACGTTTGAAGGGTTGACTGATTTCTTGCTCAGAGATCAATTATTTAATACAGTTGGGCGAGAATTAGATCAATTTCTGAAGGAGAAAGTCTTCACAAACGTAAAAGATATGGCTAAGCAAGCCGATTTATTTGCCGAAGCTCATGGGGGAACCCAGAACGTGGTTTTAAAAGATTTTAAGTTTGGAAACCAGTCTGCGAGACCTATGCCTAGGGAGCTTGTAAAATCAGCTGAGGTAAATAGGTCAGTTAGGAATCCAGTTATTCAGCGTGTGCAATGTTTCTTGTGTAATGCATGGGGTCATGTTCAAAAAGCTGTCCTAAAAGAAAGGGACTTGTACATAAGGTAGCAGTGGCTATACAAAGTAAAGGTATATCTGATAACAACGTACAGGTAGAACCTTGTATTCATTCGCTTGGCACGTGTCTATTTCCCGAAGCGCGTGTACCAACCGCGAGAGGGTTTGTCAACGGTCGAGAAGTCGTAGTATTACGTGACACTGGTTGCACTGGCGTAGTGATCAAACGTAGTCTCGTGCAGGATAACCAAATGCTCGGGTGGGAGTCTCCATGTATGTTACTTGATCAGACGATGGGTCGCATTCCCGTAGCAAGGATCACGGTAAAAACACCTTTCCTAACGGGAACTGTTGATGCCCTTTGTATGGAAAACCCCATTTACGATCTGACGAGTGGTAATGTTGAAGGTTCCCGTCTTCCAATCATGGCCGATTTTAAAATACCTTTGGCTCAGGCAGTCGAAACGCGAGCGCAAACACGGCGAGAGAAAACCGCGTTTCATAAATTAATAGTCCCTGAATCGATCTCCGGAATTTCGCGTGATGATTTCAAACAAGAGCAAGAACGTGATGAATCCATCAGAACAATTGTTGAGAAAATCACGTCCGGCACGATTAAACACTGCAAGCGTGGGGGTAGCTCTAGATTCGTACGCAAAAACGGATTAATTCATAGGGAGTTTAGCGCTCAGGAGGGTAAGAAGTATTGGCAAGTGGTCGTACCCCAGAGATATAGATCTCAAGTACTTAGGGTGGCGCATGAGTCAAGCATGGCAGGACACCTAGGTAAGGCTAAGACCACTAGCAAGGTAGTCGCTGAATTCTACTGGCCCGGTGTTAATGGCGATGTCACACGGTTCTGTAGGTCGTGCGACGTATGTCAGAAAACCGTATGTAAGGGAAGGGTCACAAGGGTGCCCTTAGGACAGATGCCATTAATAGATACACCGTTTAAAAGAGTGGCAGTAGATATTGTAGGACCAATACACCCGGTTACCGAAAGAAAGAATCGGTATATTCTTACTCTGGTTGATTACGCGACCAGATACCCCGAAGCCGTAGCGTTACCAACTATTGAAACGGAAAGGGTAGCTGAAGCATTAGTTGATATCTTCAGTAGGGTAGGGGTGCCAGAAGAAATCCTCACTGATTGTGGTGCCCAATTCACCTCTGACCTCATGGGTGAAATAAGTAGGCTGTTATCCATCAAACAGCTAAACACTACCCCATACCATCCGATGTGCAATGGACTGGTAGATAAGTTTAAAGGTACCCTGAAAAGCATGCTGCGAAAGATGTGCGCGGAACGTCCGCAAGACTGGGACCGTTATTTGAACGCTGTTCTGTTCGCGTACCGTGAAGTACCGCAGGAAAGTTTAGGGTTTTCACCCTTCGAACTGTTGTACGGTAGGACAGTTCGAGGCCCGATGCGGATACTACGCGAACTATGGACTGGTGACGTCGCGAACGAGGATATAAAAACAACTTACCAGTACGTGTTAGATTTAAGAAATAAACTTGAGAGTACATGCCAGATGGCACGTGACGAATTAATTAAATCGGGGCGTAGATATGCCAAGTATTACAACCGCAGAGCGCGAAATAGGAAATTTCTTGTGGGAGATCAGGTGCTATTGCTTCTTCCAACGAGTTCGAATAAGTTATTAGTCCAGTGGAAAGGTCCATATGAAGTTAAGGAGGTAAAAGGTGACATGGACTATAAAATTGACATGGACGGTAATTTAAAGACATTCCATGCTAACATGCTCAAATTGTATATCAAGAGACAGAGCGACAATGTTGAAAAGGGGGTCTTAAATGTCGTTTGTACGGCAGTCGTAGACGATGATGAAGCTGATTCGAATATCGAGAGTTCCCTTGAATGTCCCTTGGGAGTTGCGGGGGAATGGATAGATAAAGTCGATGTGAGTGCGGAGTTGACGAAAGACCAGCGTCAACAGATTAACGCGCTCTTGGCTAAACACTCTTATGTATTCACAGATAGACCAGGTTGTACAACTTTGTTGGACCTCAAAATTATGCTGAATACGTCTGACCCTATTCGAATCAAGGGCTATCCGGGGCCATACAACGCACGTGAAGCTGTGGACGAAGAGGTGGGTAAAATGTTGGATCTGGGGGTGATTGAACCCTCCAACTCACCATATTCGTCTCCAGTAGTGCTAGTAAGGAAAAAGGACGGGACGAACCGATTCTGTATAGATTTTCGGCAGTTGAATAAAATCACTGTGTTCGATGCAGAACCAATGCCAGATATGGAGGGTCTATTTGCAAAGTTGTCGGGAAACCGATGGATTTCCAAATTGGATCTGTCCAAGGGATATTGGCAGGTTCCCATTGTCCCAGAGTCCCGAACTTTGACGGCATTTGCGACCCAGAAGGGACTGTATCAATTCAAAGTGATGCCATTCGGGTTAGTTGGAGCCAGCGCCACCTGTTGTCGTTTGATGCGTAAGTTGCTTAAAGGTTTAGCAAACGTTGATAGCTTTGTAGACGACATATTCGTGTACACGAATACTTGGAGTGAGCACGTGTCCGTCCTGAGCGAGCTCTTCAATAGACTCCGCAAAGCGAACCTCACAGTGAGACCCACTAAATGCAGTATTGGTTATACAGATTTAGATTGTTTGGGTCATAGGGTCATCGGTATGGGTCAGTTAAAACCTCATCCCAAGCAAGTTGAAGCAATTAGAGACGCACCAAAGCCAACCAATAAAACGCAGGTAAGATCATTTCTAGGTCTAGTAGGTTTTTATAGAAAGTTTATACCGAACTTTGCAGCCATTGCTAGCCCACTGTCTGATTTGACCAAGAAGGGGCAACCAAACAAAGTTGAATGGGGACCGCCACAAGATAAAGCATTTTGTACTCTGAAAGAGAAACTTGTTAGTGCACCTATATTAAAATTGCCAGATGTCAGCAAACCTTTTATTCTAAGAACGGATGCTTTTGAAACTGGGTTGGGGGCAGTTTTACTGCAAGAGCAAGACGACAGTAAGTTACCCGTAGCTTACTCGAGTAGGAAATTGCTGCCCAGGGAGAAAAATTATTCCGTCATAGAAAAGGAATGTTTGGCCGTAGTATGGGGAATTGGGAAGTATCACGCATATCTATTTGGGAGAGATTTCGTTCTCGAGACTGATCACCAACCCCTACTGTATTTAAACAAGGCCAAGGTCGCCAACGCTCGGTTGATGCGTTGGGCGCTAACACTACAACCTTATCGTTTCCGTGTAGAAGCAATAAGGGGAGTTGAAAATATAGGCGCAAACTACTTGAGTAGGGCATGATGGGAAATTTGTATGAATTTGCCCAGTAATAAAATCCAGTTTGTAGTATAACCAGTGTAAATGTTGTAAGATATCATCAGTAGTTATTTTTCTTCTATTCTGTGTTAGTTTTAAAAATGTGTACATTTTTATTCTTGGGGGGAGGTATTGTCACAGAATTAGGCGAAAATTTAATTTATTTTCTTAAATTACAAACTAATCTCACCATTTTCTTTGTTTCGTCGTACATGCATTGAATGGGGTGAATAAGTGGTTTTCTCCAAGGTAAGCGGCGTGTAACGATTTGCATGTGCCTGACATTGCCGAGATTTATGCTCCCCTAATTGAGAGTATATAAGGCAGAATATTTCTCATAATAATGACGGGACCTAAAGTATCTAATCACAGGATAGATAGCTCGTCTTTCAATCTCCAGCCAAAGGGCTGATAACGCATCTGATAACGTCGGTTGATAACATCTGATAACGTCGGTTGATAGCATCTCTGATAACATCGTTGATAACGCATCTGATAACATCTCTGATAACGTCGGTTGATAGCATCTCTGATAACATCTGATAGCATCTCTGATAACATCTGATAGCATCTCTGATAACATGTTATCGTAGCTGAAATTGTTGCTGATATATTGTGCAATCGAACTGTCTGTCTGTCGAACTGTCTGTCCGTCTACATCTGTCGTGACGTGTAAATATCCGGAAAGCATCAACCGTCGTATCACTTGAAGTCAGGGAACACCAAGAATCACGGGGTGCACGGTAATTTTGCCGAGATTTATGCTCCCCTAATTGAGAGTATATAAGGCAGAATATAATGACGGGACCTAAAGTATCTAATCACAGTATAGACAGCTCGTCTTTCAATCTCCAGCCAAAGGGCTGATAACGCATCTGATAACGTCGGTTGATAACATCTGATAACGTCGGTTGATAGCATCTCTGATAACATCGTTGATAACGCATCTGATAACATCTCTGAGATCATCTCTGATAACGTCGGTTGATAGCATCTCTGATAACATCTGATAGCATCTCTGATAACATCTGATAGCATCTCTGATAACATGTTATCGTAGCTGAAATTGTTGCTGATATATTGTGCAATCGAATTGAAGTATCGGACTGTCTGTCCGTCTACATCTGTCGTGACGTGTAAATATCCGGAAAGCTAGAAGTCCGAGTGTCGGACTGTCTAGAGTTGTAAACATCCGGGGCGACATCTAGGGTATCGAGGAACGTTGGTTCTAGTAGATGTTGTATGCTGTCTGTACGTATAACTGTGGTGGATCCGTGAAGGGCAAACGGCCGATAAAAGTATTGGTCAACCCTAGGTCTTCGGGGAAACTGGGCGGCGATTCAACTGTGGGTGAATCGTACGGTTATACAGGGTCGAGACACATATGTGTGTTGAAATTGTAGTACAATTTAATACATTGTTGTATTTACATGGTTATGTCAGATCACAATAATATTTCAAGGGATTGCATGATTCTCAATTAAAGCTAGCATCTTGATTGAATACCTGTATATGTTCGTGCTAGTTGTCGCAATCCATACGTGCGATAGTATAGTTTGATGTTTTGTGTTTGTATCGTAATTTATACTTGCGTTAATATAACTTTTGTAAAGGTTCTTTGGATCTGTGTATAGTCCAAGAGATTCCTTTATATCTGTGTTTTATTTTGTATTAATATTTCATTTATTCATGTATTGTGAATAGTTGTGAGTGTAATTATGGGTTGAATGCATGAGTTATTGTGTTGATACATCATTATTTTTTTTCATTAATAATTTATTTCATAAATTTACATTATCTTTCACACTTGTGTTTGTGTTGTTCATTTAATCCACCATCCTCTCGGTAACAATTCTGTTACAACAAGAAATCAAAGGGATCTTATAAAATGTGTGATAGAGATCAGATTCTGAATTATGCGCATTCCTGTATTGAATTTGATCGGCTTAAAAAAATATACAATTCTTCAGATTAATGGGTTTATTATATAAATTAAATCATATTATCAAACAATTTCATCAAATTCATGGGTATATTGATGCCAAAAAATGAAAATCCTACTGAGATCAGAAATTTACCAGCATTTAAAGATTTATCAGAATAAAAATAATTATTATCAGAACACATTAATATCTTGTCACTGATTTTTCGTTAATTTGATAGGATAAATACTCAAAATAATTAAAATCAGTTAAATTTCATAATTTGTTGGCGTAAAAAGTACTATAAAAGAATGAAAACTAGTTATATTTTATAATTTGATAAATAATAAAAATTCTACTCAAATATTTTTTTTAAGACATGACAAAGTATTCGTCATTATCACTACTGTTATTTTTCACATTGTTTTTGTTTGCACGATCTGATATAATCTTTGTCAGATGTGTTACACGTTTATTCAAAATCATTTCTGTTTCGTATTTGTGAGAATTTTTTTATCACGAGTGAAAACGAGACAAATTTTTCAATGTCTGTATTTTTAACTGCTGCCAAGGATTGTAGCATAACTTGTTGGATAATCTTAATCATTCAATATTCGGCTGGTAATGTGCAACCATCTTCAAGTTTTTGTTGCTGTAATGATAATGGTTTGAAATAGCAAACATTTTTTTCAGGATCAAGTAATTTTATACATGTACTGTCATGTTTAAATTTTTGCAATTGCTGAAATATCATTATCATTTTCAAAATTCACACACACAGACACATCTATATATATATATATCTATCTATCTATATATATCTATATATATATATATATCTATCTATATATATCTATCTATCTATCTATCTATATATATATGACAAACTAAATGTAAACCCTTAGATTACCTAAAGATATTCTTGCAGGCTTGGAAGGTATATATAATCTCTAGTAATCCAAAAGATTGCACAATGCACATATTCTTAATCTTAACCTTAGGGGTGGTCTTCTTTATGTTCAACATATTTTTGTACACATGACTCCCACCCCCACATAAACAACCCCAGGAGGATGCAAAAGAGCACGCACCACGTGGTGACATGGTACAGTGTGTGTACCTTTTTTGTGTTGAAGTTCGAGCTTAGGGTTAGACCACCCCTATCCTTTGATTGAAAACTCGCTAAATATTGCGTACGAGATTTCTGTGCTTTAGCAATGAGCCACAAAACCTTGTACCAATACATGTTTTACAAATTATTTTAAGTTACCTATGCTGGATTCCTACTTCAAATAAAGGCAGAATTTCCAACATATCGTAGAAAATAGTTGTATACACACATACCTACTTTGTCAAGGGCAGAAATATGTCTGAATAACACAGATATAGATATTGTGTGTATATATACGATGCGTGTAACCACTGTGTTCTGTCTTGATTTTGTCAGTAAAGTCAAACGTTATATAAATATCCTTCAATCAACTGAAATTGTATTACTCTACTGATATTAATTATCACATAGACGGTTAATAATTAGTTACAATGACAAAATACTGATGTCAAATACGTAGTAACAAACGAGCTCTTTTAAATTGCTCTCTACCAGAGCAAGGCTTGCTGAAAGTTATCTCCCTTATCAATGAGATTGTAGTTTATATTAATATTTATTCGAAAATGTCAATTTGGTTATATTATGTGACGTGTTGTACTGAAGCAGAATAAATACCAAAACTATTAGCCTTACTGACTGGTCTTTTTAGTCAACAGTGCCTGATGATACCATCACCAGATGCTTCGTAATTTTTTTGGATGATTGGATGCTTCATAAACTCATTTTGCTCCATATTATATAATATTATTTGTCCAAATCATTATTTTCAAATCTAGCTAATCTTCAGTGCCTGTTATAACCTTGTCACAGTCAGCAAAATTTGTTTTATCATGGTATCGTTTCAATTTATTTTTTTACCACCAAAATGTACAAACAACCGTGTTTCTCTTCCAACTCCAACACCCCATTTTAAACACGGTTTTGGTCCGGGACTTTCGCGACGTATGCTTTTTAAGTCATGTCCACATAATTCATTTACACAAGCTTTCTTACAAGGAGTTGTTGAGCCTATCATTAGCCATCTACAATTATTGTTTGAATCATTATATAATAAATATTTTAATTTAAATATTTGTCTTAATTATAATATGGAGGAGTTTGAGATATCATCTAAGATTAAGAATAAACCTCCTAATCTAGATTTAACCTTGACTGAATAACCCTTGACTTGCCAAGGCGAGCTCTGTTTAATCCGACAATTAATCTGATTGAAAGTATTTGTGGTGCCAAGAAAGAATTTCGCAATGATGGTTCATTTCATGGGTGGTCAACATTGAAAATCATACACATGTTAACACACAAAGTTAACAATGCTTCAATGAACAACCAACGAGCTGCGATGATTATTAACTATCTCAAAGCTCAAAAGAATTTTTTTTTCAAATTGAAATTAATTGTATTAGCAGAAACAGACAATAATACTTGGATTATCTGTGACAAACGTGACCCTGTCCTTCATAACGAAAAAATTACAATATTGAGTAGAAATTCCGGAGCAAGAATGTTGACTGGTATTGCCAAATCGCATTATGGCGAGTGTGTCCTGTAACCATACTTATTTAAGAGATATAACCACTGAATGATAAACCTAGCGTTCATGATCGAAAACCAATGAAATTTTCGAAAATAAATTGTGAAGCTGAAAGAGTAAGGGAACATTTCACAAATGTGATATGTGGAAACGGTCTACCAGATCTAAGACATAAAAAATAAACAAAAATAATTAAAGATACTGGAACGTCTATCAAAGACGTTGCAGAGTTAGGAGGAAACTAAAATTTCCCACAATAGTAAAAACGATAACCGGAGAGATTTTGTACAATTCGAAGTATAAATCAAAAGAAGCTTTGATAAATATTATTGACCTTAACGCGCATGCGTGGACTACTACAATAACAATATTTCCATGAAATAGAACTGTTAAATTTTATAGTAGTGATATTTTTGATTCTATTAGAAATATTAGTAAGATCAAAGAAGATGAAGGTTCATAACTATTAAGACCGATGAAAGTATCAATATGAAAGAAAAAAAAAGCAAATTTGATCAATTCGTGCAATCTAATGGGAGTATTTATTATGCAAAATATCTTCATAATATTTCCTACCTGTACAGAGAATGATTTAAATAGTCAATTAAAACGTTCACTAACAAAAATACTGTTAATTGTTTAAATCTGCTTTCTTTACAACATCTACAACCATCAGTCACGTAGAACAGTAACTTTCTTTTTTAATGTTAAACATGCATTCATTACACTTTTGCATATTCTGAACAGGACCCTGTTCCATTACAGGTGCCCATTTAGAAGGTGCAAGAATGCAACACACTCACTCAGACACAGGCTGTTTATAGGAGCCTTTTCAACACCATGTTTTTCTGTTTTTCCTCCCAATCATTATTGATTCCGAAAAACAAGTGTGAAATAAATTGCAAGCAACACTAATAATTTAAAGTGGAAGGATCATTTCTAAATACACCAGATTTTAATTGAATTACATCAATCTTCTCTCTGGTAATTATATACATAATAAGTTCAGACTGAGCTGTTGATGATAAAGCAGCAAGCTGATGTTTATTAGCTTTTTAATGCTCTTTTATTTCATGGGTGCCTCTTTGCCCAATAGCAAAATCACGTTACACAATTTACAAAATGAAAATTTTTCTCCTTTACTAGATGGTTTCACAAATCTAAACAAGATGGCACAATGTCTTTCCAGTTCTGTTTTCTTGGAGAAAATGTTCTGCTTTCCTTTTCTACATCTTTCTAACTAGATTTTCATGAAGATAAGATAGTGACAGCTGCAGCTGTTTTCGCAATCCAATAAGGCCATTAATGACAGGCATGGTAGCCTCCATTTCGAATGAACCAGCAATATTTTAGAACTATATTCCTATATACATGGGATATTTAAATTATTTTTTTTTATATCATAGAAGAACCAATTACCCATTCCAAACAAAACTTGTACGGGAAAAATGGGACACTTGGCAGCTATGTTTGGTTACATGATGGTGTTGTTTTCATGGATGAAATTTAAAATATCTGTCTCTGCTACATGTGTTTTTTTTTAATAGAATGCTCTGCAACATTTTCATCTGGGACTAACTATATACTGCATCAAGTGTTTCCATGAAAACCTGAGGTAAATACAACAATCTGATCAAAAAGAGAAGAAATAAAAAGATTTTCAAAGTAGTCCCTGTAGCTGCAATGCTGACGATCACATTGGCACCATTTCATAAGGATCTAAGCATATCACAATAAGTGTTTCTGTGAAAACTCCAAGTCAATGAAGCAATCTGTTCAGATATATATTTGCTAGCAGATGCCATATGACAGACAAGGAATCAAGGGCCATCATACAAGTTTTTTTCTGGCTGTCTAGCAAAGCTAACAATGATTTTAAATAAGAAAACTAAATCTTTATGATATGAAAATACAAAAGTAACAAGGACCATCTTGCATTACCAAGCATTTAATGTTAATATTCTTACAGAAATCATAATAGCTATTCTATTGTAACCCTTGTTAGAATAAAAAAAAGAGAAGATAAATCAAGTTGTATTAAGAGATTATTTAAATAAGTAATAACCTTCTTAACCATAACCTTTCGTTCCTCTGGGTGAACAATTAAATATGCAAATCTAATTGCTTCACTTGAAATTTAAAGAGTGCAAATAAATAAACTAATAACAACATGAAATAAATATGAACACTTCTCAAGTATCAACTAATTTGTTATAAAAAGTGATAATGATTCATACTTTTTAATTTTTAAATGGAAGAACCTGCCAAGATCTTTTGCTTGCCTAACAAATATGAATGGATAGTATAGATGTAATGATCAAATTATCATGTCTATTTGTAAAAAGGTAAGAGATGTCATCCTTGAATGCTATGATGATGTTACTAAGGTTGTATACCTGCAATTTGCTGATATCAGCTAAATACAAATATCTGAATGTTGTGCATGGTGTTCTGAGTAAATTTATTGCAGCAAAAACACCTTTTTTTTCTGTCATTTATGTGATGTACATATTATCAAAAAATTAGGTTAAAACACCAAACAACTGAACCCAAATTTGCCATTGGATAATGCATCTGCAGACCAATGTCTGTTTTGTTTGTTCTAGTGATTACTCTGAACAAACTTTAGACTGTCAGTGAATTATGCAAAAGCAAAGCTGGATCTATGCTGTAAAAAAATACTAACTCCCCCCACCCAACTTTAGGGAATAAAAATATGTGGTGAACACAATGATAACAAGTAGCTGTCTAGTAGCAGTAGTGGTTCTTCTCTTCCTGCCATCTCTTTACTCTTTGAATAAGCCTAGGGTTGGCAAAAATCTGAATACATTTCTGGATCTAGACAGTTTATAATTTAGTAGTTTATAGTGTTATGATAAAAAATCAAAATAGTTAAAGACTGATTATAACAGTTTAACTAAGTGTTCATTTATGAGTCTCCAAATCTAGCTTAAACAAATGAAGTTTTCTTCTTTTACATTTGTTTGGGAATCTTTTCTGAAAAAGTAAAAAGTGAATAGCAGCTTCCTTTTAATAATATAGCCATCATTTATTAAGGACACTCCCAAGTTTTAACATGGCAGATGACGTTAAGATGACACAAAAACTCTTCATATTACGGGATACAAGCAACTTAATCATTACCAAGCATTCATTTAAAAGTGAAGCTGAATAAAACCTCTAATGCAGAATATGTCACTTAAAAAAACACAGCACCTTAATGATAATAGAATGTGATGTATTGATGCATTAAACTCTAAATATTGATAATTTGTCATAGCTAAAGTTCCAGGCAATATCACCCTATCATTAATTGGCAATAATATAATGCCCAAAAGAGTATTTTAAAAATGATGCAAATGTTCAAGATCAAAGACTTCATTTTACAAAAATACACAATGACAAAGAAATGAAGGTGAATAAATTTCAGGATAACAAATTATTTAGAACATATCAGCTTTCCACACAAAAGAAAGCTGTGTGGCCAATTCACAGCAGGATGTATATACTATTAACATTTTCCAAAGGTTTTGTATACTTTCTGTGGACCTATTTCTTTCATTCCCAAACTTATTGTTGCAATTAATTATTCAGACCCAAAAATATTTCTTTCTCATCGTTGAGACAATAGAAGTAAGCATTTTTAAATCCAATCTCTCCAAAATTTCAGAGCTATGATACACATCGTGAAAAGTGATGTCATATTGTCACATTTAATTCAAGCTGCACAGTAATCATTGATTATATATTGCTAAAGTGATTCTTTTGAGAGGTGAGAAAAAAAATGGCCATCTGGATACAGGAAATTACTTGTAATTTGTGTCTTGCCTTTAGCATATCCATTTGGATGACAATACATTCTTTTCAATTAAAACATTTCAGTAACAATGAATGTTCGGAAACCTGGTAATTCTGTACAGTCATGATAGCAACCAAAAATAATTCATTATTTTAAAGGGCAATAAGCATATTGTAGAATTTCAATTGAAACATTTTCTCAAATTTTAATGCTTCACTTAATCCAAAACCAAAATATTTATGCTTCTTAAAGTTTTGAGACTTCAAGTATTTGCTTTAAAAAAAATTTTTTTTTTACATGTCAAATTACACAAAATATGTGCTAAACAAGCACAAGATTAAAAATCTTAAGAATTGTTATCTGTTTAATTGCCACACAAAAAGTTTATTACAATTATTATGGAAATATATGGATTTAACAATTATCTGGAGCATTTTGTGTGATCATTTTATAAAATCAAATTTACAAATTTAGAAGGCAATAATTTGTCATGTGCATGTTCTATGTGTGTGATGTAAAAATATAATAATATCACTAAACCTAGTCAAGTATGAATAATAACTAAGTATGAATAATTACAAAGAAATCAGAATGCTATTCAGTCATTAAACAAAAAACATGGGTGCAAGAAATGTGCTAAGAGACATGAATATAAGATTCATTTTAGCAAATTTATAAACTGGTAACAACTTTTAAAATTTGATTTTCAAAAGTGATCACAAATTCTGATAGTTTCTGTGCTGCATGAACCACGTATGAGCCATGATGTCAGATCTTTCATTTCTCCTTTTTAGCTTTCTTGTCATCCTCTTTTTCCTCTTTTGCATCTGTGCCTTTCTCTTCAGAATGGTCTTCATAACTGAAATTATATTTATCCAAGATATATATTCATAAAATCTGCTTTGTCTACAGGCCTGCCAAAAATTGGATAATTGCAATGTCAAGCATAATACCAATCTAAGAATAAATATATCAATGACAACTCTTCTAAAGCGAATATGATTCCATATTTCACAAGTATTAAAAGGCTCAAAACTTTTTATCTAAAAATCTTCCATCATTGTTTGATTGACTAAAATGGTAGACTTATAATTAATTGGCTAGTAAAAGAGCACCCTTACCATTATAATTTTACCATTAACATGATACCAATGTAATAAAGGTAAAATCTTGCTTAGTCAAAGGTGACTATCCAATCACTATATCTACAATATTTGGTCTGGTGTTTTATATGCAACAGTGATGCAAGTAGATCATTTTGTGCCGAGATAATTGGAGTAGTGTTTTGCCATAGGACACGCAATGGAAGCCTAACTGGATTCAAACCCACAACCTTTCAGTTGCAACTCCGACCTACTAATTACGGAGTCATTGTTACATTTGGGTTCAAAGGACTCGCAAACACCAAGTAAGGGTTCTAAAACTTTGTGTAAAATCAAGCTAAAATCTTTCACAAAAACTAGAGATAAAAATCCAGTGTTGCTTACAGTAGCAAACCCATAACTTTACTGCCTTTTCTACCCCTTTGCTCATGTTATAGAAAGGGTTAACGATAATGGATTATAATTAATTTAACATGTATGCTTTATCAGAAGGCAGGAAGAAGTCCAAGCTCAGCTAGCCCTGGGAAGATAAACAACAGAAGCTGGACTGTTGACAGTTTCTGGTATCAAATATCTAGAGTGCTGGGATTAATGTTCTAGCCAAATGTCTCTGCTAACAGAACTTAGGGTGAAATCATACTTATAACAGCTACCTTTAAGTGTTTCAAGCCTGATACTTTCTTTTTGGAGTTGTCAACTTCGATTAGCTGGACAGGAGAGGATTGGAGGATGTGCAAAAAAAAGTCTGATGCCAGAAATGATTAAGGCACTAAAGTTATGTTGAGGATTTAAGTGAGATATCTGAATTAGCAAACATATTCTTATACATCAACACTTCTAAAAAACATGTACCGTAATTTATTCAATTACAAGTCATGCATAATTTACCTGTCAACAATTTTAAAAACCTTTTGGCAAATCTCTACATCTTAAGTCTTAAAAGCCCACCTCTTACTTTTATGACAGATTTATATTAGCTGTTCCCATGGTCTTATCATGAAACAAATGCTGTAAATATGTTTCCACTGTACATGCATTTATTAGGTTTAACAGCCCACCAGCACAATCTTGGCTATAGAATAAGGAGTAAATTTAGGTATCCCAAAAGGCATACAAAACAAAGACAAAGGCAAAAATGAGTAAAATCCTCACAGAACAAAGTACAATTTTTTTTTATATACATTTCACTCTTAAAAGATCCAAAACCTTCAAAACTGGAACTATGATGGGATTGGGATGCATAACAGTATAAAAAGGGTTGCCTCCATTAGTTGCTTCTCTTACAACATGCTGAAAGGTGGATCAGGTATATTACATATCCCTGCCCCTGCACTGGTGGGTGTATTGTTTGGTTTGGTTTGCTGATTTCCAGTACAGCAACACACACAGGTAATTTGGTACTCAGGCAATTGAAGTAAAGTGCTTTGACAAGTACACACCATGGTAGCCGACATAAGTTGATATAATAGTAGGATTTTAACCTGCACCCTTTTGTATGTAAGATCAGCATGCTAGCCACTTAGCCATCACATCATTCATGACCTCCTATAACATGTGAAAGTGAGCATTATGCTGGTTTTTTTCCTCATCACCAAGTATTCAGGGAGGGGGAAATATGTTAAGTTGCAAGCAGGTCTTTATATAAACCTCTAGCATCCAAATGGCTTTTACCATATCAAAAAGTAAGGTTACTAAAAAGGGGAAAAAATGGGTCCCAAATATCCTTACCTGCTTTTTGACAGTCAAGAAAGTCAAATACATATCATAATTACATGTATCTGCATCATGGATTTACTAATTTCTGCAATAAATATTCACTTTTTCAGCAATATATACTTTGAATCGGTCCTTTTAGAATAAAAACTAGAGGATGGTTTTCTACAATTCCTTGTCTGCCGAAATAAGCATGCCCAATTCTCAGGACATGGTTACTTATAGTGGACAAGGAAAAGCCTGGTACAGTCCAACTCAACAATGGTTCATCAAAAGTATATAATGCTGGAATATTTATTGCTGTTGGAGGGACCCCAGCTATGACCTGTATCATACAGTGTATCTTCTATCACTAGTCGAACACTATCAAAACAGTTACATGGGGAATGCAGCTGTTGTGTGACAATCCATTTAGCCAGCTGAAATAGTACTTTTTATTGTCTTGGCTTATTGGCTCTTAGTTTTTAACAAATTTAATCAACCAACAACTAAAGTGTCTACTTCACAAGCGTACATGGTTTATTTACATGGTAATTCCTAATACAGTATACAATTTTTAGGCACACATGGTGTGCATGTGCATGCAATATCAGGGTGTTCAGTATTGTAAAAATACTGCAAAATTCTGTGAAATTAATAGACAAATATTGTCTAAAAATATTGAAATAAAATAATATAAAAAAAAATAAAATAAAAATAAATAAAAATAAAAAATAAAATAAAATAATAAAATAAAATAAAATAAACTGTGGTTACACATGAAACTAGGTCTGAAAACACTGCATAAAAATCATGCAAATCACCTGACAGAAAACAGTTATATAATGAGTGCAACATTTTAAATATTGCTCTGCCATCTCAAAGGTGGGTGTGCATAGAGTGAACGATTAGTGTCAAAACCACACTAACCAATTACAGTGGGACCCCGCTATAACACGGTAGTTGGGAGCCATAGAATCCGACCAGGCTATGAACCGAACCGTGTTATAAGCAACCATGTACAATACCAACACATTTTTGGATTTAATTGGGGGGGGGGGGGGAGGGGGGGGTTTACATAAAGACGGGTGCGAAAATGCATGGCACAATTACCATTTTTGATCAATATATATTAAATGAGAAAAACATCTGCTGTGGTAACTGAAATTGCAGATATATTACTTTATTCAGAGAACCATGCATTGGTACATACACGTGTCTAATTTATGTATACACGTATAATCTATTGCATGAAGAGAGTATCAACACAGTGTACTCACCAGCGAATCTTGTAACATACATTGAATCCATAATACAAATATTTCCATCGAAAATATCCACACACGGATGTAAAATATGTAAAATATTCAATATTTTTGTCACAGATCATTATGTGACTGAATTCAATGAAAAGAAAAAAAAAAAATTACGTAACGGGTGTACGTAATGAATGATGAAATAGTACATGTCCATAGATTAAATAATGGAAGCTAAACTATATTCTTATAATAACTACATGTACATCTCAGGATCTTTCTGTCTCTGAATTCAGTCATTGTAAATTTCAGCACATTTTCCCACCCAAGCTGCTAGTCAAAGTCCATTGAACTTGCCGCCCAGTTATTGCGTCATATTCTTTTGATGTACTCTAATAAATACAGCAGGCAGAACTGGCTGTATTTTAACCACTGAATTATGTCACTGTTTAGCTCGGCAGTTCACTTTGATGATAAACAATGTACTTAAATTAATTGATTTATACATTCTGGTGAGAATCTTTTATCAACCGCCGCATTGGCTGTTGCTTAGTTGTGTATGAAATTAAGAGAACATATATCGGAGATTATCTGAGCAAAGATTGTATTCGGAATGCATTCAAGACAAACACAAAGTAGACATGATGGCTTCATTACTCAGGAATCAGTAATTATAATATTGACACTTATGAGCTGAAATTTTTCAACAATAAACAAAGATCAAAGTTCTCAGTAGGCCCAGCAATTGGTTCGTATTTCTGATGTTTATTTTGGCACAAAACTAGAAGAAATTTGATAATACATTTTCTACACTTTCTTTTTCGCACTGTTTAGACGAATATGAGAATATAATTAAACTCTTAATTTTTTTTTCATACTTAAAATTTTTTTTTTTTGGTCTTTGAGAAAAATACCTGTAATAAATTACCCGAAAGTTTGGGAGCCATGCCACGACCGGGTTATATCCGAATTCGGGTTATAACGGGGCGGGTTATAGCGGGGTCCCACTGTATGCACATATATTATGAAACAAATATTATCAAACACTTTGTCATGAAATTATAATACGTAATGAAATGCTGGGTTCATTGCAACTCTTTTGTAACACAACAACATTAAAGCTATTAAAAGTCAAACTATAAGCCACCTTTATAATTTCTGAATTTACAATATGGACTGTTAACAGGTCAATAAAACCGACAATATAGCCGCAGGTAAAATAATGTTTAAAAGTTATTTTTCTATTTTTTTTAAAGCTACATTTTGTAGTCAAAAGAAAATCAATGTGCTTCCTTAATTTTCCACCTTATTAGGTTACCTGAACATGAGTTTGAGGTCTCCCTTGACTAGAGCTGTAAGAATCGGTATGCCCAAACAAGCTGGCACCAGATACAACAAGGCTGGCTGAAATAAAACAAAATGATTAGAAACAATTTTTTGAAGAATTTTTTCCCCTTGTATCAAAGGAGCCATATGCTCATTTCCACAGTAATAATTTTATTGTTTTCTTTAAATTGCCTGATATCGAAGTGCAGTAAACTGACCTATCATACCTGCCAAAGAGATCAGAGGTTGAAAAAGAATCTAATTGGCAAAAAGTATACGAGTATTAAAACAATAATCTATATATTACAAGCCATAATTATAAAAAGTATTAAAAATGCACATTTAGTTTTGCTATAGATCTGTATGGCAATGAGTATCAGAATTTTTTAAGAAAAAAAACAAAACAAAAAAATTAAATATACAACACATACTGTAATCAGTCCATGTAAAACTTTCTACTGTGGGACTGTAAAGTCAACATATCCTGCAATTACCAATACGATGTTCTTAACTTTAGTGCTGTATTACATCAGTAATATATTCTATTTTAAATTTGTTGTTGTTATTATAGGGTTTATTGCCATTTTTCAGCACAGAGTTAGAAACCATGAAAACTCAAAGAATGAACCACCGACCCATGAGAAGCTACCAGCAAGCTTTCTCACATACCCACACTGGCTGAGCCAAGATTCGAACCCACACACACAGAGGTGAGATGGCAGTGATCCATAACGGTTGAGTGCTTTAGACCACTCAGGCACCCCAGTTTTAAACATTTATAAACCACTGATTTGTCATTTTCTGATCTGACATGTTTTACAGTTTAAAAGATCACTCTCCTCTAAGAGTTTTCATGGTCATTCAACATTGAATACTCGTACTCATAAAACCTGTTTCATTTAATATATATCAATATTAACAGTATAGACTGATCCCGTAACAAATTATCTTCGTTAAAATTAATCTGCAAGACAAGTTTTCAAACCAAATAAACCAAACTGTTTCTTGCAAATTTGTCATCTGCAAAACATAATGATGGTGTTATGGAAGTAGATGTAGGTCTACGAGTACAAATATACTCATATGCTATTTTTACAAAACAAACTTCTTTTCTAGAATATTCACACATTCATATGATGTTGGGGGTTAAGAGATGTTAATAAAAATAACAAAACTTTATTTTCTGCTGTATTGCTTTTATATATTCTTAAGAAGTAGGTAAATATAAACTGTAATTCAGTGGGGAAGACATGCACAATGATTCAGCCAAAAACATATTGGCTGTCGGTGGTGAACTGTCATACATTTCTAAATGTCACCATGATCTTAAATTTGTCAATATTTCAATGTTTTGTCTATATGTCAAATTGTGGCCTGAGTGATGTAAATATAAGATTTGTTATTCCTGTTTAGTTGGATATGTTTCTTTTATCTCTTGATGTTACAAATACTTCCACTACCAAGAAAATCCAGTCCTGCCAAGCAAAAATAAGATGTTGATATCTATTGGCTTGTTTCAGCATAAAAAGTGCCAAAACAACTGTTTACTGAGACAGAAGACGAGACGGTATCACTTTGGATTGAACATTTTCTCCCAACTGTAAATATTTCATACCTGTGCATGCTTGAAGACGTGCATCACCACAATAGTCAGGAGCAATCCAGCTACATAGGCAGCAAAGCTAGCATAAAAGTATGTCTTTTGATTTCTACCAAGGCTGAAAAAGAATTTAGTGACAATAAAAACTATAACCACTCCAATGGCTAGTCATGATAAATCCTGCTGATTTCATGGAATGATATTAAAAGTGTTGATAGAATAGTTCCATTTCTACTGATCAAAAATAAATGTAACTCATGGTCTATCGTAATGACATAAAATGCATTGGTTGTATTTGCAGATTAAATTGAATAGGATCACCAGTTTTAATTTGTGTGTTTGCTTCTAATAAAGAAAATAAAAAAACCCTGCTAAAAATGTAGGTACGAGAAAATTATTTTAATAGCAAAACTGTTCAGAGATTTTTATTCAATAACTAGAAATGCATTAAAAAAACCTATGAATACTATGCAAATTTCACTTTGCTGAAAACAGGTGTGTGTGTCTGATGTCTGAAGAAAACTGAAAACATGACAATGAACCTCTCAACAGCACCCATCCTTGGGAAAAAGCCAAAGTAGCTTCTGTATGTAGGTTCACCTTTTGAACTCATTTTCTGAATAAATACCATACAATGAATACCATTACAGGCATTTTACAAATCCACTTGCCCAACTAACAGGATCTGGTCAAATTTGGAAAGTGCAGCCTCAAGTTTCCAAGGTACCTTCCTTATAGCAAGTTAAAAAATTGAGACTGGGAGAAAGTGGTCATGATCCAGCTGTAATGCTTTAGGTTCCTAAGGTTTGGTGCCCTGAAATCTCGCCATTGTGTACAAATCATTACATCAGCACCTTCTTTAAGTGTTGGTATGTACCATCTTCTTCTGTTAAATAAATGGCCTGTTTTTTTCATTTAGTGTGTCTCATTTCCATCTTGTAGTCAATGCCAAGGTCAGTCTCATACTTTTTCACACAGATGTGATATTTAAATATTTACTACCTAAATCAAGTTTGGACAAATGAGGAATGAATAATATTATTTTAACTTATCAGTTACATTTTAACTGTAATAGTATTTATGTGGGACTCACTGGCTTTATTTTATTTTTTACTTATTGGTATATGGTTTTAAGTTGCCAGCAAAGATAAAAAGAAATTAAAAGCTAAAATAAAATATAATGCAATATTTAATTTCTTTAAATGGGATATTATGCTCAGGGCAAGCTCATAATTCTCAGGGCAAGTAAAATTTTCCAATGCATGGAATCTTATGAAATTTTAAAATAATATATTAACTGTCAGTATTATTAATAATATTACTATGAAGATATTTAGTTTCATGCACATGGTTAAGCAGATTTCAATGAGGTGGTCTCAGAAATCAAATTATTCATATTTTGTAAAATGTAACTATTATGGGTTTTTAAGTTGGCAGAGAGAGAGAGAGAGAGAAAGAGAGAGAGAGAGAGAGAGAGAGAGAGAGAGAGAGAGAGAGAGAGAGAGAGAGAGAGAGATCCTGACCCAATGCTGATTTTTCATGTTTTGGAATGCTACAACTAGATCAAACAATAACTGAAGTCATAGCTTATGTGTAAATGAAATATGACAGTTATTATGTTATTACATATACATGCCAACCCTTGATAAGCAAAAAGCGTAATCCAAGTCGTTAAAAAGAGGAATCCAGGCAGAAAAAGCATAATTTACATATAACATGCTAAAAATTAAAAATACAATGATTTATTTACCCCTCTCATCATTTAACATCCTTTACTGTTTCAAGTTTTCATATGTAGCACTTTAAGCTTTACATACACACACACCACACACATATAGACTAAAAACCATCTGAAGACTTTTAGCACCAACTATTAAGAATCTTTCCACACGGCCTGAAATAGATGTCACCTGACGCTGCACTGGTGTCTTCATATTTAGCAGATTCTGTTATTTTTTGTTTTGTCTTCTTTTTGCTTTTTTCTAAACCATCTGTAAAATTTGTGAAAGGAGATATTTTTGCTTTCATATATACATCAAGCAAAATAAAATATACTTCTTAGTGCCAAATACCTTTTGACAGGTTCTGCAGCAAATATAAATTAGAACAAATAATCTGAGCATAAAGATTAAACTTAGAAAACCAGTCTATTCTCCCCTCACTAAGCCATACAGGTGCTATAAATAGAATTTGAGATCGAAAGTTTTAAAGTAAAACCAGGTTTGCTATAAATAGAACACAATACTGTCAGGAAAGTTCACGAGTCCACAGACAAGTGTGCTCTTATATTGTAGTTATGTAAAAGTCTTCTTTCTAAAATATGGTCTGTGTGATTAATGGAATGTTAATAAAAACAAGAAAGCAAATATAATTTTTTTTAAAAAGGTGTATATACCAAAAAAGCGTAATCCATATACGTTTACGCGTAATTTAGTTTTAGAAAAACGTAACGGTTGGCATGTATGATTACACCCTGACGTGTAATTCTCTTTTGTGCAAAGATAATGATGCTCTAATCACATCATTATAGTAAAGAAACTAAAAAGAACAGAACCTGTAGACTTAAACGTATTAGACAAAAAATATTTATGCCCAATTTTAGCTTGTAAAACCTTAAGGACCAAGTAGTTTATGTTATGTGCAAGTTCATTATGTGGCCAAACATTTAGAATAGAAGCAGTTGATGAGGTCTGTAACTGAGAAGTAGCATCAAAATTGGCATGGGACATATTGTTATTGTTGTACCATTTTTCTGCAAACAATAGGCTATACATGGTGGTCAGTATAACTCGTGAAGGATTAAATTGGGGAAAAGCCCAGGAAGCCAGCAGCCATCTGTCTTGCACACACACATAGTCCACGCCAGAGACTTGAACACATGCTGACAGAAGTGAGATGGCAGTGATTGGTAAACTTGGTCAACTTGGCAGAGATTTTACAACAGGGATTACAAATAGGTAGAGAATTTTACCTGTGGTCAAATCTCAACAACAAGGCAATGAAAATCCCAGGTATTACTATGTCTCCAAGTCCTAGCATTGCAAAGTTGTCAGCTCCCAATCCTTTGTCCAGCAGATCTTGAGGAAACACCACTGAAAATTTGTCAAATAATAATACGACATAAACAGGCATTTTTAACAGAATACAAGGATAAACAACAAATGCTTCCAATTAAACGTAACTTTTAAATTACTAATCTGTGTGCAAATTGTACATGTAACAAATACAGTATATCATTCTACCTTATTCAAAGAGTAAATACTAGCATACATTTTCCATACCACTTTAAGCAAATAAAATAAAACTGTTTACTGACGAAAATATTAATCTAAAACATAAATTCACTTTACAGCCTTATCTTTACAGACTATGGTATGTATGTATGTATAAAATTTGTTCTGTTCTTCTTGTAGGGTTTAACGCCATTAAATACATGGCGGCCAGTATTAATGGTGAAGGTAAATCCTGGGAGAACCCTCGAAAAGAACCACTGACTCATGAGGCACTACTGGAATGCTTTCTCACATAACCACATTGGCCAAATCCGAGACATGAACCCATGCAGATAGAGAAGCTACAATACCACATGAATCCAGCAATTGCAAAAAGAAGACAAATTCCATTTATCCCATCTATATAATATATAGACGATGGGATGCAAGAAGGTGTGTGTTTGTGTGTGTAACAATAATGTGATCCAGTAAAACAAAATTCATAAAAATCTTAGTTTTCTTCTTTGAATATGTTCATCATCACATTAACACTAATAGAAAAGGTAAGATGAAGCTGCAGCGCATACTACCTCTACCATGGCTACCTTTTAAGAGAAAATCTTTATTCCCTACATAAGAATAAATCAAACTCCTAACATAAGATAGTCACCTAAGAAATGACCAACAAACCCAAATAAGAGAAAGTAAACTATAATATTTTTCTAAGTTGAAAGTTTGGGTGAATCTAATGAAAGCAACCCATTCATCATGATCTAAATTGGTAAAACAATCAGAAAGTGCAAGCAGTCATGCTTGTTACTTAAATAAGTGAGAAAGTATATGCATGGTGTATGAAATAACCAACTATTGGGCATCAATCATTTTGTTCTGCAAAAAAAGTATTTTTTAAAATTAAAAAATGCATAATTGTTAATAAGTTGTCAGAAATATAACTGCAACATGTAACACATACATTTACATTTAATACTATACATGTAATGAATACCTTTACACTCAATACTATACATGTAATAAATACCATTACATTCAATACTAAATTTAATAAATACCTTTACACTCAATACAATGCATGTAATAAATACCTTTACATTCAATACTATAAATTTAATAAATACCTTTACACTCAATACAATGCATGTAATAAATACCTTTACACTCAATACTATAAATGTAATAAATACTTTTGCACTCAATACTATAAATGTAATAAATACCTTTACACTCAATACTATAAATGTAATAAATACCTTTACACTCAATACTATAAATGTAATAAATACCTTTACACTCAATACTATAAATGTAATAAACCTTTACACTCAATACTATGCATGTAATATATACCTTTACACTCAATACTATGCATGTAATAAATATCTTTACACTCAATACTATGCATTTAATAAATACCTTTACACTCAATACTATGCATGTAATAAATAGCTTTACACTCGATACTATAAATGCAATAAATGCCAATAAATGCCATTACACTCAATACTATGCATGTAATAAATAACTTTACACTCAATACTATAGATGTAATAAATACCTTTACACTCAATAATATGCATGTAATAAATAACTTTACACTCAATACTATAGATGTAATAAATACCTTTACACTCAATAATATGCATGTAATAAATACCTTACACTCAATACTATGCAAGTAATAAATACCTTTACACTCAATACTACATGTATACATGTAATAAATACCTTTACACTCAATACTATACATGTAATAAATACCTTTACACTCAATACTATGCATGTAATAAATACATTTAAACTCAGTACTATAAATGTAATAAATACCTTTTAACTCAATACTATACACACTTTTTCAATTAATAAATGAAGACCCTCATGATATTTCTTAGATTTCAAAAGGCACAGAAAACAATGTTCATAATATCCAGCAAAAGCTTAACACTGGGCAAACTACTGCAGCAACCTAGCAGAAGTCAGGTGAGGTAATGGATAAGAATATCTACCATTTGTTTATATGATACATATGGGAAAGAAGGAATTTGTCATCTTGCAAATTTTTGTTTCACAGCTGCTGGATTTAATAGGTAGCAACTTTTTTTTTTCCAATGTTAATGTGACTGGGAAATGTATTCTAAGGAGAAATAAACCTCTATGTATATCCAGATTTTATGGCACTGCGATGTCACAATCAATTAAAAATCCAAACAACTAAGCCTCCAATTATGACTGGTCGTGACCTAGTTTAAGTAATTAGTGTTTTCTTCTTACAAATATGTTTGTAATATCTCTTTTTTAAGATTGTTGCTGCATCAAAAACAATGTTTTAATGCAATAATAAACTATTTCAGACTTTCCACTTACATTTGATTGGTGCTTCAAAGGACTTTGCCACAAAAACCATCACATTTGTGCCAAATACCTGTAAAGAAAACAAAATTGTGCAAATATACTGTCTTGTCTGCAATGATGTTGCTGCAGTTTTTAAATCATATATATAACAATCTCTGTAACCTTGACCTGACTTTTTTTAACCAACCCATTCATCTGCTAATATGAGAAAATGGCAATATATATATATATATATATATATATATACCGTATTTTCGCGCATATATCCCGCACACGCAGATAATCCGCACCCTCATATAGCCCGCGGGTTTTGGGGTTTTGTGTAAAAAATCGTTGGCATAACCCGCACCTTTGTATAACCCGCAACCATAGATATATTTATACAGCCACAATCGGAAATGAAATCAATTACAGGATCACAGGGCTTCGCTGATGTAGCAAACTGCGATTCTGTTTTCCGTTTTGGTGACAAAATATACCATCTGGTGATATTTGTGGCGACACCAATTTTGGCTGATAAAAACCTTATATACAGTCTTGCGTTTGGAGTAGAGAAAATCAAAGGCACCATGACAGGAAACAATGTACTGGAATATATTGTTAAAATAACAAGTCCTTGTCTCATACTGGCAAACCACACTAACAGTGCACTGTTATATCATAATCCGCTAATGATGATATCTGGCCTTATTACTTTATGCAACTGACTAGTCAAAATCCAAATCCGCAGAAGGCGAAAACGTAAAATGAGTACAGTCAAGCAGATGACACTAATTTAAAAACAAATACCAGATGGAAGAAGAAAAAATACGTTTGCTGACACTTCAAAGAGAACTGATTACCTTTGAAGCACTGATATATACTAAACAAATAAAACAAATCTGTTTCAATGTTCTACAATTATCTGAAGTTGCCGCAGCAAAAACAAACAGGTATTTGTTTCACCCTTCAACTGGAGCCTCTAGCGGCGCCATCATCAAAGTAAGCCGACGACCTTTGCTCAATAAAAGTCAGGAAAAACACGGTACACAGTGCTTGTGTGCGTAGGAGCTGTGCCTCAACTACAGGCTACATAAACACGGACATTTTTAAATAATCTTGTATTCTTGTGAAGTGTAGATTCGAATTTAAATAATTTCTTTCTGTTTAATTTAAAAAATGCCGAAACGAAAGTCTTACACAGCCGACTTCAAGCTAACTGCCATTGCGTATGCTGAAGTGCATGGCAATAGAGCCACAGGCACAAAATTTGATATTGATGAGAGTGTAATCCGAGGTTGGAGAAAAGAAAAAGGAACGTTGGAGAAGATGAATCCACGAAAACGTGCTCGTCGCGGACCTAAAGCAAAGTGGCCTCACCTTGAAGCTGACCTGAAGCAGTGGATCGTGGCCCAGCGGTAAAATTAGGTACCGTAGTTATTTCGATTGAAAACAGAAAATATTGATTATGAAAACGTGACGGATACGAAATTTTAAGTTTTTATCCCGAAATGTTGATTTGGTCCCGATACCGTAAGTTGTAAAGTCACCGTAGTAGCCATAATATCCAACCCTAGCAAAACAAAACTAGAACAATATATGTTATGTAGTTACGTTTTTCAAACAATATGTTGAAATATCATTATGTGTAAAAAAATTGTGATATAGCCCGCACCCTTATATAACCCGCACCCCCCCTGCGGGGTTTGTAAAATCTGGTATAACCCGCGGGATATATGCGCGAAAATACGGTATATGGAAATAGAAGATTTAACCAGTTTAAACAGCTCATTACAATCTACCTCCCCAATTTTTTTTTTAAATTACCATGTTACCTTAACCACTAACACTTGAACATGGATCCAACTTCTCGAAGGACAATTCATATACACCCATGAACCAAAGATACATGATACAAGCCCATCCACCAATGCCAACTTGTAAAACACAGACCTAAGTGATCTGAACTATTGATCTGAACAAAAGTAGCAATTTTTAATTTCTTTGATGTCTATCCATCCATGGCAAAAATGTATAGTATTGCTATACCCAAGATTTTAACCATTGACCATCCACCTAAAACTTAAACATTTAGACACTGACCTTCCAGCTCCATGCCATCAATCTTTACCTCCCCTCTTATGCATCTGAGGGCAATGTCTGATGACCCAACGATTGAAGAAGGCCACATGATATGCATACATTTCCTCCTAAAACGTTTAGCTACAATCCTAACCCCACATCACCCCATTATTAATGGAGTCAAAGTATTGGTTCATTATCATTATTACAGTGTGGATTGGTGATAGTTCTGCCTACTGACATTGAGACATACCCAAAAGATGTCATAGATAAAAAGTCCTCCCAGTAGGATACAGCCTGTGCTGACAGTGTTTAAGGAGAGGAACTCTACACCATTCAGGGCAAAAGCCAGACCAAATAGGTTATTGGCTAGCCAATGCTGAAAAAAAAAACAAGAAAACATGTTACAATAAATAATATTCAGTGTGCTGAAGTCATTAATTTTATAAAAGCAACATGTAAACAGGTAAGTTGCAACAGTTACTCATCCCTGTTCTTATTTTACTAAAGACTGTACACTTATCCACTACACTACTTATGCTCTTACTAGAAAATACAGGTACCCAATGCAAGCTTAAAGCCAAAATAGATTACAATCACAAAAAACTTTTAAGAGATGACAGCAGTTTTAAACCCTTTTAATATATGCAAAATTTTGCATTTCTATACATAGCTTTCAATCTGCTATTTGTGAGATCTTTAAGTAACCTAGCAATCTAGCAAAGAGTTCTGACAGGTCTTTATGCCGTTAGAAATGGGAAAAGTTAAAAGCTACAGAATGTCTAAAGCTTTTTATTTTTCTCCTGGTCAAATTGTGCCACTATAGCTTAAGACAGGGCCGATAAAAGATTCCTTTTCGAATAAATTCATTTGTCCCATCATCATTTATACTTCTTCCTTAATTTCAAACCATTTTGTTTTCAAGTTTTTTAATGTGAAGGTATTCTATATGCACTATTTCTTACTCCAACATGGTAGCATCAGCATTTCTCAACAAGAATGGAAAGAAATGTATTGCAATTCAAACTTTACCTAACTTTTCCTCCCAAAACTTGATAACTGACAGGATATATTGAGTGTCTGGCTTGTCTCTCTTTGAAGAAATAGCAACTTCAGACAAAAAGTGGCAGCTATATTTTACATATACATTTTATCTCTCTACCTTTAAATATAATTTTCCTTCATTGAGTCTCCTTGCAAATATGATATTTATTGTTTTACACAAAATATACTGAAAAATTATTTGTATTCAGTATTCTCTGCAACTAGTCTACAAATGTAACTTTGGCTGAATGACCATGAACTGAATTCAGCAATGATCATGGCGAGTACTGTATTAAAATACTCTCATCTCCTTCTTGTCAAGTTTGTAAATCAGTGTTGATTTGTCATTATTTTGTTTATCTGGCTTTTAAGTTTAAAAGGATCCATCTCCTTTAATATTTTCCATAATATAACACCCACAGCTCATTATATTAGCAATAAAATGAATCTGTTAGACAAAATTCACAATTTGAAGAAATCTATCTTGGCAAAGAGTCATGTACAGTTGCTATAAATAGCAAATAAGTACTTGTACGCTCATGCGCAGCAGTAATATTTTTAAGAATATTCTCAATTTATTTATGCAGAAATAAAGATATGATAATAAATATGGAAAAAAAGCTTTAAGTGCTTTATTATTATTTTTTATTGTACCAAAAAGTGTAATCCATATACAGTTGAGAGCAAAAAACATAATTTGGTGAAAAAGCTAAATTAAGCCAAAAGTGTAATGATTGGTATATATGTGCTTTTTGTCAATATAACCTGAAATTGGTCAGTGTTTATAAGAAGCTGAAAATGACAACAGCCTTGCAGGGTGAGCTAAAAAGCACAAGAATATTTTAAATATTACAAAAGACCTGTCAGACTGAACGAAGTCTTCATCTACATCAATTTTAAACCTGCCAGTTAAATTTTATATCTGAAAAATTCTTAGCAATCTAATTTGATATAAATATCATTTACTTTCCTTATCTTATAATGTGTCAGTAATTTTACTACAGACTAATTTTCTTTTATACAAGTCGGCATTTTTTCAACATCAAAATTATTGGGTCAAACTATAAATTTTCAAAGCAGAAAGTTTTAAAGGGTTATTACTATTTGTTTCATTATTTTCTAGCCTGAAATCTAACGGGTGCTTAAAGTTACTTTTTAAATAAAAGAATGATTTTACCTTTTTTGCAAGATACCATACACCCACTACACCACAGGCAGCAAGGCAGAGGAGGTCTTTTCTATCAAACTCCCAATTCATCAATTCTGGAACAAGAAACAAAAGGCATGAAATTTGTATTTTATCAAAATAATGATATGCTGTTATCTATACTTACATCTTGCAGTTCACCGAAATGTAGCACAAAATAACCTATTCAACTAGATTGTAAGAGAGAGATAACAATCCAAATATTCTGAAATGGTCAGCTAAAACAATCAAGCTTTGAAGAAAAATTTTGAATTACTAATCCCACCTTTGCCTGAATACAATTTTCAAACTATCAGCTGATAAACTAAGTTAAACTTTGTTAACATCTTGCATCATATTTTATTTTAATTATGGTTAATTAAAGTAAAAGTGAACATTACATGGCATATGAAACATTAAGGAGCCATGAAAGTTCAACAAATCACATACCTTCTTTCTTGTCTCCTTTGCCTTGAGTGAATATAAGATGATATTCCATGTTGGGGAATATTGGAGGAATAAACTGAGACAGAACAGGACTGAAATAAAGTAAACATTGCCTATATTATAAATTATGACCAATCAGAATAGAGGTATAAAAATAAGTGCTATAAAACAAATCAAAACTAGGGCAACAGTGATAGTTTCATGATTGCCAATTCGGATCCTTGTTATTACATATTACCAATATCAACATTGATGCACACTCCAACAGTGACCTATTAAACTACAAAAATTCCCTTGTAAACAAAAAGAGGCTCAAGTGGTATACTGCTCACCTTGTGACATCTACTTAAAATGTAAAGTACAGTTTACCAAGAAATCTAGGTCAAAATGATGCTTTATGACAATTATTTTTTAAAAATATACATTTTAGTAATGGTAGCCATATTGGATGGTGGATCAGCATCACCAGTGCAAAGTATTATGCCAAAATTTTCCATAAAATTTCTGATCACGCTATCTTGAGCAGTATTCTAATAGCAATGGCAATAACAATAGAACAGCATAATTTGTGCTTAAAAAAACTTCTTGCCCCAATTGCCAATTTCTCTTTAGTGGTTGTTCGAGAGGTTTCTGAAATATATATTTTAAATATTTTTTTTTGTAATTAGTAATGATCAATATGTTTGATAGTTTTGTACAAAGCTGAATGGCTTCATGTCAAAATGCTTTATGTAAAGTTATAAGAAGACAATTAACAGTTTTCAAAGTTTACTAATACTGGCCATATCTAATCAGCATAATCTGTAAAAGCTTCAATGGCCATCATGCCGTCAAATTTATCAAATCTCATACGTGGCTAGTAAGAAGTTGTTCAAATATTTTATTTAAATTTTGTAACTGTGGCCACATTTCATTGCTGAATGGAATCCTTTGTATAAATCTAAAATGCCTTCCTGCCATTGAAAGTTTTGGGAACTTCTTTGTAATAAGACAATAATTTACATGTTATTATTTTATGGAAGACTGGCATCGTTATACAAGTTTGAATGACCATGCCTCAATGCTCTCTGCAAAGTCAGGCTGAAACTGGTCAGTGGAGTTTGACAAGAATTACAAACAGCAAATGCTGACAGATCATTGGTTATGCATGCTGGGCATACCATAAGCTCACTTGGCATACAGTCAGGGTTGCGTAGACTGTCTCCTATTTCATAATAGCTTCTGGTTTTGTTGTTGTATTAGGGTTCAACGACATTTTTCAGCACAAGATAGGCTATACATGGCAGCCAGTATTAATGGTGGAAGAAGGACCAAGAAAAACCCCGGAATGAACCACCGACCCACGAAAAGCTACTGGCAAGCTTTCACACATATCCACATCAGCCGAATCAAATACTCAAACCCACACAGACAGGTGAGATGGCAGTGATCCGCAACAGAGAGCGCTTTAGACCACTTTGCTACTTGGAGCTCCTTTCTGGTTTTGTGAAATAAGGGCTAGGGTTAGTATATGGTCTATGCATGAAAGCTGTTTAGATTATGTTTTCACTCACACAAAACACAAGTAGAGTAACCTGTATTGTTAAATAGCTATTGACCAACGCCTGCTGTGATGCTTATATAGATTCTACCAAATGAAGCTGATGGCTTACAGATGAAAGGTCAACACTCCCCTCCAAAATAACAATTAGTTTAAAATCAAGGAATAATATATCAAACTGACCATTGAATTTTATCTAGATCTGCACCCAAATCATTCTCCTGAGAATCTCCTTCTTAAATAATGCATTAAGGAGTACATCAAGGCAAGGTGAGCACACAGTCATTTACAGAACTACACATTATCCACAATTTTCTTACTTTCCCCTCCGAATCCAATTAAAATCAGATCATTACAGTCCTGCTTGGAGATCTTATAGACACTCATAAAAGTTCATGTTCTTTGTGACCTTTGGAGTTTTCAGTCTATTTATTTTCAGTACCCAATCATATAATGTGTTCCAAATTTGTGTTGAGAGATTTATCATTGGTAATGAATTGTTTTAAATCACCTGTGCAACTTTCAGAAATTTGAAGGTTATGATTTCACTGGTGAACTACATGGTCAACAGAACATGACCTCGCATTCGTGTCCATCAGATCTCCATGTAGGATTGTGGTGATATGACTGCTCATTTTCTTTGAGAAATGTGGGAACAGCACAGCAAGTAAGCATGCATTACTATTGATTCACACGTTTTGTGGGGTTCTAACTTTCTTGGATTTTCTGTAAAAAAAAATAATTTTAAAATACAAATAAAAAAATCTTTCCCAAGAAATATTTATACCTTTCACAGCTTAATAATTTATTACGAAAGCACAATTTTCCAACAATACCACCTCTACAAATCAACAATTGTCAAAATCCACAGAATCCTATGCTTCTGCGTAAGCTTACCTTGTGATGTGAGCCAAAGCAAGTACACCCAATATGAAAAAATACACTGCAAGAAGCAGATTGATGTATTCCTTGGAGATTATCTGAAATGAGAATGCCAGTAAAGTCTTCAATCACATGCATTAGATTTCTTATGGAATGCTGTTGCTTTGCAATGATATGAACAGTAATTGTTATGCCCTGACAAATATATTACGAACAAGATGGAAACTGTCAACTGCATCAAGGGTTCCTTTGAAATAATATCAGTGAGTCTTGATCCAGAAATATCGTCAGTGGGACTGAACCTGGGAACTTGACAAGCTTGTTAATTCTCGTATGTAGGCTACATCAATTTTACAACAAATGCCTCACACCCCCACCCCCTTGTTTCTCCCCAAATGGTGTCCTTGGACGGAACTATGGGTGGCAAATCCCATAAGCTTCTACATTTTTAAGCTCTTCCAATGAGTACAGTCGACTCTGGTCAACTGCACACCCTCGGGCACGCCACGAGACTGTGCAGTTAACCGGAGTGTGCAGTTAACCGAAGTACGGTACAGTACAGCTTTTTAATCAGCACAGCATGAATATATGTGAAGAATAAATTTAAACAATGATTAGAATCCACTCTTTCAACTTTTACTTAAATGTTAAGCTTGTTTGCCTTCCTCCGAACACAATGTCACTGATTCAACTAATGGACTACATCCTACTGAAAAGGAGGGATCTTAAACGAGTAAAGAATATCAAGGTCATCCCAGGAGAGGAATGTGCAACACAGCACAGGCTTCTAGTACGTGATTTCCTGGTAATGATATGCCCTGAAGCACGCCGCAAGTTTCAACCCAAAGTCAGAACATGGAAGCTGAAGGAACAGGAAGTGCAGAAGAAATTTCAAGAGGCCTTTGTTGAAACCATAAGGGACTATCAGGCAGCTGGTGTAGAGGAATGCTGGTGTCAGTTCAAAGAGGGTCTGCTGAGTAGTGCTAACAGTGTTTGTGGCCATACAAAGAAGCGCATATGGAGGAAAGAGACATGGTGGTGGGATGAAGAAGTCAACATTTCAATTCAGAGAAAGAGGAGATGCTACAAGGCCTGGAAGAAGGGTGGCAGCAGAGAGGAGTACACACAGGCGAAAAGTGCTGCTAAAAAAGTTGTTTTCTTAGCCAAGCAAGCTGCCACTACAGCCAAGTTCAGCCACATTGACCCTAAAGGTAGTGAGGAGAGAGCTATATCATCAACTGCTATAAGGGCAAAGGTGACGCCCCGCTTAGAGGCAACTACAGAGGCCTGAAACTTTTGGAGCAAGCAATGAAGGTTATTGAGCGAGTGGCAGACAGTATCATCAGTCAGCAAGTTGACATCAATGAAATGCAATTTGGATTCATACCTGGAAGGGGCACAACTGATGCGATATTCATCTTGCGTCAGATGCAGAAGTATGTTGGTGCAGACAGAAGACTCTACATGGCATTTGTGAACTTGGAGAAAGCTTTTGACAGGGTTCCCAGGGATGTGCTATGGTCGGCAATGTGGAAACTTCGAGTAGAGGGATGGCTCATCCAACTGGTACAATGCATGTACACTAATGCCAGGAACAGAGTACGGGTGAATGACACATACAGTGATGACTCAGTGTAAAAGTCGGAGTCCATCAGGGATCGGTCCTCAGCCCTCTGCTATTTATCCTTGTCCTTGAAGCCCTCTCCAGAGAGTTCTGGACAGGATGCCCATGGGAAGCGAAGTACACAGTTATTTGAAGTTTGTTCCCATTGAAAAACATTGAGAAAAAAACAAAACCAGTGTGACTACGTGCAGTTATCCGGCGTGTGCAGCTAACCAATGTACAGTTAAGTGGAGTCGACTGTAATACGAAGCAGATAACTATATAAAAAACTTACTTCAGAAACAATTCCAATTCTTTGGTTCTCAGTCTGCTCCTGGTGTATGCTTAAGTCCAATAACTGAAATTCCATTGGAACACTTTCATTTACAACCTCCTCAGTTGAAATGCTTCTAATATGTGCACACATCATAGCAAGCCGAATTAAAAGTAAAATCACTCTGGTGAAATTCTCTCCCTTCTCAAATATTAATATCACTCCTGATGATGTGTTTGAAACATGCATGCCAGCATTTGTGAGCGAAGAATAACAATATTTTGGCGACACAGCATATATATTTATAATGTTAAACTTTGCAGATTAGAAGAACTGTTGGTTGCCATTGAGTTTAATTCCCCCATTCCTTATAACACTGATATTTACAACTGTATCAGCTTATTCGGCGTGTCTGGTTAATTCTGAATAATACGTCAATTCTGTAAATATTTGATAACGTGCCTTTTTGGAGAAAAAAAAATTAAATTTATTTTTTGGAGGGGCTGAAATGCAGACAGAAAGATTCCAAAGTAATGTATTTCATTTCCATAGCCTGATGCATAAAGATTACATCTTTTCAAAGCCATGCGCAGAATTGTCCACTATATCAGTTCTAGCAACTTAAGCACAGTTCTGAATCTCATTTAAATCTTCATCATTTTTTCGTTTAACCCCAAAATACTTGTTTAGATTTGCAAATGGCATTTTGTTCAAGTCTCCATGTGTCTTGGTTTCGAGTTCGCATGCAATATTTATACAGCTACAATCGGAAATGAAATCAATTACAGGATCACGGGGCTTTGCTGATGTAGCAAACTGCGATTATGTTTTCCGTTTTGGTGACAAAATATACCATCTGGTGATATTTGTGGCGACACCAATTTTGGCTGATAAAAACCGTATATACAGTCTTGCGTTTGGAGTAGAGAAAATCAAAGGCACCATGACAGGAAACAATGTACTGGAATATATTGTTAAAATAACAAGACCTTGTCTCATACTGACAAACCACCCTAACAGTGCACTGTTATATCATAATCCGCTAATGATGATATCTGGCCTTATTACTTCATGCAACTGACTAGTTAAAAAAAGACGGAAACGTAAAATGAGTACAGTCAAGCAGATGACACTAATTTAAAAACAAATACCAGATGGAAGAAGAAAAAATACGTTTGCTGACACTTCAAAGAGAACTGATTACCTTTGAAGCACTGATATATACTAAACAAATAAAACAAATATGTTTCAATGTTCTACAATTATCTGAAGTTTCCGCAGCAATAACAAACAGGTATTTGTTTGACCCTTCAACTGGAGCCTTTAGCGGCGCCATCATCAAAGTAAGCCGACGACCTTTGCTCAAAAAAGTCAGCAAAAAACACCTCAAATAAAAGCATTGCCTCATTTTTCACAGTGATTAGAACATATTTATTGTGTCGCAAAACTTTCCTGTTTGCAAAAGAAGAAAAAAAAAAAAGAAAAAAAAAAAGAAAAAATGTGCGTACGGAGGACTCGTGCATGGGCGATTTTCTGCGTCCCGGACCAAAAGTTTGCGTCCAAATACGCGTAATTAAGCATTTCCGAGATCTCTGGTAACATCCACCCAGTCACTCATGGACAATGTATTGCTGCCTTAATATAACATGTAACTTGCACACAAAAAATTGGTTACTAATATGTTACCATATTAACACATTTTTGACAACTGTCTATTCATACAGATGTTATTTTTTTAATCTCCACATGTTTAATACATAAATTAAGACAGTTTTATATTTTTGTAAAAATTACTTTGTAAAAAAAAAAAGGACAAACTTTATGCACATGAAAATCATTATTTACAGTATTTAAAACTGTCATTACCCAGATTTTATTTAAAATGGAATGGAAATATATTCTCACATTTACTTTTTTGCAAGTTTTGACAAGAATAAGATGTATAAATAACTAATACAGTACCTGGAATACAAGGTAGATTCCAAACAATGTGCAGCTTGCTATGATTGGAAACATAGCTGCATCTTTGCTGGACATAGTCTCAGGCTTCTCACCAGAGTCCTATAAAAAAAGAAGAGAAAATACCCTAATTACAAAGGATAGCCTTCATGCCTAATTAACATTAACTTCTCATAAAATCATGATGTATTACTTAGTCATGATAATGTTTATATAAAAGAAAATTATTATTTCACTTGCAGCTGCACTCAAATTGCAATAAAAGTCATAGTAAACTGACAGAACTTCAATAAATTAATTTTTTAAAATTGTGTCTTGAATTGATTTAACATTTTCAAACTACAAATCTGGACATGTGCATGCAAAAATAATAAAACTTAAAACAAAACATTGTTAATGTACAACACGATATCACCTGTATGGTATCTGTCATTTCTGAGGAAGTCATTTGAATTTGTACCATAAGAGGAAATAAGCTTGACAACAAAATTTCAACTGACTCGTCATTACCATAGTTATGATACAGAATTTCAGCTACAACCATTAGGAGCATATGAACCTGTCTCTATGGATTTAGCATGGAAAATCATGATGAAGAGTGCACCAAAGTCATGTGAACTTAATCCAATTCCAACATCATTGCTGCTTGAGTGCTTAGACCTAATATTGCCTTCACTAACTGATGTTATTATCTCTCTCTCATCCGGGGAATTCCCATCATTTTTCAAAACTGACATTGTAAAGCCTCTGCTGAAGAAACTAACACTTGACCATAACGATTTAAAGAACTACCACCCAGTTTCTAATCTCCCATTCAAATAAAAAATCTTAGAAAATGTTGTTCCAACCCATCTTGTTTCTCATTTGAATTCAAAGTTTTTTTTGTATTGTACAGTCTGCACATTGCCCTTGCCACAGAACTAAAACTACTCTTCTGAAGTATTTAATGACATTCTTTGCTTTGGATAGCAGAAAGATTACAGTTCTCACCCTCCATGATTTATTTGCAGCATTTAACATAATAGACCATGATATATTACTTCACTGTATACACCATCTATTTGACATTTGCAATACTGCCTTACTGTGGTTCAAGTCCTATTTAGTCAACAGGACACAAATTATATATGCAAATGGAATACACTCCAGCCTAGTTGATATATGTTGTGGTGTTCCACAGGGGTCTGTTCTTGGACCAGTTCTCTTCATTCTATACACTCAGCTGCTCTCAAGTGTCACAGATCATCATCCAGTATCTCACCAATTGTATGCTGATGACACCCAAATATACAAGTCTAGCCACCCAACTGAAGTTGATGCTACCATCCAAGGAGTAGAGAGGTGCATTTCTGATGTGAAATTATGGATGACATGTAACAAGCTGCAGATGAATGATGATGAAACTGGGGCCATTCTGATCACAACACAAATTACTTTCTTATTCACATCCTTTACCTCAAACAATAAAAATCAGCATCACCAACATTAAATTCAGTCAGTATGAAACCTTGGTGCTACTCTAAACTACTCTCACATTGCACCAGCATGTCATGAACAAGGATGAATATTTTGAGCTGAGACGCATCAGCTCCATTTGCAAATATCTTTCAGCTGATGCTAATAAAACGACTGGACTATTGTAACTCAATTATGTCTGGTTTGTCTCAATATCTTCTAAAGAAACTTCAAAAAACAGCTGCTCAGATCATCCTTAGAGTACCTCGATCAGAACACACCTACCTACTGCTTTGTACCCTACACTGGCTATCCAATCGATCCAGAATGAAACACAAAATTTATTCTCTGTGCCATGTTTCACTGACAGACTCTAGTCCAACCTCACCCATGTGTATACACCAGCAAGATGCTTACGCATTTCTTCTGACAATCGTAAACTCATTATATACACTATGAAAACAAAGCCTTATGCATTGCAACACCTGACAAGGAAAAGACATAATCCAAGTGATCAAAAGGCGGAATCCAGGCTGAAAAAAGTATTCCACATATAACATGCTAAAATTTTAATGAACAATGATTTATTTACCCCTCTCGTCATTTAACATTCTTTACTGCTTCAAGTTTTCATATGTAGCACTTTTAGTTTTACACACATACTAAGTAGAATCCACCTGAAGACTTTTAGCGCCAAATATTAAAATTCTTTCCACATGGCCTGAAATAGATGTCACATGATGTTGCGCTTATGTCTTCATATTTGAAAGATTCTATTTTTTGTTTAGTTTATTTTTTGCTTTTTTCTAATCCGTCTGTGAAATTATTTACAAGGAGATATTTTTTCTCTCATATATACATCAACTAAAATAAAATATACATTTTAGAGCCAAATTCTTTAGACTGGTTCTCCACTAAAACGAATTAGAAAAAAGAATCAGTGCATAAAGACTGAAAACAGAAACCAGTCTGTTCTCTCTTCACAAAGTAATACAGCTGCTATAAATAAAATGAGGTCAAAAGTTGCTATAAATAGAACATTATACATGTATTGTCAGGAAAGTGCACGCAAGTCCACAGAAAAGTGTACTCTTATATTGTAGTTAAGTAGAAGACGTCTTTACTAAAATATGATCTGTGGGATTGATTGATTGTTAATAAAAAGGAGAAAACAAATAAATGATTTTGGGGGAAGGTGGATATACCGAAAAAGTGTAATCCAATTTACGCATAATTTACTTCTGGTTGTAGGTTTTAACGCCATTTTTCCACACACGGCAGCCAGTATTATTGGTGGAGGAAGAACCCAGGAAAACTCCCAGAAACAACCATCGACCCACTAGAAGCTACTGGCAAACTTTCTCAAATAACTACATTAGCCGAATCTTAGACTTGAACCCACCCAGACATAGGTGAGATGGCAGTGATCCGTAACGGAAAGCGCTTTAGACCAGTCGGTACCCCCCCCCCCCCCATAATTTAGTATAAAAAAATGGTCAGCATGTATGCAAAAAAAAAACAGTGATCCCATTCGCGACTGCCTATTTCGACTGCAAGAATAAGCTTACAGACGTACATAGTTTTTCTACCCTAGATATTTTCAGCATTTTTTTTGTTTTCTAATTTCATTTTTTTAAATATATAAATTCATATCATTACAGAAGCTTCTAGAGATTAGTCATAATACAAAATCCTCATTATTATTAGGATTATACCTCACGAGCTCTGATTACAAATTGTTTCCACGCATTAAAATCATACCATATGGAGTAGCATCCAATAAATCTTATTTGGAATATGACGTGAAGAAAATATATGTCAGGTCTGAATTCTGTAATACAACAAGAAATGCATCATACAATATCGCTTATTCAATTTTAAAAGTGCAGATACAACCCCAAACAATAACTGAGTACCATGCCCCCCCCCCTCCCCATTTCAATTTAGTGTCCGGGTTCAAACCTTTTGCTTCTTGTGGTATCGTACAGAACGCAAGGAGCCGAAGAAAATCGGTACTAAGGCCATTATAACCAGACCGCTGTATGCAATCGCCATTCCCTCCGGTGTGGCTGGTTGTTTACTCGTCGCATTTGCAGTTTCATTTAAGGTTGCGTTAAGAACCGGCACTTCTGTCACAGATTCCGCCATGTTATCGTATGCAGTAATTCTTCGCAAATACGTCACCAAGTCGAAAGAACGGTAATAAAATTTAAAAAAAATTGTTAAATTTATGAACAATAAATGATTGTATTATATTTTTAAAAACAATGCGAAACATTGGTTACGCAAATCGTGTTGATTTAAATAATAATAATTAACTTTAACTTAATGGTTCTCAAATAAAATTTCTTAACAAATTAATTTCTAAGTATAACTTATTTTAGGTAAACCAATCTACTACAAGTGACACGTGGAACATTCATTGTAAACAAATGCACGTGCGACTATAACGCGGCTATATTTGGTCGAAATTGCAGACCGAAACACATCTCTGTTCACCGTGAATATTTTTCTTAGAAAGAAATACTGTAAAATAGTGCAGTATACTCAATGTTTTAAAATTTAGCAATAGATCAAAGCTAAAAGCAAAAATCTAAATTTTTAAAGGCGTTTGCTTTTCAATTTCGTAAGTGCTAATTCAAATAGCAGGTATAAAAAAGGTCCAGGTTATGGAGATAAAAAATTGACGACTACAAAAAGGCAAGTCACGACTCACAAGTTTCATTTTTTTTTTCAAACAAGGCGGGAGGTTTACACGTTACCGGAGAATTTCTGAATCCATTATTATGGGGTAAAATACATACAATAATCACATATGTAAAATAAATAAAACGCTTCAGACTCCTAAATATGGGACTGGAAAGTGTGTGTGTGTGTGTGTGTGTGTGTGTGTGTGTGAGAGAGAGAGAGAGAGAGAGAGAGAGAGAGAGAGAGAGAGAGAGATTTGCATGTTTAACGTAGCTTTCACGAATTTTTAGTCATAATGCTACGATGTTTGCAGTTTGGCATTTTATAGTGATGTCTAGCACTGGGGCATCATGCCGCAGACAAGCTTGATGTCCCACCCAGTCACATTTATTTTTAATTTTAGGGGGGGGGAGGGGTGCAGGGACGGGGGCAAAACTTTTTTAATTTTCATATAGGCTACATTCATTGTAAAACACATGTAATTTCATGCCTGCCTTCCACAAATGACGTCCCTGATCACATTAGCTTGACACCAGGCCGACTAGTCCGAACATTAACCTGTTAATACCATTTTTATAAATCTCTGGCATGACTCAGGCGGGTTTGGAACCCACAACCTCCCACATCCGAGGTGGACGCTCAAACCACTAGGCCAGTGCTGTCCAACCTGCTGCCCGCGGGCTGATCTTAAATGGCCCGCCAGAGCTTGAGCAATCTTTTGTGCATTTATGTAAAAACAGTCAATGGCATACTTTCATAGTATATCTTCTTAACCAGGTAAACAATTGTGAATAGATTTTATACTATATTCGTCGTTTTTAAATTTTCTGCTGCGGCCCTGGGCTTCGAGAATTTTTTCAATGACCCATGGTGTTATAAAGGTTAGACAGTACTGCACAAGGCCATCGGAGCGGTAAATTTGATGTAAGTAGCATGGCCGTATAAGGTCAAGCGTTTGGGAGAGTGGTATCCAAATTTCAAGAGTCCTGGCGGTCTTTGAAAAGGAACCAAAGCAAAAGTGCGCATAATACAAAATAAACGTGCGCCAAAAAATAAAACAGTGAAATTTCAAGCGCGCGCGTGTGTGTGTGTGTGTGTGTGTGTGTGTGTGATTATGATTTTTAACGTAGCCTTTTAAAAAAAAATTCAGCCATGTCTCCAGTGAGACAGTTTATAGTGACGTCTAACACTGAAGTATCATGCTGCAGACATGTATCATGATGTCCCACCCAGGCACATTATCCTGACACCAAGCCGACCAGTCATAACACTAAACTCTTAGCGCTGAGCGCCAAGCGAGACAGCTGTTAGTACCATTTATTTGGTACGTCTTTGGTATGACTCGGCCGGAAATCTAACTCACGACTTCCCGATTCCGCAGCGGAGGCTCTAATCACTAGACCACATGAGCGTCGTTCGAAATTTCAAGTGACCAGCGACTGTACGTTTGTGTGTGTATGTTCTTTAGTTAGTGGGTTTAGAAACCCTGGAAACCACAACCCACACGCTCACCCCGATTTGGTCCTGAAGACTAAAATAATTTTGTATTCACCTTGCATCACATTTTACTGTCATACAGTAGCGATGTTTTTATTTGACCCCAAAAGCTTTTTCGGGGTAGTACTCGATTTACCTCTGGTGGGGTAGTGGGGTAAAGGATGGCCATCACTATACGAGTTAGAGAGGTGATGACTATGCCATGGAGAAAGGAGAAGTAAGAGGCAGAAACGTAATTTATCGCCACGTACAGTAGCGGAAGCCTTGGTTAAAATTCATGCCAGATGACATGAGTGAACCAGAACCTAGACCCAGAGAGTTTACACCCAATCAAAGTTCACCACCGCCACCAGTAAACTCTCAAAAGTACTACAACATTCGAATGACGAAAAAACGCTCCTCTAGAAAATTTAGAACTACGGCCTACACGTACACAGTGAAGTTAAAAGATTTAAAGTCGGACGTACTGCTTGAGAAAGTAGAAGGGTTCATCATCGAGTCTTTCTTAACCACACTGAAACGACAAAGTGAAGCCAAAGAAAACGATTGTTGGTGATTTTCCATTCATGACGACAATTTGAAGTCTCACTCTTGAATCGAATTTAGCATATCAGCAGAATTGACACTTTCCAAAGTCATCGACAAGATTCAACAAGTGCAATAATCCAATGACAAGTTTGACACAATTGATGAAAAAGCGTCACTGCTCATGACCCACGCACCTCTTCCCCAAGGTATCGGACAACACAAAATGGTGTTATTGGTGGACGACCTTCGTCAAAACCAAAATGTGCCTTGTTCAAATTAGCAACACTCATGACCAGATGTGTTTAGCGCGTGCCATCGTGATGGTACGAACGTATGCCGACAAGAAAGACACGACAGAAAGACCCTCGGCGAACATTCGAAAATCAACAAGAGCAAGCAACTAAGAGAAGCGTAATTTTGTTAACAGTCTGGACGTGACAGACGAATGCCGACAAGAATGGCATGACAAAATGGAAAAGAGCCTCGGCAAACATTCGAAAATAAAACAGAGCCAAACAACAACGAGAAGCACAACTCCTGTTACAACAAGCAGCGTTATCCAAAGAAAACATCCTGCAGCATTCCTGAAATTTAGAACTTGCAAGACGTCTTGGCTCCACGCTACTGCTTGAAAGTATACACTCGAGAAGTGCGTAAACCCATATTGTTTCGAGGCAAAGCTTTCAAAGACGGAAATTATATTCACGTCTATTATCACTATGAAAATTTTATGCCATCAGCAGTAACACTGCATACAAACGGTTATTACAGTGAGACATGTGACAGTGGTTATTACAATCGAGAGCAATACAAGCACTGTGGATCGAAATGCCAAGGATGTCTGGATTCTAAACCCTGTCGGGATGAAGGATAAGAACGAGTGCATGGATCTGCTTATCAGCGCACCTTTGTCAGCTCTGCCTATTACCAACAACGTCTGAAGATGCAAGCTTCACAGCAGAAAAATGCTTGTCAAATTCTGTGGTTGTGCCCTACTTGTGGCTTGTGAACTTTTGAAATTGTGCCCTAATTGTGGACAAGGCATATGTACCAATAATGCCAAGGCGCACGTATTTTCAGGAAAAAAAACGATGTCACATTTGTTACCAAATCATGCACACGAACGCTACATTCAAAAACGCATCCCAACATGAAGAAGATGATCAGAAGAAAGATAATTTCATCTTTTTCTATTTCGAATGCGTACTAAACAAATAGAAGCTTTCAACGCTTGGTACCAGACTCACTCCTCGGTCCTCTTCGACTTTCAGGAAGAAAAGTTAAAGCATTGGCATGCCGACGTGGACATTTTACGGCCTTGCTGTGGAACATATCGAGACCTGTTGATGGAACAATGAGGGATCGTTCCTTTGAAAGAAGCCCGCGCCATTACCAAAAGCGTATTACTTAGTGTACCGCTAACAGTTCATGCCCGAAAAGACTCGCTGTCATAAGCCCTCACAATACGAACTTTGTCAAACGTCAATGCTCGGTCACAACGCTGGTTAAATTTCTTGTACAACAAAGACGACAAATGGATCCAACATGCTAGCAACGGAGGAGGCGAAAAGACTATTGGAACGTATTCAGTGGATGGCTCCGACTTAGAAAATCCCCAGTTCGTGTACGCGTTTAACGGGTGTTTTTTTTTTTCAGGGATGTCCCATATGTTGCCCTCAATGTGACACCAAAAATCAGTTTTAACAACGGACCATGGAAGACTTGTACAAGACTACTTGTCAGCGCCGCTTGAAGTAAAAACAGCAAGGATACCGAGTGTTAGAAATGTTGCAACACGAGTAGAATTACCGTTTGAAAACTGATACATAGTTTAAGCACATCGTGGAAAGTTAAAAATTGGTGGACCCTCTGAACCCGCGTGACAGCTTGTACAGAGGACGGATAAATGTCACCTGTTTTCTGTACCAGACTAACGATGAGAACGGGGAAGAAATCAATTATTTGGACGTGTGCTCGATGTTTCCTTACGTGTGCAAATATTGACACTTTATCGAATGGCGACCGCAATTGCTGACCGAACACATCAACCTAGACAACATTCGACAATATGAAAGAGTGATTAAATGTAAAGTTTTGTATCCCACGGACTTCTACCATCCCCTTTTACCTCAACATTGCCAAGAAAAACTGATGTTTCATTTGTGACGAACTTGCGCTGAAACGTGAAACCATGGCCTACCTTGTCAGCACGCTCAGGGAACGTGGGTAAAAGTGGATTTGTTTAAAGCTATGGATGTGGGATACCAATTGTTAGAAGTGTATGACATTTACCACATTCCCAATACAGAAAAATACAAAAAGGCGACGAGACTTAGAAAGACATTTCTTTGTGGATACCTTTTTGAAACTGAAACAAGAAGCCAGCGGCTATCATTCCTGGTGCCACACTCCCGAAGACCAAATGGAATTCAAAAAAGATATACTGGTAGCAGGAAGGCATCACTTAGGACCACACAGAGAAAAACGTAGGAAGGCTTTAGTTTGTCAACGTGATGTTAACTTGCTTATATTTGACAGAATTTTTCCGCTACTTCCAGATGATTCACAGCAAAACCAAATACTTGAAACACGTGGAAATTCATCATGAGGATTTGATCTTAGTCAATCACGAGTATTAACCTGACTTTGTTGAAGCCGACGAATTTGTAAATGTCATCATTGGGGCTTACGTGACAGCCCAAGCTCCATTAAAATTGTATAACTGTTCGGTGATCGTGCGTTGTATTTTGACACAAACAGTTTCATCTATATCGATCGCCTGAGTCACTGTTACCACAAAATAAATGGAGACTGTTTAGGAGTCTGGGTTGACGAGAATCCCGACTACAAGATTCTAGGTTTTGCTAGTAGCGTTCCTAATAATTACGGATACGAATACCGAGACCCACAAAGATAACGTTGACTTCTTGAAAGAAGCCTTGCAGTATGTAGAGGATGAAAACTTTAAAGTGACCACCTACGAACCGCTCAAGATTGTACGTTTACCCACACACCAAATCATCAGTCTGCCTTTGGAAACAGTTTATAAAATTGTGTACCAAAGGAGAGTTCGTCTTCCCAACCAATTCACTTTACCGTATTGACGATATTGGCCAGCATATAAAAAGGGAAAACGTGAAAGACCTATTGTTCATTGTAACTACCAAGCGAGAAAGATTACAACTTGTGACAGACATCATTAAAGTTCTAGGATTCTCAAGTGAGTGGAGTGCAATGCTGTACCTTCCAATTGCAGGGATTCCGTACGCTGTGACCGTAGCTATTCAGTATCACATCATGGGAACTCTGATATGACTACTATCATTACACATACCATAGAAAGTGATGATGTGCGTGTCAAGCCTGATGGATGCGAAAGCGATGCCACTCGTTATCGTGGACTCTTTACTGGTTTTCATAGTGAATGTCAGCCTCTGCGCGAGACCATGCATATACCAGTATACGGATGCATTCAGCTCTGAGCAAACTCCTGAAGATTTCACCATACTCTCATCAAAATGAGCCCGGGAAAGACGAATATTCGTTCCATGTGAGTTTGCATGATTACTGCAACTTTGAAAGTTGTTTCCAAATCTTCAACGGAAAATAGCCTAAATATAGGGGAGGACCTGCCCCCGAAGAATTATCCAGAACCGAAATTATCTACTTGGGCAAAGGGGATAGAGCCACGTGTTTCAGTTGAGGTGTCTCACTTTACCAATGTGAACATAACGTTTCCGATTACCTGGAACATACTCGAGAGTCTCCTAACTGTCATTCCCTACCTTTAGTGGGACCATAGTTATGAAAGTGGCATACCACGTCGTTTAAGAAATAAGATTGTCCGTGTCAAACGTTAGACAATACCTTGACAAGTACTTAAACCCCATTTAAAAATAATATTCAAGGATTACAAATCGAATTGCAAAAGAAGATCTACAAGAACGTTTGGCAAGAACATACCAGAGCATAATCTCAATTGGTGTCTGTAGAACATTTTGTCGAGAAATTCACAAAAGGATATTTACAAAAGTCAACACACTCGTAAGATATCTCTGGATCAAGTGTGCATTCATCCAATCAATCCGTTTTAGACCGTTTAAATCAGAAGATTATATTACCATTCTTGACCGTTACCTTAAATGACAGTGGTCTCAAATTACTCACTATGTTCATTACTTTCGCTCGAGGAGAAGATTTTAAATAAAACTAAGGATCATTTATAAGTGACCCTCAGCGTGGGTATAAACGCTGGCTGACATGATAATGGATACTTTACAAAAGAACATTCGTGGTTTGCCCCTAAAGTTGAGCAAACGCATTTACCGAGAGTTCGTCAAAATACAAATGAAACGCAAATAACAATTGCATCTGTTACATCACCGGTGTTTAAACCCCTGGTACATGAATGTTTTATGAGGACTGATTCAGATGAAAGTGTTCCAGCGTTCGGACATTGATCAACTACCCATTGGCACAACTGATTGCTTCCTTACTGATGATTCTATCCGCTATAAAATAAACTTACTGAAGCGAGTTCTAGAACAGTTAGTGGATTACCAAAATGTAAATTTAGTTAAAGAGGAAACTTCTGAACGGAATGTGATGTGCAAGATAGTAACTACACTGTTTAGATTTGCCACTGAATCATATATGATAATACCATCATCTCTGTGCATAAAATACACGTATTGCCTCCTAGCTATAAAACCGGACTACAATGCCACAACCTTTATCTCAACCTGATGCAACATATTCCTTGGACGGAAATAATAGTATTCAAACCGTGGAGTATTAGAGACATTAATTATGAGAACTGTGCCAACTGAATTGGGGTAGACATATAGTGTGTTTCTTAGTGACCTGCTTTCTGGGATTTCGTTTACCAGCCGATTCAATATGGACTCTTTATGTATTTACCACCAAATAAAACATGCCAGAGGACAATTTAAATGTCCACGAGAGACTTATCCTGTTAATTGTCTTTCGTTTTCATCTGGATGCTTATAGACCTCTACGGGAAGAAAAGATGCGTCAACTTTTAAATATTGAAGATGTGTACGTCGATGTGTGTGTAGGTTGTGACTTAAACCGTAACTGAACAGATGTACGTGACTGGAAAAGTTGGGGTTTTGAGACTTGGACTAAAGAAGTGCCCAATTATGCTCAAGAGTTTTGATCCCAAATTTCAACGTGAAGTGAATAAAGTAAGTTTTAAGCCTGGTTTGTGACAGTGTGAGAGAAGAACCCGTTACCAAGGACAACCATTCCCTTCAGGACAGGACTGTTATGGACATTCCCGAATGACCATTGTGCGAGGACACCCGTGTTACCGTACCCAATGTAATGCCCATCGCACCATCAGTCTCAATGCTCATTACGTGATCATGTTTAAAAGCCCCAGAGATACATCGCAACTGCAAGTCTTAGCCAAACAGTTAGGAACGCGTTGGCTGGCTCATGATTACGAGGATGCCACTCAATCACCATACGCATATTTACACAGGATTTAAAACCCATCCACCACCAATTATTTGCGATTTGGGACCCACCTGTTCTATCACTTATGCCAATATGGAGGGATTGTCGTGTACACGTCTCCATTGTCGACATAAGAAAAAAATCTAAAACACCTTGGACACTTTGGATCTGTCTCACACAGCATCAATATGACGTCGCTTCAGTCTCATCTTCCCGTCAGAATAATTGGTCCTTTGTAGAAAGTCAGTCGCAAACAAAAATCCACAAATACGTCTTTGTGTCGTAGAAGCCAGTCTCAAAGAAGTCTTACGATGGTTTACAGCGACAGCACGTCAATTACTGCAAGGCATCATTTACATCCCACTTGAAATAATGCGCTTATTTGAGACAACCAAAGTAGCCTTGACGCAACTGGCAGATCGCATCATCGACACTCGATCCAAAAAAAAAATCATTTCGAAACCTGGGGGTAGCGGTTCTCTAAGCGGTATCAGCATTCGCTGCCTCTTTAAAATGGGAGCCTACTGCCCCCAACGTCTTCCCCAAGAAAAATCAAAATATACCCAGATGAAGAAAAAGATAAAGAACTGCGGTGTCAAGACAAGATCACAGACCCCCAAAAAGAAAAGTTCTCAGAAAAATAAAATCCCACTAGAAAATAGTTTCCATCAGCAAGAGATGCACTTATCCAGGACGCAACATTACATGTGCAAACCACGACATGCAGCGTCTGTGACCGCGTTTCCAGTATCCTCAGGTTCTTCCACTTCTTCGTTGCTGGTGATCCCAGTCAAGCCCAACGAAACCATGGTTGTTCATCTGTCCAAAAAAGAAAACGATAAAGACAAGTACAGTCTGGTCATCCGAAAAACTTTGACAAGCATCGACATCACCCCCAGAAAAGACCATATCGTGTAAAGAAAAGTGGAAGCCAGCAAGGGTATGATTTTTGGCGTAGAACATGTGTTTCTTCAGTTTAAAGAAAACCTTGATAACATAAATCGTATCTAAAAAAGGTAAAAGGACACTTCTCAAGCCATTGACTTCAGTGCATTTTTTATATGCTCCAGAAGCTCAAAGAATTGTCACCGTCACCATCGTCGTTTTTCTGTACGAAAAGGAGAAAGGAACAAGAAATGAACTGCCTCGTCTTCTGAGAAAATGCCCAGAAAAGACACAGTCGTCTAAAAAAAGAGGAGCCAACAAAGGAAGCATTCTTTGTTGATTTTGGAAAACACATTGTCGCCGTTTTAACGAAGCGAGAGTAAAAACACAAATAAAAAGGCGTATCTCAAGTCAATGACAGTGTATTTCTGGTGTATGCCCCGGAACCGACAAACAAACCAACAAAGATGTCACCGCCAGAAAACATTCATATTCTACCCCTAAAGGAAACAAAGCAAAAGGACTGCCTCCTCGCTTAGCCAAACATTTGGGGACGATTTGTCCGTCCTGTCCAAAGCTTCTCCACCCATGCGAAAACAACTCATTCAGACCGCCTCCAAATATGACGTAGGTACCGTGTATGAATGTTGTTTGAATGTATTGAAAGGCACAATACCTTTGCCTAAACATCAAACAAAATGTTTACCATAGCATAGACACGTTCTTCGCCAAATGTTCCAAAACAAAATACCAATTCGTCAAAAGAGCAACGTGAAGGATTTTTAGCCCAGTTATGATTTCTGACCAAAACAATAGTAGGACCTACATTGGGACTCCTGTGAAGTGTTTTACCCGCCAAAGCTCCAAGGTGAATGGGACAAGCAGATAAAAGGGACATCTTGAGTTAAAAGATCTCAGATGCTACCTTTGGAAACTGATGGAAGAACTAAAGCTGGCTTTAGTACTTTGCAAACGATTGATGGAATACCATCGTTGCCAAGAACATTTGCCTCTCAATCCTCATTAGTTACAAAACGAATTGCAATCACTGATGGATTGCAACGATTTGTTTGATACAGAAAAATCGCATCGCCACAACTGACTGAGGAAGAAGAGGCACGAGAAGTCTTGCAAACACTTTTAGCAGCTTCCATGTCTAGTAAGATTGCAGCGTCCTTGTTGACCCCTTTCCCTATATCTCAAGAAGAAGAATGGAAAGTTGGTTCAGAAAGATGATTTCCACTCCATCTTCGACATAAGTAAAAAAGAAAGAAGGGAAGACAGAAGTGAAAAAAGAAAGAAGATTAAGCCCCATACCATTACCGCCGCCACCATTGCCCTCGATATCTACTACCGAGGCACATCAGACACGTATTACCGTTTCCAACCTATAATTTCGTCCCATCCAAAGTAGCATCAGCGACGAAGATTGGGTGACTTATTAAAAATGGAAAAGATGTCAGCCAGCATTTACTACGATCCAGCCCATCCTACAGGTTCAGGAGTGTTTCAGAAATTGTATCCTGCTGACAAAACCTGACTGAAAAGTCTACGTTTACCTCAAGTGCAACGATGGTTTCAACAACAAGCTACGCACACTTTGCACAAACCCAGAATTCGCACCCGAGTGGAAGGCATTGATCATCAATGGCAATACGATTTAGCCACCTACTATCATGGCTACAAATATGTGTTTTGTGCAATCGACGTGTTTTCTAAGTTTGCTTGGATCGTGCCATTGACTTCCAAATAGAGCAGTGAGTTAGTGCCAGCCCTCAAACGTCAGTCCCCCTTCCTACAGTCACCACTCCAACAACATGAATCCACTTTTATACAATCCTCTGACTTCAAATGACCCATCCGACAGCAGCAGAACTCTGGAAATATGAACAACAATAACCAATTTTACTTAACGTTACCAAATGACAGATCTATGGGGGTGTTTCCCAAGAACACTTTGTTCTGTTACACTGCCAAATTACCTCAGACTATCCAATTAGATCAGGAAACCCATGATGAAGTGGATTTAGTGGAAATCACACACAACACTCTCACAATCGACGTTCATGACGAGCAAGTACAATACTACCTAGGTGCCAAAGAAGAATATTAGAATCCCCAAAAATAGAAGGTGGACCAATAACTTGCTAATTTTCCCAGACTATTCTTTTTTGCCTTCAACATCTGGTGAACACGATTGCTACCAAGTTCAATGCTGTATTTGGTAAAGCCTTAGAGAGTGTCAAAATAAGTGTCACCATTGAGTAATCTATAGTTGCTCGTCGCCTGCTGATCAAATTCTCGGAGATCAAAGGGGTGTCTAAGTTTTTTTTTTGTCCTGGATTGTTTGACACTTTTGGTGGGGACAATGATATGAGGATGAGGATGATCAAAATAAAACGAATTACCAGTCATGTCCAACAACTCGGATTTTGCGAGGTTGCTTCGATTTCCAGTAGAATTGAACCAAAGAATAAATTTGATTTTGTGTACTGCAATGTGATGAAGTACAACGTGGTGGGACACTCCTCCTTACCATTACTGCGTGTCATTCCTTTCAAAGTGGTTTCTGCCACTAACGCTGAAGAGGACGGTGGAAAGAGAAAGTCACGGCGAAACTCCATTTTCCAATAATTCTCTAACGATTCGTAAATCATGTATCATGTGTACCGATACGTCGCTAGACAGCAGGGACATATTTTAGGAAATATGCTGAAATCTGCGTTTCCTGTTTTAAAATCGATGGTGACACGAAGATTTCACACCTTGAAAGATGCTGCGTTGACACAAGGCAAAGAATATTCTCCAAACTTTCATCATCGAAACTGTCAGCAAAACCTCAAAGAAGCTTTCTTGAGAGCATGTAAAAACGTCTTGTTTCAAGCGGACAAAGACAGTTTTGGCGGGCTAGAAACTCTTATATATGTAATGGACGCTGACGAGTCAGATATTCTTGTTTCCGTATCGCCACAGCAGGGACAAGACAGAAAGAGACGACAAAGACAACCTTGCACAATGCGACGTAATAACTCCCTCCTCAAGTGGGATTCTAAACAATCGCCCCGAAAAACTGGTCAAAATATACAATAAAACTCTCACAATCAGCTAGTCACTGAGCGATACCCTTAGTAGACCTAATTTTACCACCAAGCAGCACAGGGTACGCTTATTCCTCGAATTAATAAAAACAAGATGGCGCCCTATTACTTTCGGCAAAGAGAATCAAAACTATCCTTACCCTGCATTGAATAAACAAACAGCTTTCCAGGACATACCGCCCGTTTGCCGGTTCCCTTACTTTGCTACGGTCAGACATCAATTAATTACATCAAATAATAATGCAACCGCATGCGGGGGGTGGGGGCAAAAATAGACTATCTGTTGGGTGCTCGCTCGCTCGAGCACTTCGCCATGGATAACTAAAAAAGCAAAGGCTCAACTAAAAACAACCATGGCGCAAACACGCACAGGGGATGAGCCACCCCTAGGAGCAATCATCTAATACACTACCCCCTCTTGACACAACAAGCCACTGCAGTCACCACAACATCGCGAGTGCACACTGGGCCTAACCCCAATTCACACACAGCCCTACATTCATGACAGTAGGGTCTATAAAGCTTGTAATATTGACTCAAGACCAGAAGACAAATTAAACAGTGCACATATGCACAGTAAAGCGCGGAGAACGTGGCACCATACCGTTCTCAGCGACAAATTAAATAGTCTGCCCACGGACAATAAAAAGACGTGCATGACCGCAGTCGCGATTGCATCTTTAACTTGGTTTCTCTCTTTCTCTCATTCTCGCCATTCAACATTGAATATTTAATGAATATGGCAAGTAATCATTTTGACAAAGAAGTGGTCGATGATATTAGGATGGTGGATGAAATGTTCTTGAGACTGGAGGATGGTTATGGATATACCTACCACCATCTCAATATGGAGATAAATATTATAAGAAGGCAAAGGATAGGTGAAGAGAAATGATAAACAAGGAAACAGGAGAAAAGGAGGATAGAGAGGACAGATAAGATAAGAGAGTGAAATGAAAAGGAAAAAATATAGAAAAGTAAGAGGAAAGTGAAAAGAGGAAGAAAGATGAGGAAGCAAAAGGAAAAACAGGAAGAGGAAAAGATCGAGAAGAAGACAAAGAGTGTATGGCAGAAAAAAAGATGGTGGAGGAATAGACAAAATTAAATGAAGAAAACCAAAGGCCCTTTACAGTACCTCTCATATCTCTCCATATATCGTTCACATTGAAATTCGTATATAAACTGATCAATTTTACACGTTTAGGGGACGTCCATTAATTATGTCAACAATTTTTAGGCAATTTTTTTTTGTACACCCCACCTCCTTGTCAATGACTGTCAAATTTTCATTGCCCCCCCCCCTAATAAAATTATGTCAAAACATTTTACCCCCCCCCCCCCACCCCTTTACAAACTAACACTATTTTATACGGCTGGCTTTATGCTAAAAATAGAATTAAAAGGTCTACAAATAAATTTTTAATACATTTTTTAACACTTTGAATTCATGAAAAAATCGAGACTTTATATTCTAGCTTCTATCATCTTCCCATGGGGAAGCCAAATGTTCCTCAATTATTATAAAATGGGCATAGTGGCTGATTCATTAATTTCTTCATTCTTGTGGAACCGATACACCCGACAAGTCAGCATCATCTTCATCTAACCATTCTGCGCTTAACATCTCTCCATGAGCAATAATTGCCATCAGCTCTCTCTCTCTGTCTTTTGGCAGCCACTCGCATTGGCCGAATTCTTTGCGGTTGAGGAGCATGTGGTAATTGCCTATGCCCAAGATCGCGTTGCCGGCAGTGGCGTAGCGATTGGGGGGGGGGGGACATTCACCCCAGGCGCCGGTGGCTAGGGGGCGCCAAATGGGGCCCAAAGAATCAACATAACTGCGCAACAGGGGCAGCCGGGGGCGCAAATTTGGGTGTTTTGCTCTGTGCGCCAAATATCCTCGCTACGCCACTGGTTGTCGGTGCTGTTGAACATGCTTCTTCAACATGACTTGTGAAGCAACATAGAGGTAATAGATTTTGCAGATCCGTTCAAGCAACGACAACTGAATGGAAGGACAATATAGATCATATGGAAGAATTTTGAATGCCTTTGCCGATCAAGGTAGCATGTTATCAACTTTCAAAGATTGATTGAAGAAAAGAGATGGGAATCTGTGCAAGTCCCTCTCAGATACATCTGGTGCTTTAATTAAGGCCTTCACTAGTTTGGCAGAGTGGAATTGGTGGTGGAATGAATCTATCGGCGATAATCTTAAAGTACGAGCTTCGAATCGGTTGGCAACAATTTAGATCATGGCATTTTACAATTCGTAAAAAGTATTGACTTGTTCTTACATGGTTTTTGCACCAATCTTGATCCTTGGTTAGCAAATTTTCTTACTCAAGTTCAAATATTTCAGGCACAATATACTCTTCCCTTAAAAATCTGTCAGATGAATAACCAAAATAATATTAATCTTCATATTAATACCATATGTGGTTAATCTGTCTACAGTCTACATTTAATAAAAACAAAATATGATGATGCAAGACTATGACTTCCTTGAAAAGAGCTCACCCGGTTTAGTATTAAACTGGCGGGCTGTTGACGGGCGAGCGAGTGTGTGCCATACCAACGCAACAACCAATTTCCTATCTTTTGATTTATTACATTTATTGTAAAAAATAACATTGTTGACGTTGTCCCCCCTCCCCATGTCATGTCAACAATTGTCAAACTTCTTCAACCCCCCCGCCCGCCATTTTGTTGATATAATTAATGGACGACCCCTTAATAGTTCCCAAAGCAAATATTCTGTTTTTGATGATAATTTCCGTTTTTACAAACTTAGTTACAAAGTTCACAATGTGTTATGCCGTACAAAAATGTTCAAATGAATGTTAATGCATGTTTCAATCTACTTATAATTTTCCAACAATTTGGTAACTGAGGATTTGTCAAACATGTAACCTTTAATAATTTCTAAAACAATAAAACAACACGAATAAATCGTCCGACAACAGAACACCGAAGATGAAAAGTTGGCGAAAGAGACTTCTGTGATTTTAGAATGCAGTTTAAAATGTTATGGTCCATGCAACTGCGATTTTAGTTATGAAATTACTTTGTTGACAATTTCGTGTCATCTTCATCATCATCTTTATTAAGTACATCCATGGCAACTGGCCATTCTCGCAATGGTCTTGAATTCACTCAATTCAACTCAACAACTTGCCGAAGCGGGTTTATTTCTTTCTCCTATGCACCTCATCCGTATGAAATTATTGTAAACGACTACCCCCAACCCCCACCCTTCAATACTGTGCAGAGAGGTCACGTGACTGATGCATCCGGTGCAAACATGGCGAACGTTGGAGAAAGAGTTGGAACCAAGTTCTGATCAGTTTTTTTTTCGGTCACTAAACCTAATGTGGATTTCTCTGCAGTTTAATCATTATTATGTGACTGAAAATGACTGATATGAATGCTTTATTTCACTAAAAAGCGTGTGTCATGTCCACCAAGGGGAGCAAGTCCGGTGTTGGAAAGTTGGAAAAGTTGAGCGAAACTGCCAATCGATCTGATCAGAACCCCTCGCCTCAGGTAGAAGTATAAGCAAATACGAAATAAGTTAGTTAAGCAATGATTTAAACAAGAATTCGTTCAAATTATATACAAAATGTAGTTGATGCATTTAATATTTACAGTAACATTTATAGAGATAATCCATTTACGTGGACATAATGGAGGAAAACGCGTTATAGCTGTACTGTATGTATCTAATTGAAAAAAAAAATGTGGAACTAAATGGTACTTGGCCTTTGCACATCAGATAGCTTATAACTGATTATTTAGCTCTTAAAATAGTTGGTAATTGCTTAGGTCTGGAGTCAAGAGTCCTCAGGTCGAGATAGAATCTCAAATGCAACGAGCAGCACGAATGTTGGACCAACTATTACTACAATGTAAAGCTTCAACCCTGATACAGGGACGTCATTTGGGGAGAACGGGAAATTTGCTAATGCTGTAAAATTGATGTAGCCTATATAGGAAATTAACAAGCCCATTAAGATTTGCACCTCCTCAAAAAATAATTGAAATGACATTTCTTCACTGATATTTATGTTTTGGGTGCAAAGAGTTTACGGTCGAAATAACAGCGCGGTGTTGCGTGTTTTGGTGTTGACTAACATCTTAATGAAAGTAAAATTCTCAGGAATATTTCATACACTTGGCAGCCCATGACTGGTTACTATAAACACCAAAATACAGATGTATTTACATGTTCTCAGTGTATCTAATCTGTCGGTGTACACTCAGGAATTAATGATTTTATTTTGTTTGAATAATAATATTGAGTTCAATAAAATATGATTTACATTATTTTGATATGAATTTTTTTACTTTTTCTGATTTATAGCTGAATTAATTGCATAGTGTCACTGTAGTACTTGATTTGAAGGATATGATAAGCAGAGAATCGTAGTAATGCAAACACAGAATCTAAGTGAAAATAATTGAAAGTTTTAACTGACATAATACTTTATATTTAACTTTTGAATAATATGAATTAAACTGACTTAAATCTTTCTGGAAATTACCTTGGTTCCGGAACGATCAGTCTTTATCATACCACCTCCATTCTGGAATGAAATGATTAGCAATTTATGATACCTGTCCAATAAAGCATGACTGATTAATGAGTACCATAACTAGAAGAAATGTAAATCTTATAAATATTACTCTGTATCATTATTCAAACAAAAAAGTCAGACTTGACTTGCTCTGATGTTTTTTTTGTAATGAACTAAATTTTCACACAAACAAATGGACCTTTTTTCAAGTTTCATTAGTCTACATTTTAGTTGGCCACAAGCAATGGAAGATGGAATGCCGAAATCAGGTTAAGTTGAAGTATACTTTAACAAAACAAATAAAAATATATTAATATTGAAGAAGTGCTTAGAAAACTTTTTCATTCATGATTTGTATCTTCCTTTTTTAACCAATTCCATCGCTAGTGATTAATAAATGTATTTTAAAAGACCTTTATATCCAGATGGTAGGTATATTCTCATTTCTACTTATCCATTGCTTGGAATTCTTTAGTAAACTTACTTTTAAGAATTGGCATACATTATTTTTACACCATCTCATTTGTTTGTACACTCCTACTAATTTTACAAACAAAAGGCAACATGGATATAAAAAATGTACAAAGTAATTTCATTCATTGATTTATAAGTTCTAACCACTTTGTCACAAAGAGGTCCCAAACACTGTCAACTTATTGACATTTTGAATCAATTGGGAATTTCTTTAGCAACATGCTCGCAATAATAGACTAGCCTAGAAATGGACTGAGTAGTCTGTTTGCTTGTTTAGATCAGGAACTTCCATTTGAGTTGAAATGTCCATAATTTGTCTGTTAGGAGCCCTTGGTGACAGTCAGATTAGAAATTATAGATCATTGACTGGGAGGGTATGTTAAAACGAGTCGTAATAGAACTGCAGTGTATTCAGCTGCCATTGACATCAGATTTGAATTGGTGACACGAGCAAGCAATATTACCCCTAGGGCTAGAGAAGTGTGTCTCAACCATGTATCTCTGGAAACTGACTATGCATGCCTCCCCATACCAAACTTTGCTGATATTTTATGTTGATCCCAAGTTTATATCATCATGCATTATATCATCATTCTTCTAATGCTATTATTCCCATGTTTAAACTGTTGGATAACTGTTAACGTTTTGCTTGGGATTTTTACAGACATTCCCCAAAGGCCAGTGCGGTATTCAAGAGCATTTGTGGTTGGTTTGATTTTTAAAAAACTTGCATATACCTTTTGCTAAAGTTAGTCAACAAAAGCTATTTTCACATAATCTACAGTGAGTGTCCATTTCTTCATTCAATCAATCAAAATCAATCAATCCTCTCTGCGCCGTCTGGTGCTTGAGGCAACAGCAAGGGAGCACCATTTCCGTCTGTCGGCAGCTATTGCAGGGGCGGTCTGATAGGTGAGGCCTCTGGTCTTAAGGTCTGTCTCCACTGTTCGTCGCCAGGTCTCTTTGGGTCTGCCACTGTTCCTGTTCCCCAACCGTCACAAAGCCAGTTGCCTGGTCTGCTTCGCTCCCAGCGCCGTTTGTATTTTGTTCCCTTCTTGTCGTTTCCGTAGCAAGAGTTGTTTTAACGGGGTGGGGTCGCTAGCCCTACGCCCAACCCTCCTCCTTTTTCAGCCGGGCTTGGGACCGTCCTTGGCGGAGTTGCCATTTCTTCATTAGACCAGTGAAAAAGCATAATGTTTTAGATCATAGGCATTCAATGTGTAAAGGGGCTGGCAGTATTTACACTGATTACTTAATCAGGCTGTCAACAGAGTTTCATGATGATGAATCCTGGACTATCTGTTCAACAAACTCAAAAAGGCCCCAACCTATTTTTGTTATTCTCTGCAGGGCTGAGCAAATTTTTTTTTTAACCACTAGTCCAGGACAAGTGGTTTCAGAAAATTCACTAGTCCCACCTTTCTCTTCACTAGTCCCACCTTACTCTTGCTCTGATATGGTAGCATCAGTACTTCCATCAGCAAGAATGGAAAGGAATTTACTGGAATTCAGTCTTTCCCTAACTACTTCTCTCAAGACTTGACTGATTGATAGAACAAAGTCTGTTGCCTTGAATCTGTTCTTATAATTCATGCCAAGTTCAACACCATTCTTCTCCTGGAGTGCACACATCATTTCCGTATCAGAAAATGGTTTTCCATAATGGGCTAGGGTGTATGCTGTGTTAAAGAGAGCTCTCATTTTTTTCATTTCAGTCTCATTTAGTTTTGAAATGGCCTTTCTTAGTGGAGTGTCGGCAACTCTGACTTCACTGATTTTCTGCACATGCTGGTTAGAATCATGCATATATTGTGCTACACAGGCCTTGTGGGGTCCAGACATGTCATGAGACTTGATTGGTTCAATTCTGAAATTGTCACTTCCACTGACAAATACACTGGGTGAATTTTCAACCTGTGCCAGTTTTGGATATTGTTTGCAGTAACTGCAAAACATCTTAGACTTCCGAGTCTAAATATTCAAGCCAGGGATAACAATCAACCCAATGCGGATGAAAATTTCTGTCGCTTAGTAGTGTCATATTTTACATTTTTTGCCATCGCGGATTGTTGCTTATGTCTCTTTGGAGAAATAGCTACCGCACAATCATTATCCGTCTTATGTTTTATCCCTCCATTTTCAAACAAATTTACCTTCTCCGAATCGCCGTTATTACCTTCCTTGCAAAAATAATTTAGCAAACTCATTTTATCCACAGAGTAACTACCGGTATCAGCTTGCTTGACAACTACTTCTAAAGTGATCATAACATCAATTTTCTCTTTTAAATACGAACTGAAACAGCTCATTAATTAGTGTAATTGTTTCGCTTCAAACACAATATCGCACGTGGAAGTTAATCATCTGTATAATCAATTATAAATTAAAGAATCATTACTGACATTTAATCAGTTCATAAAGGAAACCAACACTGATGTCGGTAAAGTACCTTTCATTAATTTAATTACACTGACTCGCTGGATTAAAATCACAGTGAGCCGCTCATTATGATCTAGATTGAGTACACTCAATGCAACAAGGCCGCTTACAACACTGCTAATTGATCATACTGGCTTTCTTTTGTTTGACGTGTTTTGATTTGCCGATAATTTGGTCGCTTAGCCCAGTACGCCCGGAGGGCATGATTGGCCAAATAAAGGTAGATATAGTGATTAAAGCACGAAAATAAGGATTAGCCCGACTTTTTTAAAAAGCACTTGTCCCGGACTAGCGACTTGGAAAATTTTACTTGCCCGACTTCAAAAATTACTAGTCGGGGACGTCGGGCTATGGGATTTGCTCAGCCCTGCTCTGGCATAAATGTGAGAGAACCTCACTTTCAAAAGGTTAGAAACAAAAATGATAAAGTACGTGCTCATTATTTTATCACTTATCAGTATTGAATTAATGTCCAATTTTAATACCACATTAAAAGGAAATATTTTTCAGTAAATAGAATGTTACATTTAAACATTAATGTAAATTTGTGTTTATATTTTTTACCTTTCAACAACACTAATAAACAACAATAAAATCATCAATAATTTGTGTGAATCCCAACATTGTTCTGTATAGTTTTCACTGAAAGTAAAAAAACATTGCCATTCCGTCCTATGGAATTAAATGAGTAAATACTTGTCATTACACTGTTCTGTATCTATCTATCTATCTATCTATCTATCTATCTATCTATCTACACACACACACACACAAACATGTATATGTGTGTGTGTAAATTATCATTACTAAATGAAATAAGGAATGACAAATGCAGTCGACTCTGGTTAACTGCACACCTTCGGGCCCATCACGAGACCGTGCAGTTAACCGGAGTGTGCAATTAACCGGAGTACTGTACAGTACATTTTTAAGCATTGGGAAAAATCGGGACCGGTATGATTACGTGCAGTTATCTGGAGTGTGCAGTTAACCAATGTGCAGTTAAGTGGAGTCGACTGTATATACCTAGTACCGTATGTGCAAAAGCTAATTTAAAATAAATGTTATTTGTAAACATTATTAAATGCATTAAGAGTTTGTCCAAAGGATTAAAGGTGGGATACAATTAGGTTTTATGGAAAAGATGTGAATTAATCTTCGACATGTAAGGTGCCTAAAAACATGTAACTTATGACTGCAGATTTTAACTGTTGTCAAGTTGAATTCACACTGGCTTTTGGTACTGACACACAAAGTTATCATTTAGATGGAACTTTTGCCCTTGTTTTTTTACTTTTGTTGGCATTATCATTGTTTTTATGTGAACCCTGCATCCTCAAAAATTAAACCAATTTTGCCAACTCGTTTGTAAGAGTCATCTTAATTTTCAGCTGGATTTTTATTACTGAATCCGTTATGCCCAATAAAAATGACATGATAGTAGGGTTGTTAAACAAAAATCAGAAATCCGATTATCGGTTTTGAAAACGATTATCGGTTTTTGTTTTTAGAAAACGATAATCAAATTCAATATTTTTTACCATTTTTGTAGTGAAAATTTTAAAAAATGCCAGAAAAAATTAATTCATGCATTAGTTTAGTGTTTACATTTTAATACAATATGGCCAGCAGATAAGGTGTGTTTGTTTAAAATTTGTGAGCGCTCCATGCAGCATGTTTGTAAATGAATACATTTATTGTTGAAGGATGTAAATAGTTAGTCGACCGACTGGTCGCTAAGTTCTTTGATGTCCGAAATTGACAACAATAGACTGTTAATAGCTACAGTCTCTGTTGTTGAGGACTGGTCTCTGCTGGTTGTGTCTTTTCAAGTTTACAAATATGGCTGGTCGTATAAATAAATCTGATGTATGGGAAAACTTTGAAAAAATTTCATCAAGCATGGCTCGCTGTAAACTATGTTCACAAAAAATAAGTCGGAACGGTGGTACTACTACTGGATTGCATGCACATTTGCGTGCAAACGTCCCGGAATAGCAGCTCCTTCATATGTTCAGCCGCGATTAACAACATTTATTGGAACACAAAAAAACTCCTGATAGTCATCAAGAAAAAGTTACTGCTGCTGTAGCTAAGTTTGTCGCTGAAAACATGATACCAATTTCGATTGTTGAATCCAATTCCTTCCGTGATTTGGTGGCTTTGGTGGAGATGCAATATCGTCCTCCATGCCGTCAGACGATGCGCGTCTATACGTTATGGTATGTAATGAATATCTTTTATTCGCAAGAGGTATTCACTAACTTGCATTATAAGAATATCTTTCTTGTAATTTTCAATGTAGGACAAAAACCGATAATCGGTTTAAAATCGGATTTTTACAAACGATAATCGGTTTTGGAAAAAACCGATATTAACATCCCTACATGATAGTAATTATTTTTTTTTCATATCAATGATTTCATAATATTGTCCCAATCAGATTATGAGAAAGCTTTGTTTACTTTTGTGATCTATATTCATATCATCAGTGGTTTAATTGAAATAGTCATTCCAGAATAGGTCATTGGTTCTTTGTCATTAGATTGCAGGTGTTTACATATATACTAAATAGAACATTCTGATTCAGTGTATGTCAGAGTTGACATTGGAGGTGCAGTCCTTTTTCCACAAGATAATTATGGTGCTAATAACAATTAATTAAATACACTGATTTCATGCCGCACCCTTATCAGTTGTGCAGAATGGCCATGGCTTACCAGAATATGAAATGAGGAGCATCCTGGAGGGAAAAGGGTTACGTTACTGGGATGCATTACAAGGAAAAAATGGTGTGTTCAATGATAATTTGACACGTGTTTGACCCAGAAGCTCAGGTCCCTGTTAACATATTTGATCATATAATCAGTAGCAAACATTAAATAATGTGGCATGTTTTGACAGCAATGACCCAACAATCAGCGTTGGAGTTATATAAACTGCCTCGTGGTGGTATAGTTCTCATGAGAAGCATGATTGTTTTGAGATTTAAAACTATCCAGCAGTTACAGCATAGACTGCCCATTAGGCAATATGTTCTTGAAAACTGGTCTTCAGTTCTCCCAGTGAGGTGGTTAAACGAAGCTGAAGGGTATTTGTGTATTGGGGCAATAAGATGCTGGTCTGCTACAGCCCCTACCCATTCTACCTTCACAAACATGAACTGAATTCCAAAATGATTAATGACAACTTCATAATGACACTATTTTTTTTTTTTTACTCTTGCTACATGCATGAAGAAAAATAAATCAAAAGATTTGTGTTTTGGCTTTAATTTTGTTTTTATACAGAGATGGAACTTTTATAGTGTTTGCCCTAGGTCCAGTTTTTAATGTAGACCAATTTAACTTGTTACAATTTTTGGCAGACATTTTCTATTTTTTTAAAAGCTAAATATTTTGTCATGGATATAGTTTGAGCTGAAAGTAAGTAACAAAACAACAAGATACCATACACTGAAACTTGACTTCATACTGGATTTTTTTTATGGTTTCATTGTTTCTTTGTGCAAATTATGATTCTACTTTGACTAGTAATGTTTGCACAGTAAAGATCCTTTGAAATAATTTCATGACTTCTGTGGAATTTAAAGTCATTGAAAGAGAAAAATGTTTAGACATTACTCGAAATAAACAATAAATAAAACTCATTTGAAATGGAGCTAATTATAACAGATAGCAATAATGGGTTATTTCTGGACTATATTTGGAAATTGGAGACTATTAAAATTATAAGGAAAATTTTCAGTTTTATAAGACTGGTTCCATGCTGTTATACTTGCAACACCTAAACCTTTTACTTCATTGGGCAACTGGTAATTAAACAGGGCAAGCCAAACAAGTAAAGTACAACCTATCTGGAACAAACAGTTTTTAAGTGACCACTTGTCTTGAGAGACCATGTTTTCACAGTAGAGATTGTTTGATTATATGCTGTGTTAGACCTGTAATAAGAAGCCACCTGTCTTGAAGTTGAGAGACCATATGTTGCTGGCAGAAGGAGTTGTCTTCGTTTAAGGCAGTTTCTACTCTACCACTGCATAACTAGTAATTGTAAGAAAAATGATAGAGCAAATGAAATAAGTCTTTGAGAATGGGTTGGATTATGAAAGTAGGGTAAGAATCAAGACCATAATTGTTTGTGCTTTAGGATAATAACATGAAATTTCATGATTCCTATCCATGGTGCATCCAGTCATTAATCATTGTCACACAGCAGCATTATTTTCTAAAACATTTTGACATAAAACAGGCAACAGATGCTTTAAAGGGTGGTATGGTTCAGTGGTTGCCATCTGTTAGGGAAAGCCCTGTATTAGAGTTAAAATTGAAGTTCAATTTGCAAAAGAAAAATATTCCTTAAATACTTTGAAAAGTTTTTGAAACTTCTTGAATAATAATTGCCATGTGGTTGTGAAAACCATCAAAGATACACCACTCCCTTGATAACTCATGCCCTGATAACTCAAGAACCCTCTTAAAACGCAGGGTCAATAATGGGTCCCATTTTTTTGTACCACAAAATTCCCTCTCCCCACAAAATTGATCCCTATTTCTTGAACTTGAAGAAAATCATTTTATGATTGAAATCGTTAGATAGAACTTGGAAATTTTAATTAAAAGTTTTAAATTATCAACTTTTAATAAGAAGTAATATAATGTGTTGCAGTTTTTTTTAAAAACTACATTCTTAGTACACCTAATTAAAGATATTCACGGAAACTGTGATCAATGAAATTAACACTTAACATCAAGGCTGTACATTAATATTTAAATGATAAATGATTTTTATTAAGTGAAATTTGAGTTTTATTTCTATTTTTTATTTCTTAAGAGGAATCAACATAAAAACAATGTGTATTTAAACTAAAATGTGTCAATCTACTGTAAAAGTTATGTCTGCAAGCATTGTTGTATTGTTGCATTGAATTAAAAGCTGGCCTCCTTTGTATTATTATGTTACATGTAAATATAATATATATTTTGAATCAAATAAAAGAGGTGGAATAAAAGAAAAGTTAAAAGGCATGCAAATCCTACATACTGAAATTCTAGAAGCCCCGTTTGTACGTCGGGTGGACTTGCTTCAGTTGATCAAACGCTTATAAATGTTATTGTGTATACAGCATGATTAAACTAATTTAAATTAACCGACTCATTCGTAGCTGGGATCAATGATTATACTGTCACAGAATAAATCACTTGTATCGATGAATAGTTACAATTCTATTTTTACCCTTTTTACTTTCTACTATGTTTTATGTACTTTGAGATAATTCTTCATTTATACATTTTGACCCCAAATTTTAACTATTACCTTTTGTAGCTTTTTTATATACAGTACATCATTAACAATTTATATGCAGTACATTTACAATTTCTTTACCTTTGAGGAGAGTATATGTTAGTTTCTTTGGAAGAGTTTATTCTCCAGTTATACCATTTCTTTTTGGAGTTAACAAATTGGCACTAAATAACCAGAATTTTTCAGATGTGCTAACCCTATGCATCATGGATGTGTGTCATCACCAGAATGTGTGTTGCATTACTTGTATACCAAATTTGGGGTCAGTGTCAAAAGTCATGAGTTATATCTGGACCTTAATGCTACAATTATTTATGGCAGGAATGAAGCATGGTATAAACATATCTCTTTACTTGAATATATAGTAAATCTAGTTCTGGTCATATTTTCAAGGTCAAGGTCGTGTTGTTTTTCAGCTTGCACTAGGTGTGTAGTACAAGTTGACTGAATGCGCTTATTCTGTTGAATTTATTATAACTACAATTTTTCTATACTTCATTCTTTTGTATATGGTTCTAAAATTTTCCTTATGTGCAGTTGTGATTTTCATTGTCAGTCTTACTACTAGAAACTTTGCTTGTATACGTGGTTCTCGCTTGATCAGAAATAAAGATTAACTTTCATTGGGAAAGATTGGAACTCAGAGTTTACAGTATAACATATTCATGATAAAACATTTCTTTTATGAACAGTATATGTTTGCTAGTTGTGAATTTCTGCAGGAAATATTTGCTTCTAATTTCAAGTACGGTTGTTAAGTTTTCAACTCCAATGCATTTTGTGAAGCAAATGCTTCTTAACAGGTAATCAGAATTTATAAAATTTTGCATAATGTAATGGTTCTAAAATGTACTGATTTATTGTATTTTCTTATCTTGACAGTTTGCTTTTACTATCCCTGGTGTGGACAGCAGGACCTTTCGCCAAAGCAGTATGAAGGGGTCACCACGTACTGGTAGGACGATGATGAAAAGTGCATCACTTAGTGCAATTGGTCTGGAGGATCGACAGGAATCATATATTGTGGACCAGGCTGACATCATTGACCTTACACAGGATGTGAAAAATTTCTCTGACACTTTGGCCAGATTGAAAGCTGTGATAAATGAAAACTTGGGTAAGGAATCATTTTGTAAGGTTTGTTTAATTACCAGAGTATGTTAAAATGTATTAATATACACTCACAAGTATAAAACCAGCAGCTGACAAAAATTTGTTTTCCACTTTTAATTGATTGATACAGGATTTAGATTACCAGCCAGGAAATTTAGATAAATTTGCCTGCTACTGCTGGCACTTTTTGTATTCTGCACCAAGTGAACAGAAGTTTGTACAGTAGTTCCCCTCTTATGCGGCCACCCCTGCTGCACCGGGAAAGTGGCCTTATAAGACAGGTGGCCGTTCCAGAGGGGGGCTAAATTTATTATGAGAAGTACATGTATATGTAATGTGCGTAGTAAGAAAGCTACATACTTCAAAACATTAAATTTCTTCGTCTAAATGAAACATTATTCATTAAAAGGTTCGTTTTGTTATAATAACAAATTTATTTCAACTGAATATACGTTACTTTTTTATCTTTCTTGGCGTAAATGTGATATGCGAGCGGGAATTGTTGTCATGCACATTGCAAATGGATTCAAAAACGTCATTTACATCTTGGTACATACATAATTATGTTTCCATTTGCACCATTTTCCCACTGCTGCTGAAAAACCTTCTTATCGGTTATGACTTTGTTTATTCAAGTTATTTCAACATAAACTTGTCTTTTCGAGTCTTTCCTACATAAAATTGTTCAGCATCCCTCCCCCCTCCCCCCCGGACGTCGAGTAGAATTACAGACAACTTTCTTCTAAAATAATGTATCTGTTAATGTGATGCCATTTTAATGCTTGGTAATGTTTTATTCGGTTATTGCTGACTGTATGCAATTTAATTATGCAGACAAAACTTGTGTCGAGTGTACGAAATACAGTCATCGTAAATGAAGCCATAATCTGTGGTCACGTGATTTTTTCCGGTCTTTATCTGATACCCTGTTGTTTTTTTAAGGTTCTCTGTGTGTGCCAATGTACAAAATCTATTTGTAGCCTATGCTGACCCTGTTATGATTATAACAATTACGTCTGGTTATAATCATCAAAGAGAAGAACTCGACATGGGTGTTAAACCCCAAACTCTGTTATAACATTATTGAGCCCATTTCATGTAAACATCGACTTTTATAGATAGTGATATACTATAAATCTTAAGTCTACACTTTTAACAGCGACTTGACACTCGGAGACTTGTATCTACGATAGAGATAATCAAAATTGCTTATCTTACGTCAAGATTTGAATTAATTACTTTTTCTGGATACATTTGAAGAAACAAAAGTGGCTGTTCATGAGGGGGACATTTTCATTTTTTGTACTGAAATGCTGGCCGCTGGTCGCGTTAGAGGGGTGGTTGCTCTTGAGGGGTACTTTTGAATACAAACTCGTCGATGCCAAGGGATTCTGGCCATAAGAAGCGGGTGGCCGCTGGTCAGGGGGGCCGTTCAAGAGGAGGACTACTGTATTTTGTAATTTGCCTTGGATAAAAGCCATGCACCCTGTATTACACTGTACATGGTAGCAAATTTCATCCTTGTTTTGTACTCATGTTATATGAAAGACTATATTATACTATATGATTTTATAGTTGTACCTGAATTTTGTTTTTGTAAATTTCAGATCAGGAAGAAAGCATCAGAGTAGTTGCACACGAGAGACTAGGAGATGTCCTGAGAATTCTGAAGAATGTGTTACAACGTTACCCATCCCTTAATTCCACAGAACTCTTTTCAGCAGCTGGAGCTCTCATCACGAAAATTAAAAGTAATTCTGCTTACAGCTATTATTTTAGGTTTTTAAAAGTCCCTTATATGGGAAAAACTAGATGTACAGAAGTAAGGAAACCCCACTCACAGATGGTTACCACATGGGCAACGTACATACTACATCTGGTGAATTTGTTCATATTTTCCAATACAATTGTAGTTACCTATAAGTTCTTTAAAAATGCAAAATTTTATTTAGCTACAATATGAGAGATCAATACAGTACTGCTGTACATGGAAAGGTTTGCAAAGAAATGGAATTTGGGCAATATGAAAGATGTTATATTGCTAATCATTGGAATTATCATTGTTGAAATTTCTTTACACACCAGTATGTCGTTTTGTTTGTATTTTAAGCTAAAATACTGGAAAATTATGGCATGAATTTTCTTATTCTGCTTTCATTCATCAGATGCAAACAGTGCTGTTTCCATGGCAACAGTATTAAAATAATTGTTGATCTGCAACTAAATATGCTTGATTTGGTTGGGTTGTTTTAAATTAAAAAATGCAAATATAGTTGTTTTTTATCCTTTGTTAAGTAGGTAGAAAAATTTGTTGTTTCATTGTAAATTTTTTAGTGTTAGGTAGGATCTATAGTGTTTGTTTTTAAACAACGTAAACTGATTTTGCATGCACAACTACCATATTTGATTTTAAGATTTCTGGTGAGAACCCAGTGAAATAATTTTGGTGGGCTGCACAGATATTGTATAATCTGTAAATACTGATAAGTATGCTCATGGCCATCCATTGCAGCATAAGAGTATATAAAACATGAAGTATATATGAGAATGGAGTTTTTTAAAACCTAATGTGCACTCTGTAATGGTAGATATTTTCTTTATGCAAAATACATACTTTAATGGGTTAGAAAGTTTGTCTAATTAAAATATATACTCTAATACTTTATGTAAAATACAGTCCCAAATGGGCTAAATGGAGTCTTTATGTAAAATACATACTCCAGTGGGCTAGATACCGGTAGTTTCTTTACAGTACATGCTATGCAAAATGTGGTGGGCTTCATACTTTGTTTATATAAAATGCATATTCTCCATTAGGTTATAAAACAGTAGGATGCAGAAAAGTTTAACAATTTTTTTACTTTTATTCAAAGTTTTGACAAAAAGAGCACTTTTTACAAGTTGTCTTGGAGATCGAAAAATACTATTCAGTCAACACTTGCCCATGAAACAAGTACTTTCTAATATATGAATATAGTTCTGCAGCTAGCTTGATTGTATATGGAATAATGTGATTATTTTTTAATTACCAGATGACAGAAACAGAACTTGATTTGAGACTTGTACTTAATTTTGACCCTCTGAAATGTTTTAATTATGAAAAACTCCCTATAATATTCTGTACTTTCAACAGACTTCAACTATGAAGATGGACAAGAAGAAATGGAACAGACATTTTTGGATGCCATTGATCAACTTGCTTTGGCTTTCAGCAGCAGGTAAATTTCCTAAATGGAGCTTTACACTGAAATTCTTTTATTTAACAGATGCTATTTTCTTGATGCCATGTTGGTTCATGGTTTGATTCTGCATTCTTATTTTCTTTTGTGTGCATCCTTGGTTATTGTATGCTTTTGCAACTGAATATGTATCCATCAATAAATGATTATCTGCAGTTGGATAATCCAGATTAACACCGTTGCCCAGGCATCCCATTAATCGAGTGTCTTTTGCCAGACATTTTTGTATGAAATCTAGTGTGGCAGCCAGATACTCATGAAAAATGTAATAAAGATGTATTGTTGAGAGGCATAGTTATTTGTAATTAATACGAAAATAAGTGTGTACTCAGTTATTAAATGTACTAGAAAATTTTCCATGTTATATTTACTGTTGCTTTAGTAAATATTCATCCATAATTCACTTGCTTTTCTATAAAACTTTAATTTTAAAACAAAATGATCTTTTCTTTCAGAAAATTTGAATGTAGAATTTCACACAATAACAGTATATTTTGTTCCATTATTATTTATTAGTCATTGACAACATGCAGATTTACTAATGCAACACAATAGACAGATTTCTTAGTTCAGAATCTATGCTAGTTTTACATTTATAGGGTTTTGATAAATCCTGGACATAAGGATTCAGATTTTTTGTGTGTGCTGTGCATAGTGTCTGTTGTATTTATTGTTGTTGGGTTTAATGCCATTTGTCAGCACACAATAGGCTATACATGGCAGCCAGTCTAAATGGTGGAGGAATATCCTGCCCCCCTCCCCCAAAGAACCACCAACCCATGAGAAGCTACTGGCAAGCTTTCTCTCATATCCACATTGGCCAAATCTGAGATTTGAACCCATGCAGACAGGTGAGATGTCAGTGATCAGTAAAAACTGTACTGAAGATAATTGTCTATGTGTATTTTCTAAACTATTTATTTGAACATAAGCTTTGTCTATTGCTACATCTATTACAATGCATGTTTTTAAAGATGACTTGTTATTTTTATTACACCTACCTGAAAATGGGTCTGTTTACAGTAGAATAGTGATTGCCTTACTGTGAAGACCTTGCCATGGTAGACATGTCTGCATATGAAAGCTAATATCACATGAACTTTCTTTCAGTGTCTCAGAGTATTTGATGGGAGATCTTCAGCATGGCCGTGAAAAAGAAGTGATGACAAAGGTATTTATTAATTTTGTTTCCTTGATCAGCATGACGTTTATCTGGAAGAAAGAAAATTAATTGAAAACAGTGTTTGAAAGTAACATTCAAAACTTGCTTGATTTTGAGTCAGTAGCCATTAAAACAAATTAAATGTTTGAAACATTGCTGGGTCAGTTTGAGTGAGAATTTCTGGGTTTAGTCCAGGGGCTGGCATCAAATTGGAGTGCTGGTACACAATCCTAATTTCATACATTTAGACTTGAACATTTGTATCATTATGTTTTCTACATTTTATTATGTATCAGAAATATGTTTTTTCATTATGATATAGGATTTCTGAGTGCAGATTCTATTTTGATATTATTTCTGAGTGAATTCTATTAGGATATAGGATTTCTGAGTGCAAATGCTATTAGGAAATACAATTTCTGAATGTAAATACTAATTTCGAAATGTAAATACTGTTTGGATATATGATTTCTGAGTGCAGATACTGTTAGGATATATGATTTCTGAGTGCAGATACTGTTATAATATATGATTTCTGAATGTAAGTACCGTTTTGAGACAAGATTTATGAGTGAAATTACTGTTATGATATATTATTTCTGATTGTAAGTTCAGTTATGAGACAGGATTTCAGGAGTGGAAATATTATTATGAATGCAAATACTATTAGAATTGGATATAACAATAGAGAATCTTCTGTTATATTTAAGTACTGTTGATTCAGATCTGTCATAACATAATGTACAAGCAGATCTTGGTCTTTTCAGTTTGTTAGTATCAGTCAGTAAAATAAACACTAGCAGATCAGGATCTATGTTGTTTGTAGTTGGACGTGTAATCTAGAATATAATATACATCTATGAATTTAACTTCATGATAGGACCAGGAACTTTGCTTCCTATATACAAATTTCAGTACTGACAGCAGTGATATTTTGTTATAGTATGACCAGGTTAGAAATATGTATGCGTGTGTGGGGTGGGGGATACAGCACATGGTGACGGATTAGATACTGGGGTCTGCAAAAAATCAATTTTTTGCATAACACTACGAAAGTTCTGTAGATCAATAGTTTAAAGGTAGAGCATATGTTCTGACACAGAACTCTGGAAATTTTGGGTGATGTGGAACAAAAAATATAATAAATTTAAAGAAATTAACTTGATTGGGAGAATGCAGCTCAAGGAACAGCAGCTAAAGCATAACATTGCTTTTTGTTTTACCATTGATCTCTATATATTTCATTCACCTGACCATGAAAATTGTTGTGCTGGATCTGTTATCACACTATATGTCAGCAGTTCTGTATATATGCAGTTTATTTATTGGAACAAACGGGCAAATAAAACTATGATCTGTCAGCACATGGGATGTATGATTTTGTACAATATACTATTAGCACTTGGGTTGTATTATACTCTTGAAAATATGGAACCATACATAAAATTGTTTTTGTTTCCTCAGAGATATACAGTATATAAAAATTCTTTGCTTTTTTCCAGTCATATGACAACCTTCTAGCTGTTTCACATGAGAATGAGACAATACAAGAAAGGGATGAGGAGGAATCAGGTAGTTTGATTATGTGTGTGTGTATATATCTTATATATATATAAATAGATATATGTATGCATATATATATATATATATATATATATATATATATATATATATATATATATATATATATATATATATATATATATATATATATATATATATATTTATTGCTTTTAAAATGTTATATCAAATTATGATCTGCCCACGGTGCAATAATATACATAAACTTTCTTGGAACTGTGTGTTGTTTCGTTTATTCCGTAAGATCTGCGATGAATTTCCTCTCATTAATCATTATTGAGGTATAAAAGCCTTATTTTCTTCTAATGAAAAATGTATACATCTTGAGGTATATCATTGATACAGCATGCATACTATATATATATATATATATATATATATATATATATATATATATATATATATATATATATCATGATGTCTCACTGTTTGCTCTCTGTTTCTTTTTTTCTGTGCCTTTGCTTTTGATGTTCTGTTGCTCTTTAATTTCACAGATTTGGTTTATTTTTCCTTCACATACATAACCCAATCATAATAGATTTGGTAATATTCCAGTACTTCCACAAATCAAACATCTCAGTTGGAAAAAGATGTTAACAACTGTGTTTGCAATGCAAATGCTGAAAGATCATCTGTTTGCAATGAAACTGGGATGAGTGCCAAGTCACATTTACCATATACAACTTCAATTCATGCCTGGTCAGCACACTTGTCTTAAAATAAATAAAGGCTTTCCTATTTTGAGTCTATTAAATTTTGGGAGATTCATAGGACTTTCTCATCACAGGAAGAATACCTTATCAATTTTCTCAATGAATTTCACTGTTACAGTTATAGAGAAATACTTTTGCATTTGTCAGTTTCACTGTAGGATGAGCTAACATGTTCCAGTGATCAGTAGAATTTAAAATGTGTCCAAATACTAGACCAGTAAGTGATCATTATTCTTATTTCATTTTTTAGCATCCACCTCAGTGTAAACCTTAGCATATTGCTTGAATGATTTTGCCTATATATGCCCCCACATAATGACCATAATTTGTTGCCCTGTTGACTAGTACTCTCTCTCTCTCTGTTAGCACTGAAAAAACTACAACCAATACCAACAGGGTACAGCAACCCACTTAGTCTCAAGTTACGTATAGTGTCACAGAACTGTGAGTATCTTCTCAATGTAGTCAGAGATGGAAGCTGCAGCCAGCACCCAATCATGCCATTCAACAGGTCCAGATTTGGGGATAGTATCTCCCACAATATTCAGATGTGGCCCTTCAAAGCCAATGCAATCTGGAATAGAAAAGGAGGAGATATAATTTTGTAATAACCTATTAACAGACACATTAATCAAAGAACCAATAACTGAAGCTATAATTGCATGTCTTCATTGATTTCTAAATCTGTATATAAGATGCTGCAGACCTGTCATGAAGTCTATTATCCATTATTTGCTCAGCATTAAGAGGTTAGTGCTAGGAATAGTTGGCCTGGTGTCAAGATAATGTGACTGGGTGGGACATGATGCTAAATGTCTACGGTCTATTATGTGAAATCATGGATGACAATGTAACAAGCTGCAGATGAATGATGATAAAATTGAGGCCGGTCTGATCACAATACAAAGACTGGACTATTGTAACTCAATTATGTCTGGTTCATCTTAATATCTACTCCAGAAGCTTCAAAAAGTTCAAAACACAGCTGTTTAGATCATCATAAGATATGATCAGAGCACACCTCCCAGCTGCTCTGTATCCTACGTTGGCTATCCATTTGATCGAGTATCAAACACATAATTTGTTCTCTGTCCTATGTTTCACTGACAGACTCCAGTCCAGCATACCTATCTGGCCTCACCCATGTATACACACCAGCAAGATAATTACACTCCTCTTCTGACAATCATATACTCATTATTCCCACTATGAAAAAAAAGTCATATGGACAACGTTCTTTTGCATATCAGGGCCCAACAACGTGGAACAAATTGCCCATTGAAATTAGACACAAAGACATAGTGATCCCTTTCAAGAGTGCTCTTAAAACTAACCTTTTTCGACTGCACAAATGCCTTAATGGATACTCTGCAGGACTACAAGATTGATATTAAGAAGGTTATTTTTTTTGAGCACTGATGGGGCAAATGTCATGGTGGGTTCAAAATCTGGAGTGGGTGTACGGCTGAAACAGAAGAATAAAAGAATGGTGAGTGTCTCTGGTGTATTGCTGATAGATTAGCCTTGGTAGCACACTGGGCTGCAGCAAGCATAGCATACATGAAAAAGTACCAGTCTGTTTTGGTCAAATCTACAAATTCTTTTCATATTCAGCTTGTAGATATCAGAGGATAAGATACATGTGCCAGATCATGGGAAAGAAAGCAAAAAGGTTAAAAAAATACTACCCAGGTGAGATGGCTGTCTCACCACGATGCTGTGCAAGCCATTGAGAACTATTGGGGGTGTATAGTTCTTGCACTTGAGCAGGAAGCAGTTCAGAATGACTCTGCAAATGCTGCAAAAGCAAAAGGCATCCTAGCTGAGGTACATACATACAAGTTTCTAGCATCAACAATGTTATTGCTTGATGTTTTGCAAGAGATAACCGGATGCAGCAAAGCATTTCAGAAGGAGCATTGACATTGATCAGGTAGAACATATTCTTGATGCTACTCTGGAAACACTGAAAGATCATGTCAGCAATGTAGATGGATACACACCACGTGTGACTGAACTAAATACCAAGGTGTAGAACCCAAAGAATATCATCAGCGTAGTAAAGAGTCTGTCAAAAATCTTGGAAAAGAATTCGTAGCATGTGTTGAATCAGAGATGAGAAAAAGATTTTCCCCATGTGATATACAGATTTTGAAACAATACATTACTCAATCCTAGAAAGTTACCTCAAGGTACTGAAGAAATAAGAACCCATGGTTCCTAGTCTTTGGGGAGGCTCATTGAACACTTTGGAACAGGGGAAAATCCTCTGATTGTCCCTGAGGAAACCAAGGCATATTTCTTTGCTTCAAACGCTACATTTCAAGACATAAAGAGAAGGGGCTTGTGGAAATCAGCGAACTACTTCTTCAAGAAGAAGGGGATATTTTCTCCAACTTTACTCAGCTTGATGCTATTAGTCTGGCCATTCCACTTACATCTGTGCCTTGTGAGAGAGTGTTCTCTGTCCAAAATGCAATACAGTCACACAAAAGAAACAATCTTTCATTGAAGTCTCTTCATGAGAAAATGCTTGTTAGATATGAAGCCAAACGTCCTGACATTGACAAGCAAGAGTTTGCAAAAAAAAATCTTGCATCAAATTTCAAGAAATCTGTTCTAGGAAGAAATAAAAAAAACAATGGTGACAGCGTAAATTGCCTTTCAGAATCATTAAAATGATTGTTTGATTATTGAACTTGTTTGTTAATTTTTAATTTTAGTACGATATATATTGATCATGCAATACACATTTTCATATGTTCAGGTACATGAGATTAGGGGTGAGATGAAAATGTGTCAGCATATGTATAACTCCCACATTTTTCATTTGACCCCCCAGTTCTGACACCAAAGGTTTTTTTTTTGACCCTCAGTAGTACACTCCTAGGGGATACACTGGTTTAGCATAAAATTGTTTTATTCAAATCTTTTCTACAAAAAATGTTTCTAGTTCTTCTTCAAGAAGAAGGGGATATTTTCCCCAACTTTACTCAGCTTGATGCTATTAGTCACCCTAACTCACCCGATGTCTTCAAGTAGAATAACTGACTTGCTTCTAAAATAATGTCTCCATTTACGTGATGACATGTTATTGTTTGGTAATGATTTATTTGTTTGATGTGATTTAATTATGCAAATGAAACTTTTGTCATGTGGGCGAGATTCATTCATTGTAAAGGAAGTGATAAATGTGTTGTCACATGATTATTCAGTCTTTGTCTGGTACCCTGTTTTTTTGTTCAAGGTTCTCTGTGTGTTAATTATTAAAATCTATTTTTAGCCTATGCAGACCCTGTTATGATCTTGACAATTACATCCAGTTATGAGAAGAACTCTACAGATGTGTGAAGCCCAAAATTCGATCATAACATTACTGAACCCATTTTCTGTAAACTTTGGCTTTAAATGATATAATGTTAATCTTAGTGTTACATGTACTTTAGTCAGCACCTCTTTCAGTAGAGGAAACTTGACATTGGGAGACATGTGTCGACGATAGAGATAATTTGATTATTTACTTTACATCAAGATATGAATAAATTATTGCTTCTGGTTATATTTGAAAAAACATTGACCACTCGTGAGGGGAACATTTTACATTTTTGCAATACAATGCTGGCTGCTGGTCATGTTAGAGAGGTGGCTGTTTTGAGGGGTACTTTTAAATACAAACTTGTCAGTGCCAAGGAATTCCACCCGTAAGAAGTGGGTGGCCACTGGTTGTGGGGTGGGTGGCATTTAAGAGGGGGACTACTGTATGTAATGAATTGTTAATGACTGTGCTGTGGATTTTTTTCATACCCACAGTAAGAAAACAACTATAATACATGAACGATTTGCTATTTTCATCTATTTCTCGTTCATTTAGTTTATTGATAGACTTGTATTTTCTGTGATACTGGACAATTCATTAATGTGAAAAATTCAGATCTCTTCGAATATGGTGCATCAGAATTTCTGGAAAATTTGCATATGCAGATGACAGACTTGACATGTATTAATTTTGATCTACAGTGCATTTTGTATTTTTAAAAATCATCGTTTTTAAATTTATCAAGACAGGTGCAACTGTTGTTGGCTGGGGGGTTTCATACCATCCTTTAACACAAGATAGGCTAACCCGGAAAGAACCACTGACCCACAAGAAGCTACTGGAAAGCTTTCTCACATACCCACGTTGGCTGAGCCCGAGACTTGAACCCACGTAGACAGGTGAGATAGCAGTGATCCATAACAGTGAGTGCTTTAGACCACTGACCACTCAGGGTCCCAGGTGCATCTGCAATTTGCTTAATTGAATATGCATTTACCTACATCAGGTGATTCTTCTAGCAGAATGGGAACTTAATGCAAAATCCATTTCTGACATACTCTCACCAGTGTAAACATGTACATGGGTTGTAGAAACTGAATAAATTTGACTGAAAATGGAGAATTCGAGATATAACCAAAAAGAAGAAAACAAGTTATTTGTTTTATTCAGTTACATAAAAAATTCTGAAGGATTTGTGGAGGGTTTGTTGACTTTTTTGTATTTGGAATGTGTTTAGAAATGTAGAAAAATCATTAAACTTTCCCTGCCTGTAGGATCTAAATAATGTGCATGATTGAGATCATGTAGATGGTAATGTGAACAAAGATCCAGATGTGCCATAATGTGTATACTTGTATACTATTATTAAAAGCCATGATAAGGTATGAATTGTAGAAAATTTGAGGAATTATTTCAGCCTATACGCTTGTATATAATTGTTTTCCTTTTCAGTGTCCCATTTGACAGTGGAACAGATAGATGAGACACTAATTGGCCTGCAGGCAGGGCTCGATTTGGCCTTACAGAGGGCCAAGGCCTGGTCCAAATACCTCAAGGACCTGATGACTTATATCGAGAGAAGGGCACAGTTTGGTCAGTTAGTTTTACTGTGTATTATTGTTTTTATCTCGTCCTGGAAATGCTGTCAAGAAATTAGTACAGTTATATAGAAGTGAACTTCCTGCAAGGGACTAAGTAATTCCCAGTGAATTTCTAGAGAGCTTGTATTTGGTAGAATAAAGAAAGCTATAGATTTTTGGGGTCAGACGTCAAGGTCGCTGACTGAAAGCAGAAAAATAGTTTCTGTGTAATATCATATCTGGACGCAAATTTGTGGATGGCTTGCAGATAGGGGTAAGGAAAAATGCTGTATGGTTTTGAGTCAGAGTTTCAAAGGTCAGTGTCATTTTGTTAAAGAAAAATACTTTTAGCACAGTAACATAATACATCGCTGAGTTAGACCAAACTTTTTATATGCATGTACTGGGGGTAAGGAAGAAGTCTATACATTTCGGAGTCAAAGGTGATGGGTTTGTACACAGTAACATTGAGGATGCATGTATTTTTTGAGGAGGCTTACATGTTTGGTTGGTAAGAAGCCTGTTGATTTGGGGGTCAGAAGGTTAAAGTGAAGGTGCTTGACAAAAAATTTTTCTTAACTTAAATTCTGAACCATATACTTTAACTATATTTTTGGAGGGCTTACACTTGCGGTACAGAAAAAACCTATTGATTTTAAAAAGACCAGTGGTCAGGTCATTTTTTTTATTTTAAATAGATTTAATTTTGCACAGTAGCTTCTTCTTGTTGGGTTTAACGCCATTTTTCAGCATACAATATGATATACATGGTGACCAGTATTAATTGTTGAGGAAGAACCATGGAAAACCTTGGAAAGAACAACTGACCCATGAGAAGCTACTGGCAAGCTTCTCACATATCCACATTTGCTGAATCTGAGACTTGAACCAGCACAGATAGAGGTGAGATGGCAGTGATCCGTAACGGAGAGCGCTTTAGACCACTTGGCCACTAAGGGCCCCAGTAGCTTCTGTTACAGAGTTAGTTGCTTTACCAAACTTTGTGGATGGCTTTGTATTTGGGTAATAAAGAAACATGCTAATTCGTCTAAATGACGAGCCTGGTAATAAAATAATGATTTCTACACAGTAAGTTTAGTTTAAGACTGCATACCTTAAACAAAGTTCCAAGTTGATAAGCCATAGCCGAAAGGACTGAAGGCTTCCAAAATTTCAAGGTACATGTTCTCAGGAATTGTCTAGTCTGGCACACAAATATTATATAAGTTAAACTGCACACTGATTTCATGTATGTAGCTGTAGATGTTGGACAATCAAAGAATTTGAAAACTATTTGCATCCTTTCCTTAAAGATATTAGAAACAGGTATATATTTTCTCATTGGCTCGGTTGAAATTTAAATGATATGAAAGAAGAAGTTGCACCTGACAAGTATATTTGACTTTTCAAACCAAATTTAAGCCATCCTGGCAACTATTAACACTGAGCTCTGAATTATCTGACTTTTCTCATTTTTTTAAATAATAATTGTTGGGTTTTAGTGAGTTTATCAGATGGAGAATTGGAAGTATTTTTTCATTTATTATGTAATATTTCAGAATGAGCATCAAAGCCACAGGAATGTTTCTAGTAAGGCTTATGTTACATGGATGGGCTTATTTCATATGCTCTGTAAAAATTCCTTTTTTAAATACTATTTTCAGAGTTGGAATATGCAAAGAATTTGGCACGCCTTGCAGCCACAACAAACCCTGTCCTAACAGAGGAGGTTTGTATAGCGACAATTGGAAGAACTTTAACTTAAACACAAGACCAAAAATATTTATTTAGAGATGCTTTTATTCTGCCAGGGGACAATCTTTTTATTGATTTTAGTTCAATACTTTGATGCTGATACTTTGTATGAGAGAGAAAAAAAATTGCATGCGACTGTCTGTCACAATGATAAACTTTAAGAAATGAAGCAATTTAACAAATGCAAATGCTAAAATTGTGATTAAGTTTTACATGATCAGTATCTTTTAGATTAGAACCTTTGATAAACAAAAGAATATTGATTTGATGACATGCACACAGTTGTGGCAAAAAGAGATGTAAGACAAAATATTATAGGATCCATATTTCCCAAGTCTAGATGGTTTGAATGAGTATGCTATATTGGCACATAAATTAAAAAAAAATGTGTTCTTGTGGTTTGCTTGTTAAACACTTTATTTAATGTTCAAAATTATATATCATACAGGATATATGCCATAATTCTTTAGTTTTTTTTCTTTCCAGGGTTACTTACCATTACAGTCCATATATTGTACAGTTCTTTCTCAGGTTAGTGTCACCAGTACCTTGCATGGTAGAATTAGATTTACTGTAAGAAGTTGGATGATGGCCTGTTGCCAATCTTTCATCTGTCTGTTGTCATAAGTTTATCACATCACCAAACTAACTTGGAGGATTGACATGAGGATTTACCCCAAGGTCTAGTTGGTCCTAAATAAAAATGTGCCATACAGACATTACAATTTCCATCATGGCAGCCAATTTGAGAATCTTGTTGGTATTGCTCTAAACAGATGGTCATATCAACATGGGTTTTTCAGGAAAAGATTTCTTATAATATGCAGTTTATCCTGATGAAAATGGCACCAATCTGAGAGCCAATATGGTCACAATGTTGGTAATCTTGAAAATCATTTTATCATTATTCCTTCCAAACAGGATTTTATTGACATGGACTTTTCACTTAACAAATTCTTAAGATGTCTTGCTAAACTTAAATGAAAATGGTTTTAATTTGACATTAATATGGACAGCATGGTGGACAACTTTGAGTTTTCATTAAAAGAATTTTTCCAACATCTTGCTGGTCTAAAATCCGAAAATGTTAATGCCATATATTGCCTTAACCCCGTGAGAGATTCATAATAGAAAGTCATATCAGTATGGAGTCTTCACAAGTAGTAGCTGGTCCTAAAGAAAATGGTTCTGATCTAATATGTAACATGGCTGGTCCCTCTCAGACTTTAATGTTGGTGTTTTACTTCAGGGCAGCTAGAAATGTTTTAACCATCAGTTACCATTCTCTAAATGTTTTGCTGGGTTTTAAAATACCATATAGTGAGTAGAACTTTACTTCATGTGAACCAAGCTTTAATGACTGTGAATATCATTTTGAAAAACCTTTGTTTCTGGTTATCTGTTTCCACTAGGATTTACTTCTTATGATTGCTTTAGCACATACTTCAGATTTCAGAAGAAGAAATAATTCACACAAGACAGAGAAATCAAATTTTTCTTGATATAAATTCCTGACAAAGTACATTTTCATTATTCATTGAAGAAATTAATATTCCAAGGAATACAAAATTGCCTTGTACAGGTGAGGAATGAACAACTATATGAATAAGTGCCTAGTTGGTATATGCAAAATGCCATTTATTACACACATGACCAATGCTGTGCTTTTTCTCCTAGGCTTTGTCTATTTCACATTAATTTAAATACAGTGCTTAAATTGATAAATTCCTACAGGTTACTGACCTCATCCTTTGTGAATGTCATATAGTATGTTGGACTAAATAATAGCATGACAGTTCTACATACCACAAATTTTACATACTTCAGTTGGTTTCCAATCTTTTACAGGTAACTGTCCACAAAGAAGCACCTACTATACTCACTGTTTTGCCAAGTTCTTAATGGTAAAGTCTTGCTATTTTATTTTTATAGGATGTTGAATATGCCAAGACTTGCCATGCCACCTTAGCCTTACTGCAGTCTTCTAAGTTCATAGAGGTAAGCAATTCCCTTACATTTTTTAAAATGGAGATTTAATTGTCCTGTAATAAGGTTTTCTGGGTCACTTTTCCAGTAATAAAAAGGGCCCCACAAAGAGATGTGGGAGCCCTATATAGTAATCAATTTATTGATCCATCCATCTGTCAGTCTGTCCATTTACAATTTTATAACTACCAAAGCCCTGCAACCCTTACACATAATTGGATATCAGTTTATAATTGAAAATTACTTGTATATGTGTTTTTTTATGTAGATTTTTTGGTTAAAATTTGATAGTTTTCACCCTTTTCTTCATCCATTTTATATGTACACTCCAACAGGTCCTTGTAACTGGCAATGTTCCAGAACCATTCAGCACATTCTGATGCAGTTTGATGTGTTTATTGTATTGTAGACCATGATATGCCTTTTATGTTATGGGTCTTGTACATTTAACTTCACATCTTCATACTGGATATTGCTTGTAAATGTAAGCTTAAAGGATTAGGGAACTTACATTTAAAGTTGTGGTTATATTACTTATTTTGATGCCCATGATAAATTAAATAATAGTTTGGGGCGACCCAGTTGCGCCGAAAAAAATGTACAGTACATTATAGGGTATGAATTGCGTGAGTGTTCTGATACACATATTTGTCGAGTGGAAACGAGGCTGAATAAACGTGACATCACAGGATCTTTAGCCACTATCAGCCATTGCTCAGTATCATGTTGATCCACTGTGCTTGAGAATAGGCAGATTATTAGTGTTTATATTCGAGTTTATTTTCCAAGAATCTTTCAAAATGCCCCACTGTGCTGCGTTTGGATGCAGCAACAATTCGAGTAGTAAATTTTTCCGATTTCCGAAAGACAGAATCCGACGAACGGCTTGGATCCATTAGTGTCGCCATGACTCCGTGAAAGCATTGAGCCGGTAACTCATAGACTTTGCAGTCTTCATTTTTCAAACAATCAGTATAAAAGTTGATCCAGAAAGACGTGCAGAAATGGGATATTTAAATGCCAGTTGAGACTGAAGCCGACAGCAGTACCAGATATTATTTTAACCCAATGCCTGGGGGAAGATCTATCGACAGATCCAAGTGGCAACAGAACCACAACTGTCAAACTGAAATGAGTAAGAGGAGCCTATCACAAACGGCGTAATGCAGAGGTAAATAAATATGTTGTATGCAGTCTAATTTCTATCAATGTCGTGAGCATAATGAAATTGAAGTATTTAAACAATAATATCTGCATAAAATAGAGCTTTGTTCATCTCAGATTCAAAAACATTATCACACCCCACCCTACCCAATGTGCTGTGGAAATTGAATTATTGCGTATACTACTGTATATATTCCTGGAACGTATTTATCTCAGAAAGAGTTGTTCATGACGCTAACGTTAGAGTAACACTAATGTGTATTTTAAATATAGTGGAATGCATAATTTCATGTTTTTCACTACTAGTAAAAGTAGTATCACCTGAGAAATATGAGCCTTAGGCTATGACAGGATAAACACTTCTTTTTTCCCCCCTTCACTCGCTTTCTTTTCCCTTTTCGTGCAGCCATCCTTGTAATTAATCAGTTGTTGTCATGTGACTACTCAAATGTTTCAAAGATACTGTATAATACTGCAAATGCTTTTTCTTGTCAATAATAATTGTTCTTTTCCTTCAGGTTCTGCATCCAGCAATGCAAGTTACAATGCAAATTATGTGCTGGATACACCTGCAAGTGCATGTGCTTTTAAAGAGGTAGATGATGCTGAACTCAGCATACTAGCTTTTGTACCATTTTCTCAGGCCCAACCACAAAAACATAAAACGAAGTGTGAAAGTTCAGGCTAAATTTGATCCCACAAGGACTCGCAAAATTCAGGTTCGACCTGCAAGATCAATAGCAATTCAGTCTGAGCTCCAAAAACCAAGAGAGGATTCAGATAATGAAAATGAACCAAGCAGTGAGGATGACATTGACCCTGATACACATCATGATTCAGAATATGAACCTCATTCAGATAATGATGATGGAGAGGACAGTGATGATAACAGTGACTTTGAAGATATGCATATGAACTTTAAGCTTAATAAGATATAAAACCAGAAGATCAGCAACATGTTCTGGTATCTGAGTCTACATAGGCAGAATTGACGAATGTATGTAGATCATGTTGTTTGCCCTCCCAGACATTTTTGAAATTTTCCCGAGGAACAATGATCACAAGAAATTCAGTTTGTGTCAGTTGGCACATTTCAGAATGGACAAGTCAACCATATGATGGAAGAATGCCTCGGAGTAATATAATATCGTTACTGCAGGAGCAATATTTTTTGAGGGAATGAATATCCAAAGTTTCAGTAAACGTACATTTACATCTTATATTATACCTGCAGTTGAAGAGGTATGGGAGAAACAACAAGCTTTCATTGATGCTCGTTGCGATTCCACTGGGTTTTCAGCCAAATATGGGGCTTATACTTTGATGGATTTGGAGGCCAAGAAGGTAATTGACATCCAGCTAGTGCAGGTACAATATATGGTTGTCATTAGAGCGTTATGTGAATGTCATTATTATATTGTATACAACTTTTAAATTGGCATATGAAAGAGGGAGTCAGAAAGACAGCATTTAACTTTGAGTAGAATTATTGAATTATCAAGGTCTTTGTAACATTGGTTATTCCACTAGCATACCAAATTTCAATTGTGTATAGCTAGCACAGAATTATAGTCTGTAGGTTGATAATATAGCTGTATCCAATTTTATCAAGTTGAACTACTTCAAGATAATGCATTAGATCAATTAAATGTTAGCACAAGTAATTGTTCGGTTACTGGGAACTAGACTTGTTGTTTTGAAATTGTCAGAGATACATATTTAGACTGCTCAGCAAATTTTAATACCCACAAAGGCTAGCTAATGCTACCTGCCTTTTGTATCCTTGAAAGTGCTCCGCCATAGTGATACAAAAGCTGTTGTTGGGCTGGTGCCTTGAGCATGCGCTTAGTGTGCTTAATGGGTAATCAGCACTGCAAGTAATTAGAAGAAATAAGTAATCTATAGTAAAATCAGAACTATAAATAAAATAATTAAATACAATTATAGTTCATGAAATATCTTTTTATTAAAGTTCATTATGTTGGGACACAGGTTAATATTAATCATTAGGAAAATATAAAAGTTCAAAATTAAAAAAAAAGTTTATTGATTTCATATCTTGGTGGATTTTTATTCTTTAAGGTTACATTGCACTCCTGAAGCAGGCATTGCTGGACTTGAGGCAGGACTTGCCTACACTCACAGAGGCATACATGTTCATGAAAGGGGAATCTCAGTATCCACCACCACTCACTGCATCATACAAACAATTTTCAAAAAGATGAACTCATCATAAAGCAAAAATCATGCTTTTTGAAATCCAATAATTTTTATGGTGCAGCATATATGAAGCCAACATATTCCTCTAAGGGAAAAGATTCTTTTTTTTTGGAAAGAACACAGGATGGAAGCACTTTACGACTGTGTCTGCCTAGTCGATGCCAAATCCATTTGACAAAATACAGATATGCTATATGCCTTTATGTTCAGAAAATAAATACAGAATACACGTAAGAGTAAATTCAAACAAGAGTTAGATATTTCGTGTTTGGTAAATTATGCTGAATTGTACTTTTAGTACTTCAGGTGAATTATGTTTGATATATTTATCTTTTTATCAAATTATTAATCTTCTTTGAATACATATACATGCATGTGAAATGGCCCATATTATTATAAAATTGTTCTATTTATTTGTTGTTTGTTTATTATGTTCTTGAAGATTCATTAAACCTAGTTGATAAACAAAAAATGTATAAATGATTGTAAACATAGTATTTATTAGAATTTATAACAAACCTGCTATTCCCTTCTCAAAACAAGCAGTTTTATTTATCGAGGCTATATATTGTTAAAAAAGTTTAGATATCACCCCAAAGAAAAGACAAGAAAATTGGATAAAGTCTTTAAAAGCGAGAACTACACTTCTAAAAAAAACTGCATTTTTTTCATAAGTTCAAGACCATCACAGCTTGAACATAATGGAGTGCATCCTTCTGCAATAAATGTTGCCTCCATGAGTTGTAATATGAAAACACTTTGAAGAAAATCTTGCTAATTGTATGTTTTGTAAAATGTATCCCAGACATTGTCACAATTATAGGAAATTTGTGTAAGATTGTAAAAATTACTTGTGTATTGGTTCATTATCATCCAGAGGTCCATGATGTTCCAGGTATTCATACAGGGATACTTCTAGCATGTGTCTGTTTAAGCAGTTTGCAATGAAACTTTGATGGAGGGTTATACATATCAGGTCACCTTTCTTTTTCTCAATTGTCTCCACCTCTTGACAGCATAAGCATTCAATTGCCAAGTGAATCATTTGGCAATATCCACAATCCCACCTGTAAGGAAAGAGCACAACATAATTGTAAGCATTGAAAAGTAAAGATGTGGATTAGAAATAGCATGTTGATTCTGTATTTGAAATAAAGTTTGACAAAACAACATTAGTTCTCAGTATGTTGCCTTTCAAAGTTTAGAGTAAGCATTGTCAAGTCCATGTGATATTATGAGTCGAATTGTATTTAATAGATTAATATTCAGTGAAACTTGTGATAACATTAAACCTGTGATTATTATGTTTATAGATGGCAGAAGGAGAAAATCATTGGTGTGTACTGATATTCATTATCTTAGACTTAGTCCTGTATTCTGTGTGGGCTTTTGTCTTTTATTTGAAAAAGAAAAACATATCCTTCAATGTGTGAAGGAGTAAATGTAGTTGAAGTTTAAAATAATGAACAACCAAAAAATATGTGTTTACAGTGTACAGCAAGTCAATATTTCCACTAGAATAAGTGTTCTGAAACAATGCAGCAATTATAAATTTACAAAATATATATGTGGCTTTTTTGATGCTTTAAAAATTATGAAAACATTGCTAATTAATTATTTTAAAAAATGTTTAATTTAGCAAGACATAAACACTAAAATACAGTTTTTACAAGTATCTGCTTTGATAACTCACACTATCGGTAATCTTTAAAAGTTTCAGGCAATTGAGGGAAGATTATCGAAATTTGGGTCCACCAAAACTTGCATATTTATACACACAGAAGTTGACAAAGTTTCAGTTTCTTTTAGTGAAATTTAACGTGTGTTCTGCTTCTTTTTATATATATATATATGAAATGCATGCTACAAGTATAAATCGGTACAAACCATTGTGTGTTCTTGAGTTGTCCTTCTTCACTCAGCAAAATATCCTCATCATTCTGACATTCGAAGAACATGACATGTCATCACTACCTTCTTCGTTGTTAGTCTTCAAAAGTGGCTCAAGCTGATACGGTAAATTGTTCACGCTTACAGAGCTGATGGGGAAGTTGTTCTCGCTATTTTCCATGATGCAAAAGGGAAAAGAAATTATCTGAATCACACTAGCAACCATCGTAGACAGGTCAGTTGGCTGTTTGCAATAGATCCTATGATGTCACTACCGACCACGTGATACATATCTAATTATCTCTCAAGGCACTTGTGCGGATAACCAAATATTTCCTTGTAGTAACTAAAGGGCCCAAGAACGGTGTAAGGGAGTAAGATAAAATATAATTTTGCATGACAGGCAATCAGATAATATAAAATCAACATGTACGTTCCATATTCCTTTAAGAATGATTCAACATATTCTGATGTCATTTGGTATGAATATTTTCTCATAGATTTTCAAATAACTTTTATAGGTTTAATCCTGTCTGCTTCATTATTGAATGAATTATTACCTTTGTTGAGCAAATTTTTGTCTTTACATCAGTGTATCCCCTAGGGGTGCAAGACTGAGTTAAAAGTCTTCATAGTGTCAAAACTGGGGGTCAGACTAAGTAAAAAAAAAAACAAGTGTTGGTATCAAAACTGAGGGTAAATTTAAAAGTTTGGGGGTCTCTAAAGTGCAAATAAGGGTAAAGGAAACACTGTTACATGGAACTTAGAGTATTGCATTGCATAGCTCAAGAACCATTCAAGTTATTTTGATAGAATTTGCCATAGATTGTTTCATAGAGCTAGATGTGCCTGTATATGTTTTGTCCTTTCAACTTTGGATATAGTTATTGCCCTTTTTTTTAATTAACTTTGTGCCTTGACATGGGACATTGCATTAACGAGCATAGCTCAGGAACCATTCAACATATTCTTATGTCATTTCAGTTAAATATTGTCTCCATGACTTGTGTGAGTTTAGTCCCATCTGATCCATTCAGGGTTATCACCATTGTAAAGCATACTCTTGTATTCATATGTAACTTGGAATCTTGCCTGTAATCATTATTGTTAAAGAACAATTCATCATTTTTGGTGGTTTTACCAAAGGCATAGACTCTAAAGTCTAGATGTGCTTTTAATAGATTTTTTTTCTTCTCTTCTATAGCATTTTGTACAATGTTACATCCCTTGTCAGTCAGCTTCACATCTTTTACATTATTGTTGTTTGTAATCAGCATAGCTGAAGAACCATTCATTTAATTATATTTTGCTTTTTTGTACAATTAATGGGAATACATAAATTTCTATAGCAGAATTTCATAATCATGTATCAAAGAATGGTACTGTTGCTTCTTTGTTTATGATTTACAAACCAGTGATGTATCTTTTTTCAGCCCTTGATGGCTAGGAAAATGGAACATGATAAAATGAGGAAGGCAGTAAAAGAGACATGGATGAAAGAAGTAAAAAAAATGGTATGACCCTAGATTCACATCACATAATTTGTTTAATTCAGTGCAGTACTACTTTCTACATATTTAATTGAATTGAACAGTAATGTTAAATTTGCTTGTATTTTTGTGTAAAAATTTGTTGACTGAATCAATATATCATAATAGATTGAATACCTCCACCCACTAAGAGGATATATTTTATGAGTACCATATCCATTTTTACATTTAAGCCTCATATTTCTGAATTACCAGAAATAAAACAAAATTGTTTATTACAAATACTTGTTGCACTGCTCTCAATGACCTGTACTGATTTTTTTTTTTTAAACTCCACAAAAACTAGCAAAGTTTGTGTCTTTGAATCATTGATGTTATCGAAGCTATAAGGATTTGTATTCTCCAACTTGGATATATTTAATAAATTTGATGTCTGATTGGCTGATATCATTAAACAATCAGACATAAGAATATCTAGTTTAGTATTATTTAAGGCTTAATTGGCTAAAATACGACATGACTTTAATAATTATGCATTGCAGCAAGAAACGTTTAACAACCAGAGAAAGGCTCATTCTATGTACATAAGTCGGCAGCAAGAGTATGAGAAAGCTAAGGAGCTGGCTCAGAAGGTAGAATCAGATAAATTGCAGAGTAGTTTAAGTGGATCCCAGCAATCTATTAGCAGTAGCAAGGTAGACAAGAGGAAGAAATCGGAAGAGGAGGCTGCTCATAAGGTAGTGCATATAAAAATTTTTAGGGATGCTTGTATGCAATCTTAATCTTGTTAATTTGATGCAACAGCAAAGGTTTTATAAATGATGTATCAATCAAAATGTCATTAAACAGGTTTAATGGCAATAATACATTACTTGCCAATATCACATTGCTTACCTTCCAGGATTCCAAGTCTGATCTTCAGGCTTCAGATTATACAGGATTGAATATGATTCCCTCCTTCTGTAAGGATGCAAGATTCTAAAATGTGAAGAGAACCTGGTCCCAATCTGATGCCTGCATCATATCCCACATTTTGGTTAACTTGATATTTTTTTAGGATGCATCATTGATACCAGATGTCTGGTTTTGCTTCATGATTTTCTCAACATGGTTTTGGCAATACACATGTTACATTTGTTCAAGTGTTAGTCCCCGTAGTCCATATTGCAATTATTGTTTTATTTTATTGCTATGTTTCCATCATTTTGTTAATTAAGGTTCTTTTTAAACATAACAACAACAACTCTTTTATATGTTCCTTCATAGTTTCAAATATGTGTAAGTAATCCCAACCCAATTTTATGTCAGAAATTCATTTCTTTGTGTAATGATTTCTTTTCTGTGTGCAATTTACAAGTGAGTTATATTGGATAGCACCCTATGCATCGCGCACACAATTGCTAAGCTTCAACATCCTTGGGCCCGAGGAAATATTGTCACCATAGGCAGATGTAAAGATAAGTGGGGGCGGGTCTGAAAAAAGATAAAATTTAAATTCGGCAGTAAGGGGTGGCCTGTCATCAGTAAATAGCACTTACACTTTGAGAAAACATTGGAAATTTTGAGTACATAAAGAGAAAACAAGTGTGAAATTTGCTTGTATATTGACAAATTACATTTTGGTTATCTCAGTGTAATAAAATCCACAATAAAATATTGCATCGGTCCCTTCCTGATATGCAAAATATTAACAATATTCAATGTCAGCATTAGCACATGGTTGCATAGTTGTTATTTGCTTCAAGTACATGTACTTAAGTTGGCCTAGAGGCCAGTCTGTTCCCATCTTATTGAGGCTACCAAGGAGATGGGGCTATTCACTGGGAAATGAAAGCCTGTCAACAAGTTGGTTTAAACAGTACATGTATTCTCCACAAATCCTTTTGTATCCAATGTTATGAAGAACTTGAAAGTGACTGAGCCAACCACTTGTTGCATCGAAGTTCTCCACACTGAGTTTTCTCGCAAATTCTTTCTCTTTTTCGATGATCATATCACTATGGATTGGGTGGAATGTGCAATGCTGGTTTCATTTATCCATTTTTCTGTTTTTTCCTCCACATCTTCAAATTTAGCAGTCTTCTGCCTTTGGGGAACGCAGTTACCTTCAACGTGATCTTTCTTTATAGACTCAACAGCTTTCATCCATCCTGACAGGGTGTTGTGTTTAAACAAAAAAGTTTCACAGACATCTTTGCGAGATGTTCCATCCTCAACAGCTAGATATTTAGTTTCCAGAGACTGTAAATTTAATCTAAGTTTTACACTGCTATTGGTAGCCATTGCAGATGTAAATAAAATTAAAAACAAAACTTTCACACATACAGGAGTCCTCTGTATGCACCAATTTGCTGGACACAGGCTTGCTAGTCCTGCTTCAACCACTGTTGAGTGGGAAAATGTGTTGATCAACTGATCATTTTAGCTGTGCTGAAAATTCAGTGTCTGAAAGACCCTCAGATGGACATGTTGTCATTGAAAGTACATCTGAAGAACATGACCCAAAGCTTGGCGGCAAGTTCAAAGACTTGACTAGCGGCAGAGTGGTGAGAACATGTGCTAATATTTACAATGACTGATTTCAGAGGTAGAATGACTCATTGATGTACTTTAGTATAAGAGTACATCAAATGAACAACTTCAGCTTTCATTATTGTTTCGTGCAAGATCAACTAATTGTTGGACAAAGTATGGGTCAGAAAATGGCAGCTTGTCAACATAAATGATTAGACAACTAAGGATTTGTTCACACTGAGACAAAGGGCTTCTGTCGACATGTACATTTTATTTTTTATCTCTACATCGACATAACCATGACATTTTTGGTTGTAATAGTAGACCAAAGGACTGGGACTTTGTTTTTTGTTGAAATAGGCTGCTTGTCAACATAAGTGATGTCGATATAAGTGGGTAGTACTGTACTATGATTATTTTGATGTTATTGTTTTACATTTGCATATTTTCTGATTTCTCTGACATTAAATATAATTAAACTAAAGACTTAATAAATTCACTTGGAGTTTACTGGAAGATGTGTACTATAGTGTGCAGTACTTAATGTATATTATGTTTAGCAATGCTTTTATCCATATTTATTCCAAAAAATATTAGATGCATATTTTTCTTTTATTCATTGTTGTTACCAATGGAAGAAGCATTGCTTTGTACAAACAACTTGGATAGAGTTCTAGCCTTTAAGGGGTGCGCCAGCTTTATTGTGACACTGCATGTGGGTCTTGTCAGATTATGTCAGTAGTAATTTATACCGCCAGATTAAGGAAGTTTCGACCCACCTTCCTTAAGAAAAGGCAGCTGTAGAGGAGATCATGCTCAGAGTCCATCATATTCTATGTAAGAGATGTTCTAGTGCAAAGTCGGTCTAAAGGCAGTGGATACTTATGAAATATTTACTGCACCAGAGGGTAACAGGGACCCCTTTTCGACATTACAGAAATCAGTAGCAGATTTACAACCAGACACACCCCTTTGTTGCCTCCCCAGTCCCAATATGGGCAGTGAATGTCTTCAGTCTTAAGTGGAATGTAAATGGATTTTGTGTTCATGCATATCCTTTAGACTTTAAGACTAACTCTTAAAGTGCATATTCTGTGAGGTCCCCTTTGTCTTTATGGTTGTGGTTTAGTGATTTTCTTGACCTGTTGGTTCATGAGCTCAGGAGGTTCTTCTGTTGCATCACATGGGTGTCTAATTCACTTGGCTGCCATTTCTGGGGTTTTCCTAGATTCTTACACCACCAAATATACTGGCCACCATGTATAGCCTCTCGTGCTGAAAAATGGTGTTAAAACCAGAAACCGTAATGTTGGATTCTGCTTGTTTTGTCCTGCATCTTGATGCAGCGTATCACACTCTTATTAGTGCAAATACTACTAGTATTGTCAAATCACTTAGTTCCCGCAATATTTGTTAGAGTTATTGCCCTTTTTGTCTTGTGGCTTAATGCATTGTATGACAATGTGGTTAGCATAACTACAGTAATACCATGAACATTCATGTTTCTGGATTCGCGAATTCACTGATTCGTGAAATTTTCATTGGAATGAATCTAACTAATTTGCATCCACGATTTTTTTTCACAAATCTGCGAAATGTTTCCCATTTGTTACTTGGTTTTACCTTACTGTGAGTGCAAAAGAAAACGGCAGCCAATGAATTAGTATAGGGGTAATATTAGTATACCGTACTGTAAATGCGCTAGTGTGGCAAATACCCATTTAGTCCGAGTTTCCTTTGACTCTTGCCACCCCATTTTTGATATTTGGACATTTATGTTGGGGTGTCCATCAATTCCATATTCCCTCTCAATGCAGTTGAATGTATATTGATGATATTTATTTTAATATTTCTGTCATATTTTTTAATATTGATAAAAAAAACTCATCTTCTATTAATTTACTCCCATTGCTTTTACTTTCATTTTAAACGGGGAATGCCAGATTCTTGTTACTACATGGGCAAAAACTGAAATGAGAAATGAATTTAGTTTTCATGCTTATATGCATATCTATTTGACCTAATTAGACTTTCGTGCAATTATAGTAGTATTTTGATTTATCAGATGTTTTAAAATTGGCTTTCTTTGGACTTGCCAGCAGTTTGGGCTCATGTTTACAAACACATTTTAGTTGGATCTAGCAGTACTCTATTAATGCTATGGATGGATTGTCATCAGATATTGTTACCTTGCTTCTGGTGTGGATGTTGAAAGGTGAAAGGATAATTTAATTGGTGTTCAGCTTGGGGTGTGTGGTTGTGGGAACTTGTATTATGTTAAGTGTGAATAGACATACTTCCTCTAACTAGATTTATTGGTATACATGGTACATGCTATGGGATGATTGATCCAGGCACCAAAGCTCATGGTCACAGGCAGAATTTTTTTAGTTTTGTGATAAATTGTTTAGAGCAGTCTCAGGAGGCCCTGGTATTAGAATAGTCTAAAGTTCTTGATGTTACAGATCACTGACATCTTACCTCTGTCTTCGTGGGATTGATTCCTAACCTTGGCCAATGTGAGTACATGAGAAAGCTTGCCAGTAGCTTTCCTTGGGTCAGTGTTTATTCCATGGGTTTTCTTGGTTTCTTCCACTAGATATATTTGCTGCCATGTATCACCTATCATGTGCTGAAAAATGATATTAGATCCACAACAACTTTTTTTAATACATGAATGTATCTTAGATTAGTCACTTGTCAATAGATAAAATGGTATTAAGGTCAGGGTTCAGTCATCCGTTAATAAGGCAGCAGTGATATTGTCACAGGCAAGATGATACATTTACATATATTTCTGGGCTACATAATTTCATTATTATGGCCATAAAGAGTACATGATGTTAGATGTTGTAACTTAATTTTTGTTTAAATTGACATTTATGGAACGAAGTTTAAATACATTTCTCTTTTATTGTTGTTGTTAGGCAGCAGAATCAGAGACAACATATAAAGCCTGTATAGCAGAGGCCAACAGCAGACAGCAGGAGTTACAAAAGACCAAAAGCCAGATTTTGGCTACAATACGGGAAGAAATATGCCAATGTGATGAGACTATCAAAAAGGTAGGGCATTCAGATTTAATTGTTCCATACACAGGCATATAAAACAGTCATCTTCTTTGAACTGCTTAATTTCACTGGAATTGTACGGTTGCACATTTCGAAATCATTATTAAGGGACAAAGTCACACAGAACATGCCAACATGTATCTGACAGAGAACTTTGATTGAGTGTCAGGTGTATTATCTGCAACATTAACTCACTACTCTGATTGAAAGGAACTCTTTCAAGCTATTGTCTAGCTGTTTGCAAAATTACTTCACTTCTTGAGTATACATTTACATACAAACACAACACACAAGGTCAAGATAATTTTTTACAGTTTTTGTTTTAAGTTTATATAGTCATAATTTCCAAGCCTCATACTATGACTATAGAATCAGGCCGCTCTGGCTTTTCATATTCTTTTGCCCCTACACACCCTGTGATCCTCAGACAGGGTAAAGATCATTGGACAGATAGGCTATACATGGCGGCCAGTATAAATGGTGGAGGAAGAACCAAGGAAAATCCAGGAAAGAACCACTGATTCACGAGTCGCTACTGGCATTCTTTCTCATGTACCCACATTGGCCGAGCCTGAGAGTCGACCCCACGCAGTATTCTATAACCGTGGTCACTCGGGCCCCTGTAATGGTATTGTCTTTCATTCATCATGTATTGTCCATGTACACTTATCGCTTATTACAATACAAAAATTTTTTTTAAAATGTTTGACCAGCTTACAAGGAGCATTCTGGTATCAAGGCCTTTAAATTTGTTCACTAGATGCTGATTCAAATTGCGACCATTACTAAAAATAGAGAGACCTTTCAACAACTTCTAAAAATTCACTCAAGAATTAGAAGAGAAGTTTGATTGAATATGAAACCATCAAGGCCAGAGGGTCTTTTAAATTTGCTCAGATGGTACCAATACACCCATCAATGTTACTAAAAATAGAACAACTTTTTAGTGACTTTTGAAAAAAACCTGCATAGGTGGATTTTAAGTTTGTAAAAATGCAGCTGATCTGCTGTCAGTTATGCTGCTATTACTAAGTATAGAGAAACTTGTAAAGACCTCAAAATTTGCTAAATAAAATATGACCAAATATTACATCGGTGTCTTAACATGAGAAAAAGCCTTGACAAAGATCTTAGAGAGTTTGCTTGCAAACATCACTGTCTCTTGGGGAGTAACAACACAACTTCCTCCATTCATGATTTTGCTTGATGTGATATTTTGAATGCTTTTTAAGAACATTAGCATGAGCAGGGATAAATGAAATCCATAGCCTGTCTGAACTACATGGATAATCCATTTGTTATTCAGGAAAATGTTGATTCAGTTAACACTGAAATTGAGCAGCTGGGCACATACCAGTGGGTGGTGATGCTTGAAAGTCTTTGTTGGGAGGCTTGTGGAAAGAGAAACATTGTTTCCTGTCTCTCTTATTGAATTGCCTTCTTTGCTGAAACATTTGATGCCATCTGAAGCATTGCTGCAGTCGAGAGGTCTGTTTTTGAGAAAAATACTGTCATCTATCCCTTTTTCTCCTAACATCTCATCTTTGTGGCAGAGACTGTGGGGGATGAAAATGAGGAGGAGTTGGTTAGGATTGCTGTAGAGACACATCTTGTGCTACATACTTTCATGCATCCTCTATTCAACCCACAAACAACAGGCTTTAGCTGAAGCTTAATGTTAGCAAAGCCAGTGACTGAGGCTGTTGATAATGTTGAAACATGTCATATCAAGATTCTGAATGCAGCTTAGAAACTTCCAATACTTCAGATGAATCTTCTTAGTTCTTTGATAGAACAGGAACAGCTGACATTTAGTTAGAACTCGTATGATCAACCCCAGTGAAGAACGAATGGAAAATGATATATATTTAAAAACAATTTTGTTCATGGTTCTGTTATGTTATTTCTATTAGCATTGAAACAGCAAATATGTTTGTTTTATTAAACATTTTACATATTGAAACTTTTATGAATAAAACTGTGCAGTAATACACACTACTGGTAATGAAGTGTACTTGTACATGTAGTAATTCTTATCCTGCAGCGTACAAAACTTAGTTTCCTTAAGTAGTCATCTCATGCAGCAAAATATTGATATAGGGAAAAATGATGCAAATACTTCGGTGCATGGTTCCCATGCTACTGAGAAAAGGGGAAAAAGTCAGGAGAAATGATAAGTTTTTTCCCGTCCATGAAATTTCCTTGAATTTCACAAATATTGATTAAAGTATATTTTTAAAAAAACCTGGAATTTCCCACCACCACTTGATGCCCAAAACTATCGCATAATTGAGTCATAACTATACTGATTGTGAGGTAAATTGATCGAGTTCTAACCAAAATAGAGGATGCAGTATGGATCATTTGTGTGCTTGCAAGAAACATATGCAGAGTCAATCCAAACACTCAGCAGATTAGATTCATATAGTATTTTATTTTCACAGCTCAATATCCGTATCTTTCCTTACATCGAAGGTATGAAAACCAGGCTAGCATAAGAGGTCAACATGGTGGTGGCAAGGAATAGCAGCTTACCAGATATCCTAGCAAATTTAAACATTAGTAACTTGCCTGAAATCGATATGAAAATTACTTGTTTTCTCAGAAATTGTGAGTATTAAAATCACTGTCTTTAGATTGCTGAAAGACAAGATAAAAGTATGGCCTTGATGAAATGTTTCCTTGTATTTGCATTGCTAGTTGCATGAGTACACAAATTTTACAACCTGCAAATGTTGTAGAGAAAAAGAATTTGAAAAAATATTTGACAGTCATATACTGGTTGTAAAAAATTCAAAAAATGAAAGAACACAAAATTATCCATATTTTTTCCGAGAACAACTTCCGGAGTTTTGGATCAAGGGATTACATGATTACATTGACATGTGCTCTCTGCTTGATGAATTAGACTGGCCATATTGATGCGACAGTGACACGCTTTTTGTTTTTCTCAAAATAAATATGTTGAGAATTATATGTTCTTTCTGGTTTAATTAAGGTATCAAACTTTCATTTAATATAATTTAATTTCTTTACAACCACATTAAAAAGGATTGTGTTGATATCATGTGACTTAAGATGTCATTGTATGAGATTTATGAAGTCATGTGACTAGTAAATGGTTAGTACTGGGACAGGTTTCATCTATGCCATTGTTTCGTCTAGTCTGTAAGCGGATTAAAGACATAACAATTATAATACTTGCTTTTCCTGAGGAAAAAAAATAATTTTCTTATCGATTTCATGCAGGTTTGAGTTGATATAAGTTTAAGTTTGCTAGGCTCACTGGTAAGCAACTGCCATATGCCGCTACTGTACGGTGGCGGCAAATTCAAAAGTTTTTATATGCAATTGCAATGACCCCACACCCCAACATAAATGTGCAAATGTGAAAAATGTGGTAGGAATATTAGGAGGTAACTCGGAATAGAATACGGGCTGCAATTCGTTCTAAGCAAAATTTCTTGTGCAAAATGTCAAATCTCAGAGCTGAAATGAGAAATTGTCGTCCCTTGTATTATATATTAAAACTGATATGAGCCCTTGTATCAATACAAGTTTGGGGACTGATTTAACGAATTACAAGACAACATGCTGATTTTACAGAAAATTCCGTCCTTGTTTATACAAGAATGTATAATTTTGAAGTCTTTTGTCAAAATCTAAATTAGTCCTTTTGAAATTATATATATATATGATTAAAATATATATATATATGAATTAAAGGGGTTTGAAAGGAAACAAAACTAATGTATGTTTATTTTGTTGTTTCCACTTGGCAACATAATGCAGGTCAGCAACGTAAAGTTGGAATTTTTATTCTGTAAATTGAAATGACTGCATGCCAATTGATAGGAATATAATCAACTTATTTTGTGTAATACATTTGTGGTTTTGTACACGATCATCTTTTCTGACTTGGATGTTTCAGAGAGTTTTGAAAAGGAAACATCTTTAGATTTCGAGATTGCATGTTTTATAATCTAAAATGTTCTTTAATTACATTTCGTAAAGGTCATATATGAACCTTGAAAAAATTAATTTCATCTTGGAAAACCCCTGGAAATAACCTGGAAATTTTTCTTTAGAAAAGCATTGGAACCATGTTCAATGAAACTTTAAGATATAATATGAAAAGATGGGCCAGAAATATTTCATTGCAATTGTTACTTATTCAATATTGCTGTTATGTTCACATAACATATCATATATGAAGATGACTGGGAAAATAAGCTATTTACATTAAAGGTGTTAATAATCAACACAGAGAAATAAAAATGAATATTCACATTCTTGTGAATAAAAGCAGGAAGAGACACAATTATGTTTATTGGACAGTGGACATCACATGTCAGTTTGAGTATGTCATGTGGTGGGAGATATGATTGGCATTGTCATGTGAAATGGAAAACATTCCAAGAATTACATCAAGTTGAGAGATAGCAACAAGCCATTGAGTTGCATAGTATTTGGAACTAAAGCTTGTTTAACTGTATTAGTAGTAAATAAGGTCACGTGTACTTGATAAACTTTTCCGTTGACCATAATATTTACTGTTGCTGCATGTTTCATATCCCCAACTTTTAAATACATTTTCCAGCTTTACAATAGCGGTTTATGATATTTTGTTACACCTTACTGAAAACTGTTCCAACTTGGGGAAAAAATTAATTGCCTTACTGAGATATCTTGTCAGGGTTGACAGGTCTGGTTGTTGTAGGGTTTAATGCCATTTTTCAGCACATGATAGGCTATACATGGTGGCCAGTATTATTGGTGGAGGAAGAACCTGGGAAAACTCCCGGAAAGAACCATGACTCACAAGAATGTACAGGCAAGGTTTCTCACATAACTACATTAGCTTAATCTTAGACTCAAACCCACGCAGGCAGAGGTGAGATGGCAGTGATCCGTAACGGAAAGCGCTTTAGACCACTCGGCCACTCTCGGCCCCTTGATAGGTCTGGTATTGTGACACCTAGGTCATGGACAATATATGACAATAAGGACAACTTTTTTTTTTAAAGCAAAATGTTTTGGATTAAACTTGGCATATTGGTATATCTTGACAGTATTTAATATGAATTCAGTGATAAATTGGTCACCAACTTTTGACCCCCCCCCCCCCCCTTAGCACTGAAAAGCATACCTTATAAATGGGATTTTTGTGAGTTTCATTATTGCTGTAAACCATAAATTTAAAGACCCAATGAAAAATAAGTTGCATATGATGCAGTAAATCCTCAGCCCTCCTTGTGTGGACTTGTGGGTTGTAGAATAGGTCTGTTGCACCCTTCTGCATCGTGTAAAGGTGATTAATTGAGGCAGGAGCTGCAGTTACCCAATTTGGTATCGTTGTGCTGGCATTTCTCAAGAATCTATGATGATTTAAGTACTCCACATTTAAAATGATCAAATGAGTGAACATTCAGACCCCTTGTAAATATTTTGTTTTTGATAGTGAGGTATCAGTCCATCATTGTGTAGCTTTAATTGTATTTCTTTCAAGCTACTTATACTTAAAGATTGATAAATGAATGCAATCTTTCTTAGTAATTTATTAAAATCAAACAATGATGTTAAAATGCATGATATGCTATTTTCTTTTCTTTAGGTTACAATAGATTATTTCCAACTCCTTCAGACAGTTTCATCTGCAGTACCTATACAAGTAAGTGTTAGAAACAAGTTTTGGATCTCTAGCACTTTTTGTTACTCTGATTTTAACTTTTAGTTTTATTTCTTATTCCTGTTTTGGACTGGGTTGATAAATGACACAGGCATCAGCTGTAGTACAGACTTTGATCGTAACAACAATGGTGTGGTCAGTAATACTAAGATCTTGCATGAAATTTTCTTTTGACGTATGTTGTGTTTTTTACATCAGTTAATGTATTCAACAGAAACTAGAGTTTCATATTTTATTATGATATGCAAGGATTTTCTTTCATACATGTGTATGCAAGGCTTAATCATAAAGTTATTCATGAATTAGACTTAGCATTTGGTAGACCTGTTGAAACCTTTGAACCTGTCTGTTTTTCTTTAGTTTGCACGATACAGAGACAAGGTGGATAAATGTCCAGCATTTTCATTAATCAGGTACATTTTCCAGATTACTGTGGACAATTTATTTATTACCTGATTTAGAATAAGTTTTTGTTACTAACTTCATCTTCTCTTCATGATTAGTGGCGGTATTACAATGTCTCAAGCCATGGAGTTCTCTCCTACACTCACCTGCCCACTCCACGGCAACTTCTTTCAGCACCAACCTATAAATTTATAACTTTCAACTTTTGTAGTAAGTATTTGGTAATAAGCTGTAATTTTATTTCTTTTTAAGTTCTTTGATGTGCAGTGGTCATGCTACATCTGTTATCATTATTCATATTTATTAGAATGGTAATGGTTTGGTTTTTTGTATTCCAGTATAGCACATTGTGTGAAGCCACCAAGTGCTACGAACCAGGCAGTCAATATCGGGAATTTGTACGCAATCTTCCTCTTGCTGTTGCAGAGTCTGATGCTCAAGAACCATTTAAATTTGAGACATATTCTCAAAGTGTGAGGTAAGAAAATCTGTATACAGTAAAACCTGTTATGAGAGACCATCTCTTCTGCCAACAAAAAGCGGTTTCTCAAGACAGGTGGTCCCTCATGGCAGGTTTGTACATAAAGACCAATTTCCATGGTCCAGTTTTAGAACAATTTCAGGAAAAATAACTACAGTCACTGTACATATGTTCTATTCTTTATTAATAGTTCTTCTTGTTAAAATATTGTATGCTTCATCTAAAAACAAAATTATATAACAATAAAGATATACTTCTGTCATTAAGCAGAAAATCACATTTACAATTGAAGATCACATGTTTTTGCATATGAAATAATTTCTACATTACTCATTTTACTTTATAACAACCTAAATTTGTTTTACCGATGTTTAAACCACTTTTTTGGCAAGTGGTCTGCTCTTTTTTATTTATTTCTGTTACAATAAATATTTTCTCCAGCCTTAAAATTTCTCTTTTTAGTTGGAGGTTCATTCATTGTTATTAAGGTTCTGGGTGTTAGAATTATTAGTGTTCATTTGTAATAAGGCCAAAATTAAAATTAAGTTTGTTTCTCCTTACCCGACCGACCCTCTTAAAATCCGCCGACTGAAAAAAATTTTTTGAAAAATTTGCGATAGTATTTTTTTTTTTTTTCGTTTTGTTCAAAAGTTCGTTTTTTCGTTTCGTTTCGTTGTGCGATCCGTATTTTCATGCAGTCAACAAAATTGATGTCACTAGCGCGCGAAAAACGTTTGTTGCAAGGTGTTTAAATTAGATAGGAAAAGCATCATGACTGGCATGGCCGGCAAAAGAAAATACGAAGAAGATTTCATTATATGTGTAAGCGTAATCGCGAAATGCGGGAAATCAAACAAAAAAATTTGTAACAACAGAATACTAGAATACTCAACGGAGTGTACATGGGATGATGTATATCACGACATTACCAATGATACAGACTTTCGCCCTCATAAAGCAGATGTACTGAACGTCAGTTTATCAGACAAACTGGATGGAACGATGACTTTTCATCCAGACCTTCACGAAGGTCTGCATGTGGTGAAAGAGTTTAATCAGCGACTGAAATATGTTACATTTACGGTGATCCGTGATGAAAGTGTTGGGTTGAATGATGTTTCCTCAACTACTACTAGTACAGAAAATCAACAAGCACCACCTGCACGGACTGCCTTTTCTGTTTTAATGTCTACTTCCGTGGCAACAAAGCTACCACAACTTAAGGACACAAATGCTGAGCGTTTCACTGGTATAAACAATTTTTTTTATATGAAATAATGTTATTTTCAAACATCTGTCTGACGGTTATTAGAAATGAATTCATGCACCCTCTGACAACTGCAATCTTTCTAGAATTTTTACTGCCTTCATAATAATATATTTAAAGTCTGTTTGTCAAGTACAAATGTTTAAGCTTTGACCGACAAAAAACACAGAGCATACACAATATAGCAAAAACTATACATATATAACATACAAAACAAAAGCAGACAATAAAAACATTAAAGACATACATAAACATGATTAAAACATTATTTTGATACCTGCAGTGCATAATGAATATGGCATTAAAGTTCAATTTTGGATAATTGGTGTTCTATTTAATATATTTTAGGAGACATCCTACAGGGAAAAGTGTTTGTAAGACTACAATTGTCTTGTGCTGTACACATTGAATTCCCATACTATGCCAGCAACACTGGCAGACCAGATATTTGTGCTCATTGTGGAGCCATAGGAACAGAAAAATCCCAGGAAATGACTGGAAGATTCCGTACTGTTCTACCAGTGTGCCAGCAATGTTTAGCATCTGGAAAGGACATTCCAAAACGAAACCCAGTTAAAAACTAACCACCTGGCAGCTCTTAGTGACATTTAAAATGATGTTTTGCATTGTTTGTTTCTTTTTTGTTAGTTAGATTTCTACATGTATTTAGTGTTCTGACATTACTTTATTGACATGTTTCTGCATATTTGAGACACTATTCAATGTCTAACTTTATATTTGTGCATTTTGACAGGTCTTGCAAATATGTTAAGTCTCATTATATATTGAACCCAATGATACTAGTCAGAAAGAATACTCAAGACTTTTAAAATACTTTTATTAATTATTTTAAAACATTTTTATACATTTGACCTAGTCAGAAAAAATACTAAGGGTTATTCCAGCAAATATCTACCTTAACCCAACACTCCTCAAAAACTCGGAAAAAAACACTTCTTGCACCTTTACATGTGTATCTTTACATTTCATTGAAATTACTCTCATTTAATATATGTTTCAAAATTTGAGTAAATCTGTTAAATTGGTACCCTGGCCAATGCCTGCAGGGAGTATTTTTATTGGAATAGCCCTTATCAAAAACTAATCTAGTCTATAAAACATTTTAAACTTGTTCACAAGTTACTGTATTTCAGTTCATGAGTTACTGTATTTCAGTATTATTATTAAAGTTGAATTTATCGTTTTTCTGTTTCCTATGTGTCAGTTTATAGTGTCATGAATTTCATGAGAAAAAAAATTTATTAGCCTACCTACCTACCCAACTTCAAATTGTTGGGTAGGGTAAGGGGAAACAAAGATATTTTTAATTGCGGCCTAATGAACATAAAGACAGTTTTGACTGGACTTTGGGAAAATATGAAAAATATGTACACTTGCATTGCATATCTAACAATTAATGAAATAAAAAGAAACAAAATATCTCATCCAGAAAGAGAACCATTTATTCAGAGCCAAAAAGTCAGTGGCTTCATTCAAACATGACAGACAGGGATTAACTCTATAAGCAAAGTGTGGTACCCAGTCGTACCAGCTTGAATAGAAAACAGCTTTGTGATTGGGATGTAATCACCTAATATCGGGGAAAAACAACAAACATCACAAGTCTTGAACACTATCAATCAAATCCCGCAAACAATTCCCTCTTGTTTTTTTTTTATAGACAATGAGTTTATTCACCCCCCGGCAATACGGATTAACTTGAAAGATAAAAAATATACGCCACCTTAGGCAGTACAAATCCAATTTGTGACATGTACATTAGCCCAGTTTAAGGATTGCAGCAACTATCACCGGTAGTAACAATACTTTCATATTTTTTTAAATATTCCTCTTATGTTAGTTTTTCATCAGAACAGTCGTTGCTAATCAAGCTGTCGTTGTAACAATTTATTACATATAAGTCAGTGGTGTCTGTTCTTGTGATACGGTTGTTGATAGGAATGTTGCCCAGTCCTACGATAAGGCCGGGAACAGGCTTAGTACGGGAGTAATTAGTCTGGTCCCCTGCTTTTATGCTCCCTGCGTTGCTCACCTGTATACGAATAGTGGAGAATAACACAGAAAGCCATGAAATAGCCAAGCATGATACCTTTGGCACATTCCTTTGCCAATAACTGATCCACAATATATGGTTGTTTACAAGCTGGATGCAAATTTTTGCACTCTTTCGTAGGCTTTTGAGCTTTTTGCATCATAGTGTCGAAACCATGTTTCAGACCAGAAGGCAAATTTTGAACGAAGTTCTAATCTGGGTGATTAAGGAGTTCAAGCTGCAATCTGTTAATGTCAATGTGGTTGGAAGCATGTGGCAAGAAAGTAGGTCAGATTTGATGTGTCTTATCTGACATTGCATGTACCAGTGCTAAAAAAACTGTAATGGATTGTTTGGATAGGCAACAGCCCAATGCGTTTTGGCCCTGCACATATTGCAGGTATGTAAGAACTGGCAAGTGGTTCGGTGGCAACCACATGTGGAGTTAAAAAATTTACGAATCAACTCTCCATCCATCATCTGCCTTAAAGAGCGTGATGCCATAGTTTGTAGACATAGTAAACGCCTGGAAGTTCCAATGAAAGGCAATTAAGCTCCTGATGAATTCCTGGACCAGAAAGATTTAAACAAACAGGGAATTATAAATCTGGTAAGGAAAATACTTGTTGAGAAAATTAGCAAAAGACGCACACAGAAAGAATATTTTTAACGCGTTATTTTTCTCCAGAAATATACTTGCCATCACTCTAAGCTCCAAACTAGAACTGTTGAACAAAAGACTGCATGTGACAGCTGGCACTATTCTGTTTTGCTGGCAAGTGATGTATTAATATATCTTGTGCACATTAATGGAGACTATTTGTAGGAATGGTAGTGAGTGGTCACCTATTGCTGTGTATGAACTATGCTTAAGCTAGCACTTAAGCAACTACATATTCTCAGCATAGCAGCCAATGTTATGCTGAAAGTCAGAAACATGAATCTTACCACAATTTTTCATGGATAAATTATTGTTTAAAAGAGACGGAACAGATCAGGTTCATGGAGGCCAAAGTGTAAATTGTTAACTTATTTTTCTAACACTAATACATGGAAGAAGTGAATTTGCTTTGTCATCTATTTCTTAAATACATTACAATTGAATAAAAAGAATCGTCTTTACTATATATTTCTTCCAATTAATACAACACTTTTAAATTTAAGTTGACTTCACTGCTTTGTTTTAAAACTTCTAATTTCCCCATAATTAACACTGCCACAAAGCATATTGTGTAAGCAAGAGCAAAATAATAATAATGAGAAGTTGAGAACTTTGTATAGTGCATAATCTCTAGAAACTAAATGCTTTACAACATTAGACAACACCTTTAACGTAATAAAAACATATGTAATGATATGATTACAAAAGAAAAACATCATGAAATTGGAAAGCATAAAACATGCTGAAAATATTTAAGGCAGGAAACATTATTAGGTCTTGAAGTTTGTTCTTGCAGTCAAAATAGGTGAGTTTTAAGAGCACTCTTGAATGGAATCGCTGTCTTTGTGTCAAAATTCAGTGAGCAATTCATTCCACATTGCTGGGCCTTGGTATACAAAAGAACATTGCCCATATGAATTTGCTTTCATAGTGGGAATAATGATTATACGATTGTCAGAATAGGAGTGTAAATAACTTGCTGATGTATACATGGATGGGTGAGGATTGATAGACATGTTGAACTGGAGTCTGTCAGTGAAACATAGCACAGAGAACAAATTTTGTGTTTGATTTTTGATCAAATGGATAGCCACTATAGTGTACAGAATTACATGGAGGTGTGCTCTGATCATGGTACTCTAAGAATGATCTGAGCAGATGTGTTTTGAAGTTTCTGGAGTAGATATTGAGACCAACCAGACTGAAATGAGTTACAATAGTGCAGTCTTGAAATTACAAGTGTTTTATTGGCATCTACTGAAAGATATTTGTGAATGGAGCTAATGCATCTCAGCTCAAGATATGCAGCCTTGCATATGTTTATGACATGTTTGTGTGATGTGAGAGTACTGTCCAGAATAACACCTAGGTTTGTTGGTGATGCTGATATTTATTTTTTGAGGTAAAGGATGTGAATGAGAAGAAAGTCTTTGTGTTGTGATCAGAATGGCTTCAGTTTTATCATCATTCATCTGCAGATTGTTACATATCATCCATGATTTCACATCAGAAATGCACCTCTCTACACCTTGGATGGTAGCATCAACTTCATTTGAGTGTCTAGATTTGTACATTTGGGTGTCATCAGCGTACATTTGGTGAGACACTTGATGATGATCTTTGACACTTGATAGCATCTTAATGTATAGAATGAAGAGTACAGGTCCAAGAATAGACCCCTGTGGAACACCACACAATAATTAGTATAGTTAGCTTATTTTCATGCATTATTTAAGTGTTAGTGTACCATTTTTTTGAGAACATTATGCATGATGATAAGATTAAATAATAAATAATGGCTCTGCTTGGTTATTTTCACTTCCTAAACTTTAGAGGTAAATTATAAAAAATTACTGATAACTTTTTTTCACATTTTTGATGCAGTCAAACCCACTTTTCTCAACCGAGGTTATCTTGAGAAGCAGTGTATGTTGAGCGTTTTGGTCTGGTCCCAAAAAATTCTTTCTTTGTAATGCTAATTTTTCCTGGTCATCTTGACCCCTGTTAAATTGATAGACATGTTATATCGGTCATAAGTTTTAATTCAGAGTAACATGTGGACCCGATTAAATCAACAAAATGCAACTTTTAATATTTATCTCAGAGAAATTTTACAAGAAATTAACCTGTGTTTCCACTACTACTTGTACCTCCTACAGGCAAGGATAGAAAAAAGTCTGTACAAAACCAAATTTTACCGGTACAATAGCTAATCAACCAATCTCATCAATGCATGGTTTATCACTTGCATAGAGTGTAGAAATATTCGTTTAAAACAATACTTGAAAGTAAGGAAATTTAATGAATGTATTTTTGAATTCAGTAAGTGTTTCCATACTTCATACTTGGAACAAGTGTCAGGATGGCTTGATCACGTTGCTCACAATAATAGATAAATAGAAACCCGCACAATTCAAAACCAAACATAAGGTAATTAATTTTTTTAAAAACAAGAATATAAAAAAAACACCAGTAAGAAGAGTGCTTTCATATTGTTTTCATCTTGAATATCAAAGTTTTCCCATCCATCAAAGAGATTAGCCGACTCTCCTACTGATGCTGTGTTTTTACCAACTGTCACTGATCATAGTAAGGAGGGATATGGGACTACAATTGCATGAATAGAATAAGTTGACTTCTTACGGAATTATGTGTTGAGGCGGTTATCATTAAAGACAGTTTGTCACTACATTAATACCAACAGCCTCGTCTTTTCCAGCACAGAGGAAGATTTTACCAGTAAAAAATGGCGTAAGAAGCCTCTGACAATCATTAAAAATGACTGATTTTCACACGCAATATTGGTCGGTTACATTTTTCTGCTAGTCACAATTTGACACTAGCGAAAGAAAATACTTTTCAAAAAAAAGTATAGTACTATATGTTTATGTACTTAAATAGATCTGGATTTTAGGTAGCATGAGAAAATTATTTTCTTGCTGCTACCAAAGGGATGAGGCTATTCACAGGAAAATAAAAACAACTTTAAACCACTGATATTGTTGCAGTAACTTAAATGTTGTAAAAATGTGCGACTTTGTTAATTTAATCGCATTTAAAAGACCTCCAATCATCTTTTTTCTGCAACTAGGAATGACTGACCTATTATTTTTTATTCTGCATTAGAATTGCCACTTGTGTTTAGATACAAAAACTCCTCAGTTTTTGTACTTTAGATACATAATCATTGTTCTGCAGTAGATTTGTCAACTAAACCCAGATGTCTTTGGGACTCTGTTATGTTGACGATTTTGTTACACCCCCAGCATAATTGAGATAAGTGGGTTTGACTGTTTGAACTCATTCACTGCATTTTTAGAACTGGTATTGACTGTTTGGTAACTCATTCATTGCAGTTTTAGAACTGGTATTGACTGTTTGGTAACTCATTCATTGCAGTTTTAGAACTGGTATTGACTGTTTGGTAACTCATTCATTGCATTTTTAGAACTGGTATTGACTGTTTGGTAACTCATTCATTGCATTTTTAGAACTGGTATTGACCGTTTGGTAACTCATTCACTGCATTTTTAGAACTGGTATTGACTGTTTGGTAACTCATTCATTGCATTTTTAGAACTGGTATTGACCGTTTGGTAACTCATTCATTGCATTTTTAGAACTGGTATTGACTGTTTGGTAACTCATTCATTGCATTTTTAGAACTGGTATTGACTGTTTGGTAACTCATTCATTGCATTTTTAGAACTGGTATTGACTGTTTGGTAACTCATTCATTGCATTTTTAGAACTGGTATTGACTGTTTGGTAACTCATTCATTGCATTTTTAGAACTGGTATTGACTGTTTGGTAACTCATTCATTGCATTTTTAGAAACTGGTATTGTCTAGTCTAGCAAAATTTATTTTCCCTATTCTAAAGATAGAAAGATAATGTGCTAGAGACCCATTCAGGCTGAATTGTTTAGCATATTTTGGTTAGCTGTGTGCTTAGATCATGTACAGTTTTCTAAAGTACAATATCCAAAGTAATTTCAGCCACAGTACATGAAAATAACATAGATATAAAGCAATATTCTCACCATTGTGTATGTAGCCACTTTAAACAACTTCACCTTATACTCACCACTCACTCGAAAGTTAATATTATCTGTAGTCCACTCTCAAAGCTGTGTTGCTTTTAACCATGTTTTATCCTTGAATTTTAAAAATCTCCAATAGGATTAACAAATTCTACAAACCCACATACCAACTTCTTTAAAATCAATGATTGTCTTTTGAAAGTTTAACCACATAACTATTTAAGTGAGTTTAGATTCCTGGATTAGTTACTACAGTGTTAAGTTTTACAATGAAGCCAATCACACAATTCTATTCAAGGATAGAAGTGGCAGTAAAGCAGCATTTTGCAATGCAGATATCACCATTATTGAATCTGCAGCAGATTGCATGAATAATAGTATCAGATTTACATGTGTATTGCGTTGTTCACAGCTATGCTTCAGTCTACAGTTGATATTGAAATTTCTCACAAACCATTTTTGAGCAGATTTTGATACAATGCATTCTTGCATGAAAGGCAGATCCATTGTCAAATACAGCTGCCATTACTAAATATAGTAAAAAACCATCTCAAAAAATGCTGGACATTATTTGATTGAATTTGACAAAATGTGTCATGGCAGGAAGATAGAGCTGTACCGATGTCACTTTTTCCAATTATGCCAATACTGCATAGAGCCGATTATTAAAATTGCCGATACCGATTATGAGACCAATTATTTCATTATCACAGTATATACTCACGTATAAGCTGAATAATTTAGGAAAAAATGAAGGCCTGGAAAAGTGGGGGGGGGGCAGTCGGCTTATCCGCGGACCAATGTATAAATCTTTACCGTTGTTAAGTCTTTTTGTTAACTACTGTAACTGATGTAAATCTTGGGACATGAAACAATAATTTTTTCTGTGTCCTAAGACATAGGCAAGTTAAAAAAATAAATTACGGTGTCCAGACAGTAATTAAACTGTTATAAAGTACTATCATGATTTAAAAGAGAAAAGTTAATATTTGTCTGCAAAGAGTGACCCGTCGTCAGTGAATAGCATTTACACTTTGAGAAAAAAAATGGAAATTTTGAGTACATGAGAGAATCAGTGTGAAATACACTTGTATATTGACAAATTATATTCTGGTTACCTTTGTGCAATAAAATACACAATAAAATATTGCACCAATCACATCCTGATACGAAAAACAGTACGATGTTCAATGTCGGCATTAGCACATAGTTGGATGGTTGTTATTTACATGCTTTATGTACATGTACTTAAATTGGCCTTGATTTTGGTCAATCTCTTCCCATCTTATTGAGGGTAACAAGGGGATGGTGCTATTCACATGGAAATGAAAAGCTGTCAAAAGTACATGTATTCTCCACAAATACTTTTGTATCGGATGATATGACGAACATTAAAGCGACTGAACCAACCACTTGTTGCAGTGAAGTTCTCCACACTAATTTTTTTTGCAAATGTTTCATTGAACCATTTTGTTGGCTTCCTCCATGTCTTCAAATGTTGCAGTCTTTTGCTTCTTTCTTTGTGGAGCACAGTTACCTTCAACGTAGTCTTTCTTTATAGACTTAGCAGTTTTCATCCTTCCTGAACGGGTGTTATTTTTAAGCGAAAAAAATTTCACAGACCTCTTTGCGAGATGTTCAGCCCTCAATTTCCTTAACAGCCAGATATTTAGTTTCCAGAGACTGTAAATTTAATTTGCGTTTTACACTTGCTGATGGTAGCCATCGTAAATGTAAATAAAGTTAAAAACGAAACTTTCACAGCAAAATAAACTTGTTTTAATCACCGATCACTTTCAAAGGTCTCGAAAAAGCATAATCACGCATATTTGGAAGCTTTTTTATATCTGACATTCAGATAATAACGTATACAGGAGTTCTCAGTATGCATCAATTTGCTGCACGGTAAATTTAAGGGCTTGCTAGTCCTGCTTCAACCACCTTTTGAGTGGGAAAATGTGTTGATCAGTTGACTATTTTAGCTGTTAACAATCAGAAAATTCAGTGGCTGAGACCCACATATGTACAAGTTGTCATTATAAGAGTACATCTGAAATTCAACAGAGTGTTAGAAGTTGCTAGAACTGACATTTTACGTGGAACACTATGTATGATGCCTAACTTAGTGCTTGGAATAAGACCTTATCTTGACATGACAATTCACTCTCAAACGGACAAATAAGGGCTACTTGTCAGTGCTGTAAAGAAGTTTGAAAATTAAACTCGATGGCAACAACTGTTTCTAATCGTCTGGAAATATAGCCATTTCAGGTATGCCCAATTTGCTTCTAGTAGGGGACTGCAACGTTTACTGGTGGTCTCTTGAACTCCTAGTTTTAAAATCCTGGCTATACCTCTCTGCATTCTTTGGAAAATGCTAGAAATGATAAGATTTCACTTTGTAGCTTCACAGCTTTGTAGGCCCAAACAAAAGTCTAGGGTGGTGGTTTTGTTTTTTTATCCGACCATGACACTAAAGCCTGGCGGCAAGATCAACTAATTGTTGAACAAAGTATGGGTTGGAACTGGCAGCTTGTGGACATGAATGATTAGAAAACAAAAGATTTGTTCAAGCTGGGACCAAGGGCTTCTGTCGACATGTAGGTTTATCTTTTATCTCGACATCGACCTAAGCATGGCAATTTGGTAGTAATAGTAGACCAAGGGCCTGGGACTTTGTTTTTTGTCGACATAGATGGCTTGCTGATATAAGTGATGTCAATATAAATGGGTAGGACTGTATTTAATTCTGATTTAAAATTCAAAGCTATGTCAAGATTAATGTTATGATTGAATGTATATTTTGGATTTTGTTATTTTTTATTTATTTTTTACATCGGCACTGATTATATCTGCTGATACCAATTATACTGATTGTTCTAATAATCGGCCCAATTATGAGTATGGACAATTAATCGGTACAGCATTACAGGAAGGCTATCTGATTTCAAATATGACTGCTCTTACTGAAAATAAACAAGACAGTTATTGAAAATAAAAAATGGTTTAATGGACTTTTTCTCCAACACTAAATAGTAGAATTTACCAAATGACAGTGTATTCTGACTTGAAGACCTTCAATGCATTACCCCTGGAGGTTTTTGCTGTTTTCGCATTAAATACGAGTAGTAAACATGTTTTGGGGACTATTTCTGAATAAATCCTGATACATCAACTTCCAGGAAATATTTCCTTAGAGAAATGGCTAGTTGTGCTAAAGAAAATGTTTTTCATTGGTTAGTTTGCTGGTGCATAAGCATAAGGTACAAAAATGGACTTGTTTCTGGTTTTTATGTGGGATTTTTTGCTTGACGGACCCATAATTTTCATATGGAGAAGATTCTTTATTCAACATGTCCACCTTATCCTACTTTTTGCACAGGTTCACCTGTCTGTGTGCGCTTCAGACCAGTCTGCCGTAGTTATGAGACCATAAAGTCTAAAATCTGGACACAAATTTGGATTCCGACCATGGGTGAATTTTGTGTGGACAAAAAAACGGGTTTAAAAACTTAGGTTTTTCCCTCTGTATATTGTAGTGCAATTAAAATGTCCAGATTATTTGCTATCGTTGTAAAGCTACATCTGTCTAATCTGTCTACCTTTCTATAATACCACTCACTTTAGTGTAGCATGCATGACCTTGATACTACAGACCTTGGAAGTAGGCTACTACCTCATGCTTTGTAAAGTCATCGCTAGAGGTTTTTGCTGTTTTTGCATGAAATGCAAGTAGAAAACACATTTTGGAGGCTATTTCTGAAATACATCCTAGATTCCCATTAGCCTAATGCCTAGTTTTGTTAAAACATTGTTTTTAATTATTTATTTTGCTCGCACATGAGCAAAAGGAGAAAAGTTGGAGGGTTTTTTTTCTTTTCTTTTTCTGTTCTTAACAGACCCATCGTTTTCTTTGTATGGAGACCATTCTTTATTAAAAATGCCTACCTTATCCTACTTTTTGCAGAGGTTCGCCTGTCTGTGTGCAGTTCAGACCAGTCTGCCTTAGATCTGAGGCCCAAAAGTCTAAAATCTGGACACAAAATCAGATTTTGAACACAAGGTGGGGAAAATAAGGTCCAAAAAATTAGTTTTTTCCCCGCTGTATTTTGTAGTATTGCTAAAACTTCCAGATTATTTGGTATCATTGTAGAGCTGAATCTGCAGGTTTGAATACTACCATTGGACCAGACTGGATCAGATACTATGGTGGGTCCTTGGGTAAGGCACTTTACTCCGATCACCCCACTACTAAATAATCCACATGGGTTGCTTTGCTGTAAAGCATGAGATATAGCCAACATAACAGATTTCTTCCAAAAATGTTTAACTGAATTAGATCAAATTTGACAGGAGGAATGCAGGCTCTCTTGATTTGTACAAATGATGCCAAGTCATGACTGAGGGTAGGAAAAAACTAATATACTGTAGACAAATTAAAATGAGTACTGAAAATATTATTGACAAAACATTTATAAAAAGTATAAAGCCATGGGCACCACTTAGTATTTGATAAATTATGGTGTTGCAAATATAAGAAATTGTGAAGTTATGAAATATTCGTACTCAGGGTGGCTGATTGGTCAATGCACTCACTTTTACAGATCATTCACACATCTCGCCTCAGCCCATGGGAGTTTGATTCTCAGTTTGACTAACTTAGGTATGTGAAAAAGCTTGCTATTAGGTCCTGTGGGTCAGTGGTGCTGGGTTCTTCCTTTACCAGGTATAGTGGCTACCATGTATAGCCCATCTTGTAATGAAAAATGGCATTAAATCCCACAAAACCACAACACTTGTTTTTTTAACATACCCAATCAACATCATTGGATGAAATTTCAGCACAAAGCATCCTTCTGACCTAGAATTTTAGTTTTTCTTGCATTTGGAAGATGTCAGCTAGGTAAGATACATCAGCCCTACTTGGGTATATTGTTTTTTAGAATCTGAACATATTTACTGTGTAATTTCAGAGAAATAGATGGGAGAAAAGTCAGTGGGGATTCTAATATATCTGACCCTTCAGGTTCTCGTGAGGGATCACCTCCCATCTCCCAACAGAAAGGTAATAGTCATAGTCATTTCAGTAGATAAATTAATATGCAGTGTGTACCTTGGTGTTGGCTTTATTTGAACAAAAGTTTAAATACTAGTGTTTAGTTTTATAGTATGATGAAGAATATATACAATAGGTCAAGAATACAGATAGCATGGACATAGACGAACATAAATAGTAGATAAGTAATTGTTGTTAAAATGGTAGACAGATCATGGGATAGCAAAAACATTAGAGATCATGAGATAAGACAAGTTGGACATCTCATACCTAAATTTCAGCTGTATGTTCTTAATCAGTTTGTCTACTAATAAAAAAAAATTGAATGGAGGATACCTCGTATTTTAACATTGCACTGATGATTTCTTAATCTGGTTTAATCCAAAACTTTCTTGCAGCTGTTTTTTAACCATGAATTTCTAAAAAAGTTTTGTGCATGCATTCATGTTACTATGTTGTGATCTTTGTAAAAGCAAATTTGCAACATGTAGCACAAAGCAATAATCATTGTACTTTAAAAATTAATTTTGGAATTCTAAAAGAAAAGTAACCTATATCATTCTCTGATTTACCTTCAGATAAATACCGTACACCAGCCTGGAGTTTAGTGGGAAATGAAACAGACAGTGCTAGTGGGAGCAGCAAGTCCCTGGATTCTTCACCTAGTAATAGTCCATTCATTGCAGGACGAAAGAAATTGACATCTGGATCAGTGGATGATTTAGATTCAGATATTTCCAGTGATGTGAAACAGCTTTTGGCTGTTCCAGGAACATTTGATCCCGATGTTCAGGGGATTTTAAAGGTAGACTAGGAGTCTAATATCATTGTCTATTTCTTGATCACCAAGTAAATTAAGTTATGATCTCAGTACACAAATTCAAGTGTATCAAAAGTGAAATAACTTTGTTTGCCTCCACCATATTTTATGAAGGAGGCCTGTAATATTTCCCATGTCCATCTGTTTGTTCTGTAATGATTGTTTTACTGTCCATCACTTGGAAGATTCAGGGGATTTGTACCAAATTTAGTACATTGGTTTGTATTTTCATGGCACTTGTTGACTATGACATACAGAGAAAATGAGAACTAAAGTCACCACCAGTGCAGCTGACCTGGGTGGTTATTAAACCCATGACCCTTGTATTACATGCCAGACACTACCAGCTGAGCTAGTTGGAGTTTAATATCAAGACAGGCAAGTTTCTTATATCCAGTCTGATAATGTTTGTATCACATGTTTATTTATTCATTATTAATTTTCTTTAGAATGGTCCTGGCTAGCTGAGTGTAGAGTCCTCATGGTTAAGTAGTCACAACTATAGTTACCTCCACATAAATACCTACACCAATATCAGAGATTTTAAGAGTGCTTGATAGAACTTTTTTTGTACAATGAAAGTAAATAAAATAGTGAAACTTTCACTTTCTGCAATTCATTCACAGCATCAAGGAAAGAGGAGAAATACAACATTTGGTGTGGACTTTCAGGAGCAAGTGGAACAGTTTCACATGGCTGTCCCACCAATCATCACAAAGTGCCTGAAAGAAGTTGAGCGAAGAGGCATATGTCTAAAGGTTAGTTTTAATTCCTTAGTTTTATTTCTTTCAGTTATCACTGATCATTTAAATAATAGGATAACTTTTTTTGTATCAATTAGAAAGTATGCATTTTCAATTTAGCGCTTATAGATATAAAGAAAATTAAGAAATTAAATTCGTGTTGGCTTTCTATGTCATGGATAAATAAAATGGAAGAAAATAGAAGTTGACTCATTTAGCCTACCTGTGAACTTTTTGTTGTGACTTCCATGTTTCTAAGTGTCTTCCAAGTTAGTGTAGTTTGTGATTTAGAAAGTTCATTAAAATATCTGAGTTGAATATTACTAATGAATAGTAAGGTTGCAAATGAAATTCTTGATTAATATTATCAAAGTTTTAACAAAGTATTTTTTATACACACACACACCATAAGGTGGTGTATGTTGCTGTTGGTATGTCTATTACCATTTTGATTTCTGCTCAATAATAGGAGTTCTGCACTTTCTGCATTACCAGACTTTCTTGAAGGGTTAATTGTTTTTTATGGTTGGTATTAATGGCACTTTCAACAGTAGTTGGCTACATCATGCTATGGAAATTGGAGCTAAGTGCCTTTCCCAAGGACACACCTAGGCAGCTGACCCTGATAAACTCGTGCCAATTGCTTTGTGAGTCTGACACTACCAGATGACATATTGCAGCTTCCCTGCACATGAGATAAGGTAGAACCATATTAATATAGGTGTCAAGAGTTCAAGGTCACTGAAAGAAGAAAAATGATTTCACACAATAAAATTCCTTCTGTTATAAAAGTCTTTGTGAATGGCTTGCACTTGGGGTAAGGAACAAGTCTTTCAGTTTTGATGTCAAAGGTCATGGTTACTAACTGAAGGAAGAAAATGGTTTATGTGCAATAATTTAATTTTTTGATCATGTACCTTTACCAGTGTTTGTGGATGACTTGCATTTTAGGTAAACACCACCCACCCAACAAACTTTTAGATTCTGGGTCTAAAGCTCTGTGGTTTTAGATGTTGATTTTATTCCAAAATTGTGATACCAAGATACTATCATTTATATGATACAGAAATTTACATAATCTTTTCTCTTCACCATTGCAGAGAATGCAGGTTTAAATATTATTCTTGCAATTGTGTTAAACATTAATGGACATGGGACATTATACTGGTAGATCTCATTTGCATAAATTAACAGTTGGGCAGTCAATTTCACATCCATTTCAGTGATGCAGCCAATTTGTTATCCATTTTAGTGATGCAGACAATTTGTTATCCATTTCAGTGGTGCAGACAATTTGTTATCCATTTCAGTTGTGCAGTCAATTTGTTATCCATTTCAGTGGTGCAATCAATTTTGTATCCATTTCAGTGATGCAGTCAGATTATTCAGCATCAGTTCATGCTACTGGGCATTTCTGATAGCTTCAAATTATTACCGTATATATTGCAATATATGAAGTTATGCTGGATCAGCAGTTCATTTGGGGTATGAGCTGTAATGAACCAACACAAAATGAAAATTAGAGTCGAGACTTGCTATGAGGTGCTGGTTCTGAAACAAAAGGAAATTATTTACGTAATCCTAGAACTTTGGTAACTTTGACTTACTTTTCGTAAATGTGGATATTAGTTCTAACATGGATGTCTTTTTGCAGCATTCATGGCCTCAAGCAACAATTTCAGAAATATGGAGCTAAATGCTGAAACCTAATTCTATGATTGGACTATAAAATGTTGTCACAGTGACACAATTTGCTTGTAATTTAGTGCCCACATGAGGAATACACCAATCATGTTTTATTGTGACAGAATGGATATCAATGCAGAAACTTAATGTAATGGCAGGAGCATGAAAATTAGGCTACTGTAACCTGGTTTTGCTATTGTGAGTAGTATTGTATCTGATAATAGCAACCACTAGGTTTCATGACTACCTGCCAGTGTGAGAGAAATGTATGAAGAATAGGTCACTGTACTTTGACCCATGGTGAGTAAAACACTAAGTTGAATGCACCCACAAAGTTATAATAATTCTACATGCAAATACTGAATGTTGACCATATGCCAATAACATGAAAATTCATCCCGTGTCCAAAAACTGAATGAAGATCACTATGCCAACAACATTAAATTTCATGTCATATATGCAACCATGGTAGAGATAATGGAGTTTAACAAGAAAATTGAATGTAGATATCTATGCTTGTAACTGCTCTTTTGGGAAAATGATATGTCTTGACAGTGCTTTGCAGGAAGCACAAAAAAATGGAACTTGAAGGCACAGATTTAATTACATTGCTTGATTAACATAAAAGTACAGTTAGTTTAATGGTTAATATTTGTGTTTGAGATGGGCAATTTTTTTTTGCTCATGCTAAAATATATTTTGTTAATGTAATGCTCAAGAAATGTACTTCATCTTTTGTTGATAATGAAAATTATTAACTTTTCCTACAGGGTATTTACAGAGTATCTGGAGTGAAGAGTAGAGTAGAGAGCCTATGTCAGAAGTTTGAGAATGATCCAAACTCTGTTGATCTGCAGGACGAAAACCCCAATGTGATATCAAATGTATTGAAGCTGTATCTGCGACAACTGCCAGAACCTCTTCTTACCTTCCGACTCTATCCAGACTTTATACAGTTAGCAAAGGTGAGGTGGGAGTTTTTTAACAGTTGGTCCCTTAAATTGAAAATGTTTTCTCACAAATCAAAATGTAAGATACTGTGGTATCTTTAAGTTCAGTCTAAAACAAAATTTGTTTCATTGGTGCATTAAGTTTTTGTTTTGCCTCTTAAAGTTTGCATCTATTTGAAGGTATTTACATAGATTGAATTTGTGTACCTCGGATAGTTACTCCAACACATTACATCTCCTTGCCACCGCCAGGTATCACATGTTGTAAGCTTTCATTATAGTACAAGCAACCTCGTACTACCAACCACCCAAAAATCATGTACTTTTCTGTAGATTTCATGGTTATTTATCCAATGATTCTGGTTTATATTTTGAGTAAGGATTGTATTACAGGTAGTATCCATTATTATTTTTTATTTTGACTACCATTTATGTGAATTTTGTCAAATTGTAGACTTTATTTTGAGCATATATTCCAACATGTATAAAAAATTTATTAAAACAAGTACCAACAGCTGGCTTGCTAGATGCTCAGAAGTAAGTGTTTGGACTGGTTGTCAGGATAATGTGACTGGGTGGGACATGATGTTACATGTCTGTGGCATGATGTCCCAGTGCTAGACATCACTATAAACAGCCACACTGTTAAAAGCTACATTAAAACTCAAAATCACTCACATTACACTCATTTTGAGTTCTTCTACTTTGATCTAAACAGCATCCTTGGGTATTTACAACAATTATGTACCATATTGACACCCTGTTCCGATTGACTTTATCCACATCAGTGGTGGCATATTGGGATTGCACCCTCCAGAATTATATAGTAAGTTCTTTTCTTGTCTGGGGCACTTGTCTGTTTCGAGTCATCTTGGTTTTCTCTTGAACTAGGAAAAATCCAGCCTCAAACCACCACCACCCTCCATGTTTTGGTTTTCTTTTCTATCATTCTTGTCAAGTCTATTTCTGATGGAAAGTGGATTATAGTGAGAAGGTTTCAACTCTAAAGGTTGCTCACTGTGGCAGCAGCAGATCTGATTCCACTGAGCCACTGTTTGATGTGCCCATTACAGATGATCTTTGAAGTATCAAAGGCACCCCATTTCCCAGTCCACTTGATCAAAAGGTCAGGATGATGAACAAGTTAGTATTATTCTGTCTTTGGCCCATCCATGGATAGCTTATGGCCAGAATTTCTCTGGCTTATTGCCAGGTTTAAGTACTGCCTGTGGCCAGTGGGAGCCAGAGAAACTGCCTCTTCACTTGAACCTTATGGAAATGAAGGCTATAATCAATGACATGAAAACAATCCTAATCATGTCAGACAGTTTGTTCATGTTAGCCTGCCTTCTCAAACAGGGGAACCAAATCAAAGATACTCAGCATTCATGTTTGGCAGTTTCTGTATTGGTGCTCCTAACTCATTATCGTTGTTCAAATCAGACACATTCCTGGCAAACTCATTGTCCATGCATCCATCAGTCTTTCATCAGACTGTGCCTGAAGGATCTTTGAGTGACAGGGTGGAATCGTCGACTGCCTACTTTAGTCTTTCCATGTTGGAACCATTAACCTTGGGCTGTGGATACTTTTTCAGTTTGGAGGGGTTGTGGACCTTTGCCTACACACTGAAGGTTTTACTTCAAAAATGATACAGAAGTTGATTGGTCAGAACTGTAAAAGATTCTGATTACCCTTCATTCAAGTCTTAGGTCAAGGTTCTGTTTGATTTGGCAACAAATGCTGCAAATGAAGAATTAGGATAAGCTAAACCTTCGTATGCAACCATGGTCACAGGTTTTCTATCCCTGGCCAGACTGACTTGACCCTTATGTCTTTCTCGTCTGCGGAACCATGGAAAGGAAAGATTTTAAACCTTTAATTGTTTAGAGAATATTTTGACCAAGAAGACCCTCCAATGTGAAGGCTATCAAAGGAAAGTAGTGTGTATTCAGGGACTTGTGTTCATCAGCAACACCGGTGTCCCAGAGAATGCCTCATTTTTTCAAGCGTCTGAACTTTTCCCAGGCTTTATGAGGAGATAAAGCTGGCCCATATTATGATCAGTTTCCACTACTTCATGATATCCAACACTTCAGACATCATGGCAGAGGGGATATTGATTATGATAAATATCTACAAGACCTTCTCTTCTAGCTAGTTTTGACTTGAATAGGAATAGACCAAAATCCATTGTCTGGTTTCTGAAATTTCTGCACCCAGACCCAGTACAGACAATATGGAGCCTCGAACTGGAACCTCACTGACACTACTTTTTTGCAAAACTTGTTTCCTGATGCAGGGTGAGCCAACTCATTTTCAGAACATATTTGATACATGTTTAGAGAAGTGACCATGCAAGATTCTGTCCATGCCCTCAAGCATTGTTTGAAGTGGACAGAGAATGATTCTTTCTCCCAGTGAATGTCGAGAAAGATAATAATAGCTCTTATGCCATATCATCCTAAATATGTACATGGCTTACTGTGAAGTCTCTAAAGATCTGAATCATTTCAGGAAGATTTCAGCTCATGAAATTAGAGCAATCACTCAAGCCATACTTTTGAATGCAACATTTCAGTGTAAGACATACTCAGAGCTGTTGGCTAGCATGCACAACTTTCTCCAGTTCTTATCTCGTTGATTTAGCTTCTCAGAGATGATATATGAATATATTGTGTCCAGTGGTTGCTAACGAGATGACCACCAGACCCAGTCGACATCAGCAAGGCATAGTATAGTACTTATTAGATTCACCTGTAAAATTAGTTTCTTGGATAATAAAATAATTAAGTAATTTTCTTTGTGCTGTATTATTACTATGGATTATGTGATGTCAGCTGTGCTGCTTTTTTCAGTTATGGAAGTTTGTTATCTTTCATATAGGAAATCAAGCCTTTCTTCTCTTGATTGGATATCTAGCATTCCCTCATTCTGTTACCTACTCCCTGATTATTGTGTTCTTGGACAGCAAGAATACTCTACAGATCACATTAATTTAAAACAATTGATCTTGCATGTGAGCTACAATGATTGTAGATGGAGACTTAACACAAATTCTTTAAAAAAATCTTCATCTATCCTTGGCATGTGTGTGTGCAGTGGATTGATGTGTTGGATAGGTGGGGATGAGTTGTGGAATAATACAGATCTCATTGCACTATTAATTGTTTGCAACTAGATTTGAGAAACTGATAAGTGCAGCAAAATCAGTACCTTAATCTAGATAAAACCAAATGAACTCTTCCAGTTCTCATCCCATATCATTGACTGCAGTAGTTGCAAAACCATCGAGTGGATGATAAATGATATATACCTCTGGTATCTGGAGTCCAACAAGCAACAAGCAGTATGAATTCAGATGTTTGAAAAGTACAATAGACCACCTTGTTAAACTTTAAGCATTGTGTTAGAGAAGTTTTAATAAAGAAAGAACATATAGTTGTCATTTCTTTCACTTGGGGAAACATTTTGACAACACATGAAGTACAGTATAATGAATGGCCCGTTCTAGATCTAAGTGACCACCTTAACTTTTTTCCCAGTTAAGTACATTGCTGTCTGAAGGCTATCGGCAGGATAATATTGCTCATGTCCTTTTAGTCATATGAGAATGGGGGAGGGAGGTGTGCAAAAACTGAATTTTTGTGATGCACTAATCAATTTATTGATTGCTCCATCTTAAATAAGCAGTTTTCAAATCGTGAGTAATTGCTGAATATTTTTTGCACAGAACCATGCATTGCTACATGGAAGTATAAAATAAGTGACAATTTGTTTAAAATTGTTATGCTCACTAACTCATCTTACTGTCTTCATAAGAAGTAATGCCTCCACAAGTGTGTGCAAAAAAGCATCTGAATGTGTAATTTCTTTCAAATAAACTTCTGAAAGTGTTTGTGTGTAATGGGCATATCTGATAGGACAGATGTTTTGGCATTGTTAATAAGTAATAACTTTTAAAATATTTCAACTTTGTATATGGATATTTACATCACGATGTATTTGAGATTATCCTATCAATCCATGTGAAGCTGCCCCAGGGCTTCTTTGTAAACAGAACACTATGACTTATATACCCTAGTCTTAACTGTGTTTGGAGTAACCATTCAATTTAATTGGTAAAGTTTGCTCTGCAAACAGTTCTTTAAATGACAGAGGAATGAATAAATAAGTCATATTGATTTGACAAAATATTGATGAACTAATACTATCTCTTTTCACTACAGCAAACCATGAATATCATGTTTGATTATAACATTAAATCTCTCCATCCCTACAGCTTATATGTTTCTGTTCCAGAGCCCACCATCATTAGATGCATAATAATAACATTGCATTGACAATCAGTCCATGTATATTGGAATGATTTGACGTTCATGTCTTCACATTTGACTACATATTCAGGAAATGAAAAGGATAAAGTCTTTTTTGTAGCATATCAGTATAGTTATTTGGTGACTTCAAAACTTGCATGAAAAACATAATGTTGGAACCGCTCAGTTGGCCAAAATAGTTAGAGCCTTGGATGTGGGAGGTTGCAGGTTTGAACCTTGGCGATTCGTACCAGGCTTTTAAAAATAGTACTTGCAGTTGCCTCGCTTGACAACCAGCATTAAGAGATTAGTCTTGGGACTGGTCACCCTGGTGTCAGAATAATGTGATTGGGATGTAAGTGATATCAGAAAGTTTTCAAAATGGCAGAAGTGGAATACTTGTGTGGTAAAAACATATCACTTGATAAGCCATTTTACTACCTCAGGGATTCAAAATAATGTACAAGTTTGCCATCTATTTCAGTTTGTTTGAATCAGCCTGTTTAAGTGAGAGTTTTAAAAAAAATCACATTCCATCAGTTTCAGGTAAACTTAAAATGTATCCATGCAAATTATTTGTATTATTCCCTTGCCATTGAAATTGGGCAGGGATGTATTAGTTTACTCTTTTTTTTCTTCATGTATCATACATTTGGTCATTGTGTGCTTATTTGCTCATTCATGTGTTGGATCATACATTCGGTCATTGTGTGCTTATTTGCTCATTCATGTGTTGGATCATACATTCGGTCATTCATGTTTTTGTGTGCTTATTCGCTCATTCATGTGTTGATCATACATTCAGTCATTTGTGTCTTTGTTTATTTTGTTCATTCATGATGCTCCATTCCACCTAATTATACAAATTGGTATGTTGATGCATCTCAGAGTGAGCAACCCAACCATACACAAACTAGGGCACTTTGGCCTAAATTTCATGCAAAATTGAATTTGTAAAATTATTTTCAGCTGCCCATTTCTTATACCCTCGATATTTTGGACTATTTTTCACCTACAGTATGACTGTATGTGAATATCAAGGATAGTATCTCAGCCATATCCAGCATAGTTCACAGTGACCTATTTTTCACATTTGAATGGCTCCTGTATTTTCATTATAGTATCTTTAACCAAGTTTTGGTTTCACCCTTGAAAATGTTCCTGTGGATGCATTTTTATGAGTGGAACTGAACTCAACAATACCAAAAGTAGTTTACCAAGTTTTTGCATTGTCAGACATATGCTTGTGATCCCCTCATTATCTTGGACTCAATACTGTCTAGGCTGTTCATGGACTTGACATGCTAGCACTATTTTTTTCTTCTTCAAATTATGACTCTTAATTTAAGGATTATATAACTAAAAAAAATCTATTTTTATATACGTTTTTTTAATGTATGATTACTTTGTTTTTCTTATATTTTGGAGAGTTTATCTTTTTAACATGTTTGTGAATTTTTTTGTATCTTTAAATTTTTTAAAACATTTTTCATCAGCACCTTGTAGCCAGTATTGTACTAATGTACAGTAAAACCCAATATGTATATATGCCATACTGTTACATTTTAGTTGTCATTTCTTCTCTTCCAACAGGAAAACATGACATGTAGTCCTAGGAAGGAATTGGTGACCAAACGGCTTCAAATCCTTGTAGATGGTCTACCTTTCTCCAACAGGAAGACTTGTGCTGTACTCATGCATCATTTACAAAAGTGAGTCAGAAAACTAATGTATATAAATAACAAAACGTTATGGAGCATGAAATTTTCACATTTTTGTGAATTTTTTTTCCCCTCATTATTTTGAATTTACTGAATTTGATGATAAAATATTGTGATAAACAGTAGATCTGTAAACAGTATGGTAATCTTGGCTATATGTACCTTGATTATCTGAACAAGAATAATGAATTTATTTATAGCATTGGATCAGCCCAGATTAGCTACTTTGGTGTCTTTGTAGGATTGAATCTTGCCAGAATTTTTATATTGCAATATAAGACATTGTACAGTAATATTAAAGAGTGAGCAAAACGTTCAAATTCCATATAACTCTAATTTCTTTTGCATCTCATTAAGTGAATATTGATTGGAAACATTCTAAAATGTTGGTTCATCTGAACTGCACAAGATAGGCTCCTGTTTAATTTCCATCTTTCTCTGACCAAATTTATGGCTACAATGGGATGTTGTTGGCAGATATGGGCAGTCAGGTTCATCATTCCATCAACAAACCTTACCTCCACATATATTTCTTGACAGATGGAGTGGTTATTAATTATTTTTCCATCTTTCTTGGAGTTTTTCAGCCAAAAATATTGCCAGACAAGTGATTGTGTTTTTTTATTTGGTGTGACCCAGGTGAGTGTTTGTCATCAGTGGGCATGTGAGTGATCGATCAACGCATGAAGAAGACGATAATGTCGAGCACTGGCACTTAATAAAAGCCCTAGGCGCTCATTGTATCATCTCTGGATGAACAACATCTTATTCATTGTGTCAATGCCTGTGGTGGCGAATACAATGGCTCCATCATAGAGCAGTTAAAATGAAGAAACAATCTCTTGGTTTCCAGAAGAATCCTTTTTGGCCAGTAAAGTGTCAGTCCCTTTGAGGGACTTTTATTAAAACAGCAGACATTGAAAGAATCCAAAGAGAGCAAATGAAGGCTGAAAATTTATTTTTATATTTGCTTATAGAAATACCCCAAAAACTAATTTATTGACATTGTACCATGTTACGTAATCAAGCAGGACCCATATCACAATATGCCAATTTAAAATGGCAAAACCATGCACTCCTTGGTCAAGACATTTTACTCTGCTTTCTTCTGCTCATTATAACCCTCGGAATATTGCAGTGCCATAAAACACTTAACCAAACTGAACCCTGACTGTAGATTTGTTTTCATTTGTTCTACATGGTTTGAATTGGATCTATCAGCAGTTAAATTGTTTATGTATCCCCGTTGTGATTGAATGTCTCTTCCGTAAAATGGGAGACTTGATCATTGAAAAAACATGAAACTCTTCACTGTCATTTCATTTCCATTTCCATATTGAGGCATCAAGTTTCTGTAAACATTGAAGAAAAAACACCTTTACAATCATGCATGCAGGATAATTTGTATTTCTGCATTGCAGAAAGCTTGCAGATACCTGTTGTTAAGGGAAAGTAATTCTTCATTGAAAAGAATTTATTAAATCCTAACATTACAGCAAATGATTATTTTTTTAAAAGCTGATAATCATTTATTTTTGCCATATAAATTTGTGGGTTTTTAAAAAATTCCAGTAGTATTATTGTTTCAGCAACTCCATATAAAGAAGTCTTGTTTCTATTTTGTATTTTCTCTTTAATTTCAGAGTGGCATCATATAGTGACCAAAATCAAATGAATGCAAGCAACTTGGGAATCGTATTTGGACCAACCTTACTACGCCCACAGTGAGTACTTAAATTTCAAGTATTGGTAAAAATGATGTTGTTTACAGAACAGAGAAACTCAACCAATGGTACAAACAAGGCTGATAGAGTTCGAATATTCTGCCTCAGCTGTCTAGTACCCCCACTCCCCATTTCATTATGTTTGTAACTTTTCAGAGGAAAAGTTCTGATTGATGCATTGGTTCAAATGATCACCATGTCTCATCAATGTGAGGTTTATGTACTTCCTAGCAGACAGTGCAGTCATCAGAGCTGCATATTATTTTTTATGATAACAGCACAACTAGTTTGTAGTAGGAAATAATATCACTGTTTTTCAGCTATCATGATCAGTTCAATTGATACTATCATTTAATGCAACTGGGGTTTGATTGTCATCAGTGAAATAAATTAAAAAAATTATTGAAAAATAAAGGTTTTATTTTGTCTGTTAGTGACAGAAAATCATGATCAAGATTGAATAGCATAGCACAAAACCACTTTGGTCTTGTACAGGTTTCTTGCTGTTTCAAAATTGGATGTTATAATAAATTTCTGATTAAGCATTGTTTCCATTGGAATTGTTTGACAGAAGAAGTGTCTGTTTTTCATGTAGAGATAGAACAAGAATGTTCATCTCAGTTGATATTGTATTCAGATCAACAATTTTGCTAGTTAAACCCTGTAGATTATAGATTTTGATTGTTCCATTATTTGAAGCATTAATATCAAGTGCAAGAGTAAGAAATGAACTCTTGGTATTGTCTGTAATACAGGTAGATTTGCTGGAATCATATCCAGATTCAACATGACTTGTAGTTCATTACCAAATACTTGCTTATCATTGGTGGATGCATCAATCAGGTTTGTCTGGATTTTTATTCAGACCTTCCTTCCTTCCCTGTGTACATCATGTACCAATGGTGGGAAGACATTTTTATTCCATTGTGGATGATATTCATGTCAATCTAATGATTGATGTTGTTTATACTATATTCCACTGATGACAAATTGATAGACGCATTAACACACCCAACCACAAAGGGTACACGTCTGTAACCTATAACCCTTAATAACTCACAAATCACATATTGTATCTTTAAAACATTTTCCATTTAAATACTTGTTACCTTCAAATACTTCAATTACATCCATTTTGGTGTCACTGCTTGCCACATCATATGTGAATGTGTTTATGGGTGATTTGGAACAAAATTGCGAAATTCAGGAACCTGTAAGGTTTATAAATGAGGATGCATGAGCCTTAAGTCTGCGAAATTAGATATCTACCTGCTGGATTAGTTACTTTTGATATTTCTCATTGTTTATCTCGAGTTTGATAGACAGGTTGCCTAATCAGAGTTGGTATGTACATTCCAATCACCTGTTTCATTTTACCATATAAAGATAAGAATATGTGCATTAAGTGAAATATATTGTCTTTCAGTTTTAAACTTCAGCAGATTTAAGTCATTTTAACATAGTGATCAATAATATATCTTGTAAAAGATTAAAACTACGTGAATATCAGTGTAAAGAGCAATCTTGTTGACTGTGTGCCTAATATCTTTTGTATATTTTCAGGGGAGGTAATGCATCCCTTGCCTGTCTTGTGGACACACCACACCAAACCAGAGTCGTAGAACTTTTAATAGTTTCAGCTCAGGTATGTGAAAAATTGTTAAAGCTACGTTAAAAAATCCTAATCAAACAAACAAAATTTATGGGGTGGTAATTTTACAATCAATATTAAGGACAACACAAGTATGTCACAAACAGTTTAACCTTCTCCAAAGAAAAGGAGAGCTATATAAAATAGTGACAGACCACTAATTACCCATGAATAATCTAAAGCAACATGTTACTCTTCATTAAACCTTGTACTAATATTATTTATAACTGCATTAGAGCTGAATAGCCAGTATCATTTCATTATTTACAATATAACTTTTCAAAATTAGAACTGATGAAAATGAAACAGTTTCTTGTAGTAAATATTAGTTATTTCTTGTCATTTTCATATAACAATCATATATTAACTGTGATAATACCTCATTACTATGCAACATTTTATGTTGTTACTTTTCTTTGCTCACTCATATAAACTGTGTACTTTGGATGCAACGGCACAGCTCTCATTAACATATTTGTATTCATGCACTCTAAACATTGGACATGAACAGTAGTGAAGAGTTCTTTTTACTTTAAAGGAAAAGCCACATGGGGAGACAATTAATGGAACCTCTTGACTGGGATTTCCTTGTCTCTGTCAAAACCCCAACATTAATTTTGTATGTTTGATTAATCATTAGTTACCCTATATTTACCAAAGTACCAGTGAGATCTTATGGTTTGCAGGACAGACTACTGATTAGCAGATCCTGAGGTATAGACCCAGCATGATTATTTTTGTGTGCTGGTGGCAAAAGGTACTTCACCTTGATTGCTGCAGTAGCTGCAAATGGGTATGGGTGATTGCTTGTTTTCAGCCATGTTACCTTTACTTCTTTTTATGCCCCCCACTGCATGCAGCAGGGTTGTCATTATTTGATCCTATCGATCTATCCTTGTGTATGTTTATCCATCTTGAGAAGCTCACGAACAAGAATGTTAAGAAACCACTCTTTGTAGACAAATGAAATTTGGCATGCATATCTACATTTGAAGATGACCAGATTAGATTCTTATATGCCCACCGTAAAGTGGAGTGTATTATACCTTGATGTCAGTCTGTTTTCAGTTTTCAATACAGTAGCTTGACTTGTTTCCATCCAAAGTTACCAAATATTATGGGTTGCGTTTACCTGGGTAAAGAAGAATCCACACTTGAGTTTGGGGTCAAAGATTAGGGTTATTGTCTATAAATAGAAAAATGGTTTCTGCACAACAACTTGAGCTGTCCACCATATGCAGTTACCGAACTTAATGGACAAGCCATTGGGTAAGGAAGTTCTTATAATTTCAGGGTCAGATGGTCAGTGTGATCAAAATATGATTTTTTTAATTCTGCACAATAACTTAACATTGCTCACCATCCACAGATACCAGACTTTGTGGGTGGTTTGCGCTTAGGAAGAGTCATATTAGTTTTGGAGTTCAAAGGTCAAGGTCATTGTGACTAAATGAAAAAATGGTTTCCACACAATACATCAATAACTACCAAATTTTGTGATGTGCTTGCACTTTTATTAAGAATGAACTAGATCAAATTTTTAGGTTAAAGATCAATGAACAAAATCACTGAAAGAAAAAATGGTTTCTTGAAAATCAATAGTTACCCATCTTTGTGGATGGCTGCATTGGGGTAAAGAAGAGCACTGTTAATTTGAGGATCAATAGGTCAAAGGTCAATGTCACTTTGAAAGGAGGAAATGTTTTTTCATAACTTTAACTTTTAGTCCATGCAAATTTAGCAAATTTTGTGTTGGGTTTGTATTTAAGGTACATAAGAGGCCTCTTAATGTTGGGGTCATATTGAAGGTCAGGGTCATTATAGTTCTCGTAAATTTTGTTGTGTTTTTGTGCATGTTCCTTGATCAGACTTTGTACATTTACTTAGGGTAATAAAGATGTTGTGGTTAAAAAGGTCAAAGGGAATAGTAATGGCAAGTCTGGTAAGAAAAGATCCATTTCTACACACTAACTTTTATTGATCTTCATACCTTGATCAATGAGATGAATTTATCAATAATCTCCAGAGTAAACCATGGTCTGCTAGTGCCTATGTAAAAATTTTTAAATATCGGGCAGACAGTTACAAAACAATTTTGTTTTACACATTTGTTAAAATTTTTGGGACTTTATTTATTTTACAAAACACAGTTAAGCGATACAACTTAAAGTAGAAAAATAAAATTTGATAGGCATATTGGTATGCATATGTAGATAATTGTAATTATGTGTGCATTCATTTATAAATTTTTATAAAATTATCATTTTCAATCTTATTGTACTTAGACTTTTTACTCTGTATTGGAGGCATACACATTTTACAAATATAAATAAAGTTAAACTTCTTTATGTATTTGATCTTCTGTGTATTATAGATCCTGTTTGGACCCGCTGATGACCATGAGGTGCTGCATGGGGAGACACCAGTAGAAGAGCTATCAAATGACGCTATCAGTAGAGACCAAAAGCAGCCCACATTGGATGCATCAGGTAAGGTTTAGCAAGTTCAGATCTGGTGAACAATCATTTTTTTAATAGATTCTCTGTTTACCTTTTTTAAATTTATTATGACCAGGATTTCAAATTAAGTTGCAGTAATAATGAGACACTTGTGGTAACTAGATATAGGTAATTAGATAATATATTTTGTTCTGAAGGAATTTATTCCCTATATGCCTAATGGCATCATGTCCCTTCTTTTTTTTAATAATCAAATGTTGTTTATTGATAGTAATGGTTTCTTGACCAAACATTATGGTCATGCAGAAAACAGTAATTTTTAGGACAAATGCAAAACCTGTATAGAGGACCATGCATGGCAATATTTCTTAGTTAAGTCTTTAAAAAGGTCTATGCATGGCAATATCTCTTGAGTTGTCTTTGAATGGACCATGCATGGCAATATTTCTTAGTTATGTCTTTAAAATGGACCATGCATGGCAATACCTCTCGAGTTATGTCTTTAAGGAGGACAATGCATAGCAATAGCTCATGAGTTCTTCCATCTCATCTTGTGTAAATTTGTATTACTTCCGTCTTCATCAGCATTCTCAAAAGCATGATTAAGAAGGTGTCAGGCAACAATTGTATTGATATACATACAAACTGTATACCTCCTGTTGAATGTAACTTTAAGGCATTATTAGTTAAACTGTAAACTTTTCATGTGGGTTGTAGAACTGGTCAACATAAAGAGACAGCCTGATGGAACATGACCTACCTCTCCATCCTGTTTAGATAGTTGCAGTGAAGACTCTACACTAAATGATACTTACCTATACAAGTTACATTAATGTTCATTGATAATGAATAGTTATTAGTAATTTGCCTTTTTATTCACTAAATTGACAATTCATTGGAGTGAGATGTTAGTAGTTGTTTTACATCTACATTAAGTACTGTGTCATGGATTTGGTTGTTGGTCATTCCTTCTTCCACACTTGGACCCATTCTAGATAAGATTTTTCTTGCACTATTTTTATTTTCTTCACTTGTTAAGATAAAACCATAATGCTTTTCAAATTTAATCAAAGACATGAAATTAGTAATAGCTTTTTAAGTATTATTATTTTTTTTCAGTGTGTAATGGCTCATTTAGTGGTATGGGTGTGGAGCTGTTAATGGTAATAGTCACTGATTAATCCTTGTCCCTAAAACTTTTGTGAAGCATTCATGTATAGTAAAACATAAGACATGGTGACCAAAATGAGTCTTGCATCAGATCAAATGGAGTGGCCTGAAATGGTTGCCAAATTTCAATTTAAATTGCTCACAGCTAGCAGGTCTTCTTTTGGATGTATTCTATTATTCTGTCTACAGTGTGAATGGCATCAGAATAATTTATAACTCTAGCTTGGTCTGCAGTCGCTATTATATATATCTTAAACATACTGAAATATGACATCTGAAACAGTACCACTGGTGGTCCTTTTAAGTTGATATATGTATTAATAATGTATTTTATTGTATTTTGTGTATTGCTATATGTAATCCACAGATTGCAGGTTTGATAATTACCCAGGCTAGCTGACAACTTTCACTCACCAATTCTAAAATTTTAGATGCAAATACTTGGAGGATATTTGGTTTATTTCAGTCGATATAAGAAAGTATATTCATGAGTGGAGTGAAAACATTGTATTGTCATGATATGCTTCAAATGGTTCTGTTGGTGACTAGAAAAATCACAAAAGCCTGATAGCCACATCAACTAATTACAAATGTATACTATGGTTTACATTGAAAAATAGATCTGCATACCATATGATTCACTTGTAATTCTAGAAATCACTCACAAAGTATGTACTACTGGCATGCACAGTGTGCTTTGTTGACATATCTGTTAAGCATGGTGAAATTGCTGGTGGCACACAGAGAAAAAAAGTAGGAAGACAACAAAGTTGCAATGCACAAGCCTCATCATCAAATCTCTCATTTCTTCTTCAAGAAGACAGAAAGTACTACATCAGATCCAGTAGTTGGAAGTTACTCATGGGAAGACCATGATGATAGAACTTGTCGCAGAACTGAGATGCCAATTCACAGCAGCAGATTACTTGATGGAAGCAAACACACTCTTGTTTCCTGATTCAAGTTTTGCTGAGAAATTTTTCTTTGGATGCACTAAGACTACTGTGTGCCAATCCCACTATGGTAAAAAGTTGTTTTAAAAAAAACTACTGAAAATGATACTTTTGGTTTAGTCAAAGTAATGAAAAGTGAAAAAAGCTAGTGCAGTTTAGTTAACAGCATAATCTTGTGATTTTTGAGATTGTTCAGTCCTACATCTGGTTGTCATTTTTTTCATGTGACTAGTGTGACTTGTACCTGGTAAGTGACCAGTTTAATTAATAACTTGAACAAAGTTAGCTCAGATACTCAGGGTGGTTTGAACTGCATCATGGATGAATCTTGTCTTTTATATATAACAATGCTTTAGATGGTTTGAACTGCATTGGTTCTTTAAAGAATCTGTCTTTTATATAGATCATTACTCTAGATGGTTTGAACTAATCCTTAAAGAATTTGTCTTTTATATCGATCATTACTCTAGATGGTTTGAACTGCATCCTGAATGAATATGTCTTTTATATATAACAATGCTCAATAATTGTTTGAATTGCGTTCTGGATGAATCAGTCTTTTACATAGAACTATGCTTTAGATGGTTTGAACTGCATCCTGGATGAATCGGTCTTTTATATAGAACAATGCTCTAAATCATTTGAACTGCATCCTGGAACAATGTCTCTTATATACAACAATGCTCTAGATTGTTTGAACTGCATCCTGGAACAAAGTCTCTTATATACAACAATGCTTTAGATTGTTTGAAATGCATCCTGGAAGAATCTGTCTTTTATGTAGAAC